>QJSC01000956.1:0-60098 GCA_003697955.1 Calidris pygmaea | reverse complement strand
CATCTCTAATTCCTCTTGTTTATTCCCCATGCTGCGTGCATTTGTGTATAGGCACTTCAGCTGGGTGCCTAAAGGGGCTGACTTATTAGCTGAGATGGTAGGTTGATGGCTCTCCTTAAGTTTTTTTCTGCTTGACCTGTGTTTAACCCCCTCCCCCTTCGGACCTAGTTTAAAGCTTTTTCAACAAGTCCTGCCAACTGCCAGTTGCTGAGAAACAACTTTTATGTCTTCTGTAATATTGTTCAAGATTATTTCCTTGCTTTTGAGATACAAAGAAATGATACCTAGGAAAAACTATTGCCCTTGTGGAACTTAAAAATATTCAAAAAATTGAGAATGTATTGCTTTCACTGAAAGTGCTGACATCAGTGGTGATTCATTAATTTTATTGCTGTTTACCTAGGCTGGTAAGCACAAAACTGGATACCACTAAATAAGTGTTCTCAAGGAGGGAGCAAGCTGAACATATTACAAGGAACTAATACTGAATTAGTTGATTTCAGCTGAGGCAGAACTAGTTCCTCAAATGCTGTAGGTATGTACCTTTTTCACTTTTATCCAGTCACTTTTAAAATTTTTAAAACAGGTGCTCTGTACGCTTACAATGGCCATTCCATAGCAGAACCTAATTCTCTTAACTCCAAGTCTCTATGTAGTCTTCAGCAATTTAACATAGATATAAAAAACACAAAACACAAATTCAACTTCCCATTAAGGTCTTACTACACAGAAAAGTTAGAGTTTAGATTCTTCATAGGAATTTTCATGGCCAAAAATCTCCAACAAACAAAACCACTGAGGTGTATGATATAAAAGCAGAACTGTAATTTTGTCAATCCAAAGAATATTTTGTTCCTCCCTTATGACATTGTCTTACTTAATGATATTACATTTCTGAAGAAAAGACATCTGGTAAAAATAATTCAGTAAGAGGAAGCTCAAGTGATTATGTTAGTGGTTTCAAACAAATTTTGTGGCAACACAAACTGTTTTTTTCTTTTTTGTTGTTTTTTTTTTTTTAATCTTTTTTCTAGAACTACTTTGATGTAGGTGTCTAAAAAAAGCAGATGAACAGAAAATGATAAAATACTTTTCCAGCCAAAAACATCTGCAGTGAGAACCTGCAAGTAAACTGAAAATGAAACAATTTCATGCAAAGCAGATTCCCTTTTTTTGAGGATTAAATAAATTCACCACAAGATGGCTCCCCAGCTTCTCCAAAGACCCTTCCCACCCCCCTCCCNCCCGTCCCGCTCTTTTATTTCTTTTTTTTTTTTTTTAATCAAGATACTCTCCAGTGAAGGCATTGATTATCTTATAGAAGTCTGGAGTACAGCTGAGCAGACTGTGGATTAGAGCCTTGTCTAATAAAATAATAGCTATTTTTACATTAAAGCCCTGGAGATCTCTTTGAAAGGTAATTCTGTTACTTTAATTTCTGTACCCCATAAAAGGCTGTTATCTAGTTTGTGCTTCTGTTCATTTTTTTTTCTAACAGACAAAGATTGGTTCAGAGAATTCAAACTGATTTGGAGTTTAAGCCTCCTGCTTTTAAAGGCTAAAGCAGCTTATGCTCCTAAGATTTATAAGTTTTTAAAAGTACTAGGAATTTGAATGCCACATATATTTTTTAATTATTATTTTTATTGTCCATTAAATTTTTAAAAGTAGAACTAAAATAAAGAGATGTGAGTTATTATATAAATTCTTTAGTAGGGGATGTTCCCAAAATTATCTGAAATCACATTAGATTAAACACTATTCTCAAGGAAAATACAAGGTTTGGGGTATTTTTTGTAGTTTTTAAAATAAACAAAAATAAAGGTACAACAACTTAATCAGTCAGAACATTATGCATATTTTTTAGAATAGCACTTATGGGAGAACTAGATTTTTTTTGGTTTTTGTTGGAATTCTTTTATTTATATGGCCTTCCAAATATAAGGCAGACACAAAGAAGAAAGAACAGAATAACCCTGGGGTGTAAGGAGTGGGAAATTTAATACTGAAGAAGCAGTTTATATCAGCAGAAATCTTTTGTTTGTCTACAACAGACAGAGAAACTTGTATTTATGCTGAGTAAGAATCTATTTTCTTTGCAAGATCCATACTGTAAGTCTGGAGAGCCTTTCATAGTGGAAGCACAGGAGTGACTGTTTTACTGCAGTCTGAGAGTTATAAACCCAAAAATTTTCACTTCGACAAGATCAGAAGTGCAAGTAATATCCATTCTGTCTTTTACGCCTATTTGTGAATCCTTTCTTGAGGTCAAAGTCACTGATCAATCACACTATCTAGAAATTTCCACTCAGTCACAGGGTGACATTTACTGATAAAATTTGTGCTTTATACTTAGTGCAGAGAAAACACAAGATGAGAATGAGTTTCTTGTTCAGCTATGGAAAGATCACGAGCAAGACCATACCTTCATTAAAACAAAGCTGCTATTCTCAAGAAAAAACCCTGGTGTATAACTAAAGCAGAGAATGAAGGAAACTGGAATTACGCATAACTTTTAAAAACTGAAATATTTTAAAATGACACTCTAAAATGGACTTTAAAATATCCATGACACCCATTTTGTTTTGTTTTGTTTTGTTTTTTTTTTAACCTTCCTTTTTTTCTGATCTCTCTTACACAATAGCAAGAGTCCAAGAACAAAGCTCAGGCAAGAAGCAACCGATGTCAGCTGTTAAGTACTTCACGCCCATTTTTTGAGTTTGTCTACCTATACTGACAGGTCTCACACAATCTTTCTTTTCATTGACTATAAGCCATGTCTATGCCAATTAGCTAAGATACAGACGCATACACTAAATACCTGTAATTCAGACACATTGTATCTGCCTCCATCTGGGAGAGAGATAGAAAACATTTTGGTTATGATTCATGCTTAAGGCCATAAAATTGGAGCATATTTGGTGACTGAAGTAACCACTATGCCCAACAGTATGAACAGGCAGGAATGCGACAGTCCCAAGGCCTGGCGGAAATGGAAGTTTATGTATAGGGATCCAGAAACAGGAAATTCACACTGAATTCTGTACTGCATTTCCAATGTGTTACTGCTCCATTTACTGTGTTCAGATGACGTCACCCTTAAGCTAGAGAATAAAATTTTTGAGCAAAATTTTATACCTCCATTTTCTCTTTTCTAAGTCAGAAAGTCCATCTAAGAAGTAGTCACAGCTATTTTAAAAATTATTTGGCCTTTCTGGATCTCAGTCCTGAATTTCAAATGCAAAATTAAATTGCAATCATGAAACTCATTGACTTACTGACACACTGAAACCCAGCCTATGCATTATTTCATCCTTAGCGCAGTCTGTCAGGAAGAAATATTTCTTCAGTTGCGTTGAGAGTGCCAGCATTTCTTTACAATGTGACAGAGTAAACTTGTCTCTCAAGAGCAAACAGTTTTAATGTATTCTGGGCTTTATTTATTTATTCACTTATTTATATTTGAAAGGGGATATTTTTAATTTGATGCTAAGTCATATAAGCTTCCCATATCATTGATTTAATGGTCTCTATTCATAAAACAGGTGTAATAAGACCAATTAAATAACAAGAAATGAGCTAATTAAATTGTGAAAGATTATAAGGATCACCAGCTGCCTTTCACTTAACCTGTGTCATTATGGCAAAATGTCTTCCAGCCACTGCACTGACATTAAGCCCAAAAGGAAAATTCTATGCCATGTGAGTTGATGCCATTTCCTTTTCTGTAAACATTATCCTTCTGGTGCAGACTTTACACATATACTGGATTAGACAGAAAAGATAAATACTAAGAAATACTTTAAAAACATGCAATATCACAAGAAGCAATATTCAGTAATCTCATTCATATAATATATACAAGAACACCAATCTGTGGAATAGGCTTAGCTTCTCAGACAGAAGGTATGGGGCTGTTGTTTTGTTATAAAAAGTAACAGCCATTTCTGAAAAAGGACATTTCTTTAAATTCCCGAGTAAAATATTATCCCATAAGAAACCAAGGAAAGTTCTTTCACTGATTTTCTTAGCCACAATTTCACTTCTTATATTTATTAATGTTTATACTAATGCATATAATGTTTCCTTTATTGTGTTTCTGGTCAATATACAAATATTAAAATTTGTAAATTGAATTTACTTAATTCAGATGAATACTAATTGTTGCCACAATAAAAATGTTAGCAAATAGCAGAAAAACAAGAAAAAAAAATTACACCCTTGCTTAATCCATTCATAGGATACACAGATGGGCTCTCAGTCATGCACATCTGTTTTGGATTTTGTCTGCCAATCAGTATGGATTGAACTGTTTTATATATAACATAGCTACATACATTTATGTATATCACATACTATTACAGAGACAGCTGACAAATAGAACAGACTTTCATGCAAAATAAAAGTTTGAAAATTATAGCTTTTCCTAAGATTGAATGACAATGTAATTGGAAAAAAAAAGTTTTTTGAATATTTTAATGAATTTTTTTTTAAACCACTCTTTCTGCATGAATTTTCTTTAAAATAAGTGAACATGTAGATCTTATTAAATCATACATAATTGGACAGCAATGAAACATGTAAAGTCCTTGTTGGGTGCATTTGTTTCAGCACTTGCATGGTTGAGCTTTCTAAAAGTTCATCCACAACTCTCTGAAACCCATGCAAGATTTTCTACTGATCCCAATGAATTTGAGATCAGCAAGGGAGTGACACTTGAAAGCAATCTTTAACTAAAGCAAAACTGCAGCCATATGTTTTGATTCAAACATCCTTGAATGTATTGTATTACAAATCAATTTAGAAAATTAAGTAAACATACTCTTCAAATAAACAAAGTGTACTATTTGAAATAAAAAGACAAAACCTAATGTCTTATATATATATAATTGAAACCACATTTTTATTGTCTCTTGTAATGTTGGAAATGATAAACACTTCTGATTAATTTGTGGGATGTTGGGATTACATGTAAAAGGTTTTAGTGCACTGTGTTAGCAAAGGTGAGTTTCAGTCACTACCTTTTGTGTAAATAACTAAATTGATTTTCTTGTGTAAATAACTAAATAAAGAAAAAAAATAAAAATAGAAGCTTCTTTGCAAGGTGAAGCTAGATGGTTTTTTTGCCTTTTTTGTTGGTTTTTTTTTTTTTTCCTTTTATTTCTGAAGAGAAACATGCCATGGATGAATGTACTTGGATGCTACTGGGTTAAAAGTGATGGATAATGAACCATCCAGATCATCACAGTGAAAACATATCTCCATCCTCTCAAATAATTAATGAACAAAAACTTTTAGCCATTACAGGTAGGATTCTGATTGTTCTTCTCTTTCTACTCGTAGTGAGATTCTGTTAAGTTTAGTCATGAAATTGAGCAAGAGTTCGTAGAACTCAGCTACTACTTTTTCCCGTTTCCATAGAAACACATCAGCATGATGAATATGGAAAATGGTGCTTTAAGATAATCTCCGTTTTGAACATAAAAGGAAAACAAGCTTGTGTAAAGTAGTAATTACATTAAAGCACCTTATCCCATTTTCAGGCAATACATCAGCAGTTTCCACAAAACTGGGAATATGAGTAGTAACCAGCAGCAAGACAGCCAAAATTCCTGAGTTTTAGTGAGTCAAGTTCATGGGTGGAGACTTAACTCCCCAGGTTTTCCTAAAGATAAAATCCAAGTTTCCTAAAGTTTCAGAGCTCTTGTTACATAATACTACAGAATAATCGCTGCAGAGAAGAGATTAGATGTTCTTTTGACTATCCAGAAATTTACTGGAACACTGGCTCCTCTTTTTGATGCATTCTTTATGTGACTAACACAGAAAATCAGTGCATCTATGTTGCATTCAAATGGTTAATTTTATAAAGGAAAAAAAAAAAAACAAAAAAATCAAACACACCATTTGACCCCTACACTGTATTTTCTTGCATATTCAAAATGATTTTCATGCGTATAATTAATTAGAATTTGATCATTCTCTCTGAAAAGACATTGTGAATAATGACAGCTGGTGGCCAACAAGACATTACACTATTGTAACAGCTTAAGTAGAAACTATATCTTTGTACTACAAGAGTAGCCTGAATTGTAGATCTATATCTAATGGAGTGTACACTCTTTCATGCTATATGCATATCATTGCCTTGATTGCACTTTTTCAGCAACACAGAGCGGATATCTTACATGTATTTTACACATTAATGGCATAGTATCTAATGTTCATTATTATCCTCATGTCACCTGTAAATCAAGTATGTTAACTTACATATCTGGTAGTCAATTTAATGAGCTTCAGCCAATATAATGTTGAAATTACATGGTTTTCTTTATTCTTAATAGGCTTGGCAGGTCAAGCTTTGGATCTTTGCACTAGTCTTGTTTCAGTTGCAGTGATTTTGAAGAGTTTTTCAGTAGCTTGCATTGTAAATTAATATATTACTCTGAGTTTTATGACAGGAAAAAATAAAAATCAAATCACGTCCTTGCCTCAGTTACAATTATATCAGTCTTAGACTATCTTTCCTAAGACGACATAGGAGGTTCCGTGGATTCCAAATTTACTTTTACATAGCTGAAAGCAGTACACATCTGTATGTTTCTCACATTGTTTTTCTATGTCACATTTTTATCTTATGCTTTGGAAACATTATGTGGACTTGTATGCTCTGAAAAAGCTATGGGCTTAATATCTGGGTTTATTTTATTTTGATTATGAGCTTGGAGACATGCTATTCTGTCTATTGGCAAATGGGAGACCATAAATGGCCTCTTTATGCATTTAAAGGCTGAGGAATTTGACAACCAGAAAAGACATTTGTCGAAATATAATACACTTCCAACATTTTTCCTCCCACATGAACCTACAAGAGCTCCAAAACCCACAGCATTTTTAAAAACACATTAGTGCAGATTTTTCTTCGATGTTTTGAAATTTCACTATTATTTTATCATCAGACTGTTCATCAGGATCCCCATTTAGGTATGGTAAAAACAGTGTCCTGACAAACAAGAGATCAGTCTTAGGCTGTAACTAATTTCATGAACTTAAAAAGCAGTAGTTCCTAGCAGGCACAATTGATTCAAATGGAAACAAAGTGGACATATTGTCCTTATGCCTAATGTAATAATTTTCAGTGTCATGGTGAAACAACCCACTCGGATTAAAGTTAAACTAAGTCTAGGAAAATGAATCCTGGATTTTGAGTTTAAAGACATTGCATTATATCCCAGATAATATCTTGAAGATTCTTTAATAAATGGAACAAATCATACTATGTTTAGCCCTGAAAAAGGTTTGATTTTCATTCTTTCAAATAAGAATAGCCTGCATATAAGAGGCATTCAGTTCCAGTTTACTTAGAGAAAAGTCAGCGAAGCAGATACTATAACTAGGTAATATGAATGACTATTCATCAGTAACAGCAAAACATGACCGAACAAACACAAATAAAACAAATAGTCCATCAGGCATGGACACACAAAAAAATCTGCAAATTTATTCCCTAACATGTTGGATTTACACAATCCTATCTAAATACTTCTCAGGAAGATATGGCACTTCATGCTGTTTTGGTTATAAACTGAGAAATACAGCATTGCTTATTAGAGAAGCCCTTAAACTATCAGCACCCTTGCTGAGAAAAAGATTTATGGCTAACCTTTGCTAGGTCAGTGACAATAAGACTGGGAAAGTGTTTTTTAGAGAAAAGGCAGTCAGGTGGTTCAACATGAAATTAGATATGTTGCCAGACTCAGCAGGTAGCTGATAATATGATTGAAATTCAGGATACCTATAAATAGAAAATACTGCCTAGCATGCAGTCTCGGTCATGAGGAAGCTGCTTTATCCTGTGATGTTTTCAGTGTCCTGCATTTGTTTGAAATATCATACCTCACACATTACCTTTTATTCACTAAAGCACAAAAACTGTTTCATTGTCCAAGATTTCTAGACACAGTTTTTCAAGTGTTGGACTAATTTTTCTTGTTCCCTACATCAGTGTTAACATAGTGTTAGTACACTCGCTGTATTTCTATTGAAAGAAAGATCTGGTAATTCTGTGCAACCTGATCTAGTGAAAGATGTCCCTGTCCATGACAAGGGGGTTGGAACTAGATGATCTTTAAGGTCCCTTCCAACCCAAACCATTCTATGATTATATGATTCTTCAGATGGAATCTATAACTCAACAATATCCCCAAAGTAAAGAAGAATGTGACTGGATTAAAGTCAGGGTTCTGGAAATTTCCCAACTATCCTTGTAGAAATGCAAGAAATCTGAATGAAAGCTTTTAGAATGCATTAATCCCTAAAATACCAGGAGCTGGAGAAAGGAAAGGTGTATGTTTTACAGAGGTGTATGTCTATGTTTTACACTTTGTTTCTTAAGTGTCCAGTACTGGATATGGATGGATACTGATCTAAATGGAGATTTAAATGTAGCTCCAGAATGCTATTTTTATATTCTCAATGGTGACCATAGTATATGTGTCCCAAAATAACTGGTAGCACTGATTGTGGCTATGGGAATTAAAATATTTAGACTGAGACAAGTATGGAGAGTAAGATATGATTTCAGTCTGTTCAGAATTGTTGCTTGTAGCAAGCAAGTGTGGAGACCACAGCCATAGGGACTGTGTCCTGTAAATTAAGCATGCCCATGGCTACTCTTTGGCACTGAAGTCAGTCAGTACAGAATGGTGCACCTGCTCTGAGTTGAATTCCTTTACTATCTAGAAGAGTTAGCCTATATTAAATTGCTTGTTAGAAATGATCCTTGACTTCTACTTACCACTCAGCTGCACCTGAGAAAATGCTGGCTGGACAAGGTTCAAACTAAGGCAGGAAATACTCTGAGTGTTTATAATTTATCTGGAGTAAAGAGAACAGACTTCCTGACAAAAGCACCTGGGAAATAAGTTCATCTGATCAAATATAAGCATCTGTGCTGCAGATCACCCCATTCGATTTTGATGTTTAGACTGTCTTTATAATCAGTGGAGAGAAACTGGCACATCTAGGGGAACAATTCACTCCATCATAAAAGAGACACTTAATATTATCAGATTAATTGTTTCTTGCAAGTGCCCATTTTTCTCTCTTCACTATAAAGAGAATCCAGGAAGACAAATATACATGTCTGTATTGTAAATATTTAAAGATCAGACAAATGAATCCCAGATGAAATGCATGAAGATGCATTGTGTCTTTGTGCCTGCACAGGTCTATCCATGATTCAAATTCAGGTGTTGTAAAGCTCAGACTAATAGAGGACAAGAATTGATTTCCACACATCTGAAGAAAAAGTTCTTTCACAGATCCTTCCTGGATTATTATCCGCAATAAGGCTACAAACTTCTGATTCTGCATTGGAAAACCAGAATTTGACTATATGTCTACTTTAAAGAATCTATTTATTGCCATTTTAGAGGCTTACTTTCAGCTGCTGACTTTTATTTATTCATAAATAATTAAGGAATGGAAAATAGACGCAGTAAGAGTAATTTTCTATTCATGGGGAAAGAAGAAATGAATCAAATATTTTACAGTCCCTGTAACTTTATAATCAAAGTACAAAGGCAAGAAGATGGTTTTCATGCAGGGAGATTATGTCTTTTCAAACAGCCCAAGGTTATGCTTGTTTCAGGCATAAACCAGTCAAAAATACACATGCGAAAGACAAGGTCATCAGTGAATCAAGATTTCTTTAAGTGAATAGTGGTTGCAGGAATGACCTGTGAATGAGCTAGACACCACAATGAGTCCACCATACTCTAAATCACTCCAAACTAATCAATAAATAATACATGTCTGTTAATGAAAAAAAAAATCTTTGATAATAATATTGTGGTTAAAGCTCTAAAATGAGTCTAGCAAGTCATAAATTCCTAATTTTTCCACAAGCTTCCAGTGTAATACTAGATTAGCGGCTTTCAAGCAGAGTGGTTGAGTAGTCAGTCTGTCCAACATCATCCAATAATATTTTTTCATAATTTAATTTTTATTTGTCAATGGAAGTGATACTCTAGTATTTTACTTGGATGCATAGATAAACTTCCACTAGAATCTACCTTTTTAAATTAAAAAAATAAAAATATCTGATAAAATATTCCAAATCATGTGTTTAGTTCAACATTCTACAGTATCTCCTTATCTCTTACTTTCCTCAAAAGTGAAAATCAGATGAGGATGAGGTTGAAGCCATGGCTAAGATGGCTGAAGACAACTTGGAGATTTATATGTTTAGTTTGAATATTTTTTTTTGATCTGCCCAAATACATAAGTACCTTTTAAAATATAAGAAGTTACAGAAATACAATGCTCTACAAGTTAAGATCATAAAAATTCTCTTTCCTGAACATAATGCTTTCCTAACTCACGGTGACGTTGCTGGTTAAATACTCCATTTTTATTTATTCATTAAGAAGGCAAGGGCTTTTGGCTCAATGGCTTCTAAATGACATTTCATTCAGGCCTTTGATACCATGTTTCCCGTATCTTCAACTTTTTCTGATTTCCCATTTCATGATATGTGTATGTAAAATATACATGTGTAAATATATGAAATATTTATATAAATACATGAAATCGGAAACTCATTCACACTTCTCCTAGACTTTCGCATTACAGCTCAGAACTTATTCTGCCTTCCTTCAGAGAATTTTTTGGTACAGGTACTGACAGTTGTAAGCACAACAAAGTAAAGGAACTATTTTATTTCATGGAATACTAAGGATGACTCATTTAGTGAAAGCTCCTGTAAAGAGAGCTGAGTTGCTCAGACTTTATACGTGTTAGTTCACTGAAGTTTGGCAGGATGAGCTCCATTTCTAATGAATGCATGGCTTATAATCAACCGTCACAGAAATTGCCCAGAATCTTCTTTCAGTTTTCCTTCAGTTTTCACTGACTTTGGACTGACATGTGCTAAACAATTATCACTTCACTTAGATTTGCTCAGACAAAGATTTTAGAATTTAATTTCAGGATCCATGTTTTCAAATGTTTATTTGCACATTCCCAACCATGTTTTCACAAAGGTGGTACAATCTATATTATTATGGAAGTTAACTTCTTTTACTATTCTCTGAGTTTCCTAAAACTATTCAGTTCTGAATAAGGGAAGTTATATGCCAAAGAACTATTACTTCTTTTTCTTTCACACTTCAATAATGGTTGTACAGTGCATTACAGCAGAATGCTTCACATATACCAAGTATAGATTCCTCTTGATTGTCTCTCACGGGACTGACAAAGATGAAGAGGAGGGAACAAAACAATCTCTCTCTTAACAGAAGTTAAGCTATATTAAATGTCCTTAGTTAAATTGCATAAGTAAGCACTTCTTTTATTTATTGCTAATAAAAATATATTTGTTTTTTTTTTTCCACTTGTGCAGCAGGGAAAAATGCAATTTTCATTTATATATATTATAGTTTATCTGTTCTATTTGGGTAAGAGTAGTTGTGAAAATCAGATTAGTTGTACTGATATTCTTAATTTAAAATATTTCAATTTGTCAACGTAAAATGGGCACCTTATAAGTTTATAAATATATATTAATATTTTATAAATATGTAAATAAACTTCTTTCCACATGGCCTGCTAGGCAAAAAATTGCCATTCAGCCAATCAGAAATTCTGTGAGTAGAGACTGAGCAGAGCTGGATTGCTTTCCAGACTTTTTTAAACAAGTAGCTAATCTCTTATTTCTGCAAAATTATGCATTATACGCATAATGCCAAAAATAATGATGTGCCATCTCAGACCTTAATTGTCCTTATTTCACTAGCAAGGCAAGAACTTTGCATATTGGATACAAGTATGGAGGAGGTATGCAAACATTTGGGAATTTCTAGGTTACATCAGATGTATTTTAAAGTTCTTATCTTAAAAACACATAGAAATAGCAAAAGTATGTCTTCTAAGTCTTCCTGAGCTTAATGTTAGAAGATAGCTCATCAGAAAATTTAATATTTTTACTTTTTTTTTTGTTTGTTTGTTCCTAGGGGTGTGGTAGTTGTATTTATTCTCTCTCTGTGAAGATCTGTTTAGTTTGGTAAAAGAAAAATGACACATTGAAAAATTATTATTTGAAGACTATGAAATAATATTTTAATAATATGATAATATTAACAGTGGCATCTATCGTGGTACTTCATTTACTCTCATCATTCCAGTATCTGAAATTAGGAGCTTGTTCATATCTTTCCCTTTATCATAATCTCCTTTAAACAGGTACTATTATTAATGTTACTGTTTTTCCAAAAGAAACTATGTTTGTGGATTATATATTTGAATCGCCCTCCTGACAGACTTCAAAGTATTGCCCAGTATCATACTTCTAATGGTATTCTAACTTTTGAGAGTTTAATTTTAGTTTTAAAGCCTTTTTGAGGTAAATTCAGAAACAGATGTTTGCTTGCTTTTTTACTTTTTAAAATGCTGATTGGCTAGAAGGTTTTCAAATACAGTATTCATCCAATAGTTTTTTTTTCATATTTTGAGTGGGGAATGCTTATGTTCAGTTAATAGCACTGGAGGTCAAAGTGAATGCATAGAGAACGATATGACAACAACATACAGATTGGATTATTTAATTATGCTTTTTTTTAAAAAAATATGACTGGACATATGCAGGGAAGCTACACCAATTTAAACTAGTAGAGAAAGTGTATGTTATAGGGCAACTAGCCATGTTAAATAAAAATTCAGTTGGATAAATAAAGCATGAGAGGATTAAAAACTTAAGTGTAGCTGATGTTTAATTTTAGTAGGAGATTTTCAAATGTTAATCTCACATTTCTTATCTTTGGAAAAAAACCTTTTTTTCTTAAAAGAAAACACTATATATTGCTAATATTTCAGTGTCATATATGCTGTAATAATATTTTCTGTTGCCTATTTTGCTGTCCCTGACAGACCTCTTGATTCCCTGGTTTTGTCATGCAACACTTTATTTTTAATGAATGAGTTTTTATGTGTTCCACTCCTCTGAGAACAGAAATGACAAGGTAAATACTGAGAGAAGATGATCAGGGTATCTCTAAGCTGTTAAGTATAAAAGGGACAGAAACTGAAGCAACCCACTCTGCAACTGAGCCAGGTGTTTGTTAGGAAAAGTGTGTGCTAGAACCTAGATTGTCTTGGAAAGAGACAGTTCAGGTGGTCCTAAAGAAAGCCAGGGGTTGCAGAAGGAGCAATCCACAGTGTGGAAACTCATCCCCTTACCTCATTTTATTTAGTAACATAATTGAAAATCTCAGGTGTGTGATTATACCTGTCAATATAGGGATAGGAATGAATGCAACTAATTACAATTTTAATATTATTCCTATGAAAACTGAAATTGACAGAAATAGATTATAGAATAAAATTACCAACACATTATTACCATAGTACAAAGCACGTAACAAACTTATTTTAACAGAATCATAACAAAGGTCTTATTTTAGACTGTCTTTAGTAATTTTGCTTAGAAAGTTTTATTTCTGTCTCATTTGACACAGAATGTGTGAATATGACCCTGTTGTCCATAACCAGATACTCTGAATACAGTTAAGAAATAATATTAGCAGTAAAACAAAAAATAATACAGCATATCTTGCTTAGTACCATTAAAATAGTGTATAGTGTTGTCTAATTAGATAATATGAGATTGAATCATGTTGAAATTATAATGACAATGTCATTTGCCAGAGAAAGTTGTTTTCTTAAGAACAACCTCCAAGATGGTCCCAAATACTGTTGTCAAATAAAAACAAAATACTGTTGATGGGAAAGTTGCTTGATAGTTTATTGAAAATATATTTCAGTCTTATTCCTGACAGATAAGAAAATAAGTACTTCAATATGCAAAGCAGGCAGTGAGATTTTATGGTGAAAAAAAGTTCCTTTACTTTCTGGATAATAAATATTAATTTTTAGACACACTGAAAGCCAAGATTCTATACTTGTCTGAAATAGAGATAAGTTTTGAAGAGTCCTATGACAACTAGTAGGTAATTTCTGTCTTGTATTGTTTATAAGCATTTTAGTCAGAAGTATAAATTAAGCATAATTGTCCTACTTTCTTTCATCTTAACTGATGTATTTTCTGGGTATAATTTTTGACATTTTTCTTAGTTGCAATATACTTATACTTTTTAAGGAAAATGACCCAGTTTTGTAACAATATGCTTGCAAAGCCTGAATAGCATGAAGAATAATGTTTAATGTGGGAATGTGGGTATTTTGATTTCACTGCTTTTATAAGAGGGATATGTTTCTTTTTATATTTCCTGTAGCTCAGGCTTGTTTTGTCATGGCCTTTCTTGAGTGTCTAGAAAAGCATTTAATTTCTTCCCCCCCCCCATTTCTCTGCTTTATTTGGTTATGCTAATGCAATAATATTTTTAATTTGACTTTCAGAAAGCTTTTCTCTCTTTCCTTCTCTCTCTCTTTCTTTCTTTCTTTCTTTCTTTCTTTCTTTCTTTCTTTCTTTCTTTCTTCCTTTCTTTCTTTTAAAGTCACATATTGCTTGGTTTGGTCTACAAAATCAAACTTTTGGGCTTTGGGGGGGATTCAGATTTTCCTTTTTGGCTGTTAAAATGCTTTAGAATATGTGGAGATCAAAGACGGAAAGGAAACTGAAATCTAGTTTGTTTAGCCACATTATGGTTTCCACATCAGAAAGTCCACCTTATTAGGAGCTATCTCTTTTTTCTTTTCTCTTTTGTTGAAGTAGAAGATATACATGAGAATCAGAATTACTTCCCCCATTCCACAGAGGCTCCTGCTGTTTTAGGTAGAGGTATCATTAGAATGAGGCAAAAAGTTCTACATGGGTCACTAGGTTCAACCTGTAAGTATAGATATTTAAGTCACAAGTCTCAGATAATGAGATGATGTAAACTAGTGACAATTCTAATACATGTGTCAACCCTCTGAAATCACTCTGTGGGAGATAGAAGCTTCCAGGATTTTGAACTATAGCTTTCTGGGATGACTGTTCACGCAGCTGTTAGGGTCCAAGTAATATCCATCATGTCACTTAATAAATACTATATAACCCATAAGAATTATTTTTTTTTCAAAAACCATGAATGGCTACTACCTCTACTGGCCTGTAACATGGATGTTACTGGTTTTAGCTGTTCTTATCTCTTACAGCATGACAGAAAATCAAATAGAAGATAGGATGTAGGGGTGTGTGTTTCTTCTAAAGACAATGGAAGAAAAGTAAATTACCAGTGTCTAAAGGGTAAGGCTCTAGAAACACTTTTCATCTTCTTGACCTGGGCACATTAGTATGAGAGGAGGTGCACACTCTCTTCCTCTGTCTGCTTCATGAATGCCATTGCATGAAGGGACAAAGAGAGTGCTCACCTGCTCTCATGATGGGAGCATGCAGCAGCCTGCTCCAAAAGATCAGCTGCTCTGAATGGTATCAACAAACATGCTCTACTTGCCAGACAATGTGTCTGCCCTACAGTTCAGATGCAACTATTTCCTATTAAAACAAATCCTGATAAGAAAACCTATGTGAAGAAATGAAGTAGATAAGAAAAATATCTTCATTTAACCCAACGATTTCATAAAGAATTACAAAAATCTATAGTATTATTCCTCACCTAAGAACTTTACCTGATAATGAAAAAAGCATTTTTAATAGAAAATTCATAATGGATTAAAACAAAAAGGATACAACCCAGTGTCTTTACAATCAAGAAACAGAAGAGAATAAACTTTATGTGGGAGAGTTAATTACAGAATAAAGCAATAAGTAGAGAAGCTTCTGAAACTGTCTAACAATTAATTTTTCCTGAACATTAATATCTAAAAAGTACAAGTTTATGATTCATAAAAGCTTCCTAGAAGATGCTAAGAACATATTTACAAACATGTCTGTGTTTCATGGAGTGACTGTTTTAAATTACTATGGAAAATTAAAAGAAACTAATATTACTTGGAACACAAAAATAACAGAGCAGAAAGAGACAACATGAGATAAAATGAGACTCCAGTATCAAAAAATAGTTTTGTGACAGTTTCAAAAGACTTTTGAATTCAAATATATTTTGAAATAATCTAATCATTTTGATAATTTCAAAATGAAAAACTTCAATTTCTCTGTTCCAAAAAATAGTGAGGGTGAAATTCAGCTCCAGGTTTTAGGCACATAGTGTGGAATTTTTTTACCTAAATATAAACGTCTACTTTTGGGATTCTAATGATTCTTCATAGTGTTGGCAAACATGACAGGGCCTAGGGAACATCTCTGCCCTCATGAAACAGCAGCTGGAAGCCAAGTGAAATCTACTAAGAAATCTCAAATGCCACCAGACACCATCCGTACTCAACTTAATTGAGGTTCTGAATTGAATGTATATACATAAAAATAATTAAATTAATCTAAATTTATATGCTGGTTAACGGAGATCTAGGAATTAATTTGTCCAAACATAATTGCTAATGGAATTTCACATGTCAAACGCTATTGAAGACATCTGTGCAGAGTTGGTATATGTGACAGAAGCAGTAGAAAGGTCCTTCTGTAACAATGGATGAAACTATGCAAGATAGTCTAGGACATCTCAATGCCACTAGACATCCATGTGTCAGCAAATGAATCATACCACAAGGCAGAGGAAATTGAAGAGATAGCCAACTAACCAGTGTCTGCATCAGGATAAACTGACCGCTATACCATGATATAGACTAGGGCTTGCACCATTTGCAAAGCATCTGAGAGCACCAAGGGAGAGTTTTTTCTATTAGGATTAGCAGCTAGAGCATTGGAAATGCAGCTAGTCACATGAGATGTTAAGGTAAATTAATTTTGGCTACAGTGGTTAATACAAGCTAACACTGAACAACAGTTTTATTACTTGTTACAATGGAAATATTTAATAATAAGGCAAGGAACATTAGGTGTTAGAGAAGTAGTTTACAGTGAAGAAAAGCAAGAACTCCAAGAATGACAATAGGAATAAGAAAATATAACTATCATCTTGGGTAGCTCAATACTTCCTGCACATAAGCTTGATGTTTTTAATGTTACGTAATTTATGCTTGTTCTTACCTCATAATATTAAATGCTGATTGTGCAGGGTATACGCGTGTGGCAGATTTTGAACCACAATATGTAGTGCAGAAGGTTACTATTCAAACCAACTGCAAATAATTTTTCATGCAAGATTTTCTGAGTTATGGAGTAATTCACTGGGGATTTTAGGTATCGCATGTATTATGCTTAGTTTCTTGAATAGACAGAAAATGAAGGGGATTAAGACTATATTGCAAGACGAAGATGTTAATTAAGTAATTGAGAAAACTAAGAATAATGAGAGAAGTAAGAGTTATTCCCCATTGCATCTGAAAATATTGTTGAAACTGTCCTCCAAAATAACACACAAACTATTATTGTATAGATCAAAATAATAAATTAATTAATAAATGCAGTAGTCAGAATATACTGTGGACAGAATGAAGAGTAAATAAATGGGAAGTCCATTACTAGCAGGATCAGCAAGATGGTAAGTGCCTGTCACATTGGGAAAGGAAGAAAAGATGCAACATTGCATTCTGATGTGATGGTTTTTGACCTGTGTAAGTATGTAGCAGGACCCTAGTCTTACAAACTTGATAGTGTTGGGGTTTTTTCCTAAGTAAAAGAATCAGCAACTTTTCGTAGGAGGAAAAAAAGCAAGACCAGCATTTTCAAAAATAAAATGCTACTTCTGGGCAAGGTGGACAATCATCTTTATGGATTAAATTGTATGTCTGAATGTTCTAGGGAAGTATTCTCTGAAGAAATGTACTTCAATATTTGCAAAGAGTGATAAAGAATAAAAAAAAAATGAAACCGTCTAACTGGGGAAATCTGAGGCATATTTGTAAGCTAGCAATCTTTTCTAAATTCTCATAACGGTGACTGTCACCAAAATATATGAGTGAATTGCAAGAGATAATAACTAGTTGCAGAAGGTGTAGTGGAAGTAGTATATTCAGTTACTGTTAAATGTTTATTTATGCTTCAGTGCCATAAATACTTTAAGAAGAAATGGGGAACTATAGATGAGAAGCCCACATAACCAGTGTCTAAAACCCATTGAATTTAGGAGGTAAATATAAGTCCTCTAGAGTAGAAGGCTTAGAGCAGCAGTGATGAAGACATTTCATTTGAGTTTTCTGTAAGGTCAGTGAGAAGCTAAATAAGGGAGAACTTATTTACATTCTCTTCCACTATAAACTGCAAACATCTGTAATAAGCGATACAAATAACTCTCAGCCCAACCTCACACTCTGATTTCATTTTTTATCTTGAAGTGTCATCTTATCTGCCAGTTACTTTGGATCAAGGAACACTGACATTGTAATTTTAGGCAGTTCTTCTATGTATTTGCAACAAAGAAGTTATCAACTTTTTCCTAACATTTGTTTCTCTCCCTATTCTGTGCATTCTGCAAGACNAAAAAAAAAAAAAAAAAAAAGAGAAAATAATCAAATTAATGTCATAGTTTGAAAATGCAGATTCCTTGATGCATCATTGATGAAATAGTCATTTCATGGAGAAACTATACTAAGGAACTGCTGATCCATTCTAGACTTAAACTTCATGAAATTATCCCAGATATTATCACTATATAAAATTCTACACGAAAAATGACACAAGAATACTTAAATATGGTAGTATTTTACTGATGACAGTAGAAAGTTACTTAGTGAAATATGGTTGAAGATGTATTAAAAGATAAACAGTGGGAATGGACCAAGTATAAAATGTATTTTAAAATGTAGAGGCATCTTTGTGACCCTTGCTGTACACCTTCTGCTATGCTTGTCCAAGCCTTCACTTCACTACATTCTCCCTACATTCCTATTTCTATTTCTTATCCTCCCCCCACTTTTCTAAATGTTTTCCATTCACCTCCTGGGCTTTCAGAAATAGCTACATATGTTACTAAACAGAAGGGACAGAGTGGGATTCTCCCAATGAGGCTAGGGAGAGGTAGATAGAAATGTTACAATTCTTGTGAGGACAACCTTGTTGACCTGCTTACACAAGATAAAGATTAGGATGGGGAGGTGTATGTTTATGGAAATAGGAATAATCCAGTGAATCAACTTCTTTAATACAGTTTTCCTTTCAACTGCTTGACAGCTCCATTTTCTTTGATTTTTGGAATATTTTATTCTGTTCTTT
The DNA here is from genome assembly GCA_003697955.1 of Calidris pygmaea. Classification (NCBI taxonomy): domain Eukaryota; kingdom Metazoa; phylum Chordata; class Aves; order Charadriiformes; family Scolopacidae; genus Calidris; species Calidris pygmaea. The sequence continues at coordinate 40,906 of QJSC01000956.1, read as the reverse complement.
CATATAAATTTTAGAGTTTTTCTACATCAGTTGGAGAGAAAGAGAAGCTGAGACTGCATCTTTGTTGCTGGTAAGCAGCTTGAACAGCTTGAACTATTGAGAAATAACTGTACGGTGATTATGCAAATCAGATAAGCTCAACCAACCAGTGTGCAGAGAAATGCATAGCTAAGGAAAAATCTATACAGGTATGCATCAATAGCTGTTCAGTTACTCTGTCCTCTGATTGGCTAGAGCAACTCTATTTCTATGTGTTATTCTTGCATTGGTGAAAAGCTAAGAGACATACAGGACTGATTCTTAAAATGTTTGGAAAATTATCTTGATTGCCTAAAGAATTTGGCTGTTTAAATGCACACGAGATAAATTTAGCAACCAAATTTAACCTTTTTCATGGACTAGAGTAATGCTTTTTCATTTATTACCACTTAGAGCTGCAGTTCAGTTGAGGAGGTGCAGAATTAATAGCATAAAATATATTTGGAATCATTATCCCAATTCAAAAAGAAAGATATTGTCTAGAACTACACTATAAGGTTTATAAATTTATTATTTAAATATTTTGAATATTCTGCAAGGTTAAATTTTCATCTATGGACTTCTGTTGGATATGAATTGTTTTTCATTTTAGTATGTCCAGAATAAGATTGAGGTTATACCTCAATCGTATACCAAACACTTCTGAAATCCAATATCTTCAAAAACAATCTTTGCAACATTTCTCAAATACCAGAAGTTCCCCAAACCTGCAGCAACACAGTGAAACTAAATTTTTGTTAGAAGCAGAGTAAACTTGATGTAGTTCTAGAGAAGCACTCCTATGCTGTTTTCCTCTACTTCACGTATTTGCAGGCCTACGACTTCCAGTTTTGAATTCTAGGTCTTCAGTTAACAAAGTGACATGCAATGAATTTACCAGCCATAAACTTTGTGCTGATTTGATAAAATAAAAAATATTTCACATTTTTAACCAAATAATAAGTATATACTTTGACTAGGTCAGCTGTTTTGGGGCAAGAAGGGAGTTTCACCACTGATAGCAATAGCCTCAGGAATATCTTTTACATCTCATTATTTTCATTATTAGTCTCATTATTATTTATATTGTCAATTACTTAATGTGGGACTAAGGATGCTTTTCCTGTGCCTGTATGCAGAGGGATTGTATATGCAGTGGGAGAATGTGAGTAGATGGGTAGAACAAATCAGTAAATGCTATTCTAAATACTAACACGATTTACTTCTTTAAGGAAAATATTTATCTCTGTCTATTAACTGACTTGGTAAGTATGCCTTTTAGTGATGTGTTTCCACACCAAGGCAATTAGTACTTGGAGACAAAGGAAGGAATATGGCTCCATTTTAGATAAAAAGCAGGAGTCATACTACAGGTTAATGACTTGCAGGGCTCTGAGAAACCTGATCTAGTTGAAGATGTCCCTGCTCTTGCAGGAGAGGTGGACTAGATGACCAGTAAAGGTCTCTTCCAACCTGAAATATTCTATGATTCTATTTTATAATTTTATTACTTAGTTTAAAAGAACATCAGAAAACTTGTTTTTATTTATACACACATGAAATAAAACATTTTTCATTAAAAGTATTAGTAAAAATGGCAGAAATCCCTTCTGAATCCTGGAAAGACAGTGAAAATGTGATTTTCCCTACTAATTCTGTGAGAACAAAATTCATTTTCAGCTGCAGTATTTTAGCTTTTGATGTTCATTCAATTAAAAAAAAGTTTTAAAACGGTGGGTAATTTTGGCTGCCACTAAGTCAGTAAGACTGTGTCACACCTCATTTTATATTCTTTAGCCTGCTCAGAACTTAAGACTTGGTAATTCTCATACCACAAAGAAATTGTATTTTACCAGATTTCAGTGGAAGCAGAACTGTGTCTTCATACAACAAGAAACATGATGCTGTCTTCTGTATTATAAGCCCATAAGAACTCTGTAAATAAATGCTTGTTAATGCTGGAAAACACTAGAAAAAAAACAGTAGTTGACTACATATTGATGATAAGAGCTGAGATTGCAAGCCAAAGAAGAACAAGCTAGTCAGGAATGAAGTTTCACCGTTTTTATTGAAACTAAACAGAATGCATCTTATGACTGGAATACTGAAAAAAAAAAAAAAAAAAAAAAAGATACCAGCATGTGTTTATTGTGGCTACATCTCTTCTAGTAAATTAAATAAAATAGATTATTCTTTGAGCTTGAGGAAAAGTGTTTGTATTTGTATAAAAGGGCGGTCACCCTCCACAAAATAGTGTCCTTTTCAACACAGTCTACTGACAACAGATATTGGACTGCTTTCCCTTATACTGGGCTGAGGGACTATCTAGGAGGGTATTAACTGCTGCAGCAAAAAAATTCAAATTCCTTATCCTGAAACATGATATCAGTTAAAAATTGAACATGTCAGTATTGAGCGCACCTCCAAAAAAACATTCTCACAAGACTGCGCAAGGACCTGTGCTTGTCAGTATATCTGCAATTGGTGAGGAACATAGACTGAATAGAGAAAAGAAAATGCTGACCAATACCAAAGTCAGTAAAAAATTAAGCAATCTGTCAAGACCTTCACAAAAATCTCATGAGAGCGAATGACCAGAAGATAATATCACATATAATGCAAGTAAAAAGTTCATCTATTTGGGATTTAGATAATGCCCCTGTGCTAATCCATTGTATGCCAATATCTTAAATATTTTTATATTTTCAACTCAGATCAGCCCATGTCTAAAAAGTGTTCAGTATTTCGAAAAGGGAAAAGGTGAGTAACTGATCAAAGATCATGGAAAATGAAAGAACTTGTGTAAAATAGAACAGTTATACAGGACACAATTTAGGAAACAGATGACTAGACATAAGTGTCATATAGTTGATCTCTATAAAATGATAAATGGCATGGATAAGGTTAATAAAAAATGATGATTCAGTTTCTCATAGTAGAAGGCTAGGAAAAAATAAATCAGCACACTGTTTTTTTTAAAAAAAGAAAGGAAATACTTTTTCATTTAGAGAATAATTAAATTGTGGCACCCATTGGTTTGGGATAATTTAGATACTAAAAGTATAGCTGTGTTATAAATAGATTGGACAAATTAGTGGGAAAAAACACTTTCAAAAGCTATTAGGCAAGATGATCTGAATGTAATCTGCAGTCCAAGAAATTTCTGAAGTACAAACTAAGACAACATGAGCTCTATTATTCAACATAGGAATATTTTCTCAAAATATTATTCAATAGTGTTGTGTTTCTTGTATGTTTGCTGTAAGTACCAGCTATGCCCACTGTCAAAGACAGGGTATTGAGTCTTCTTTTCTAAGTCTTTGTATGTGATCCTACTTTGCAGCACTAAGACAAGCTCAGTGATTCTGTATTATTATTTGTAGGACTTTTGTTATGTTCCTGTTAGTTCTATGATTTTTGAACAACACAAAATGAAAAACATCAAAATGAAATTGGAAAAAAAAGTAAAATACTAGATAAAAGCATAGAACTAATAGAAATATAACAGAAGCCATATTATAAAGTTATACATAATTCATTATGTTGAAATTATCTAAATTTCTTTTTAGCTGGTTGTTTTCTTTTGTTGTTTTGTGGGCTTTTTTTTAAATAAACAAGGTACTGTATTTATCTCATAATCCTATGTTGGAATAGAAAGTTTAACATCTGTAAGTAAAGAAGTGTCTGCTAAAATGAAACTAAAATGAAACGAAACATAAATATGTTCTACGATCCCTTCTTTAATACTTACCAAGCTTTGGAAAAATAGAAATAAATAATAATAGAAAAAATCTAATATTTTAAATATGCCAGGAACTATCACTGCTTGGGAAATAACTAGGTGACTAATTAACAAATAATTAGAGGATAAAGCTATAATAAGTGTTACTTCACATGGGGTCAAGAACAATATTATTGGCCAAAAACATAACAATCTTCTTGTCTTTTATTTGATTTAGGATATTTCTGACTGGTCAAGACCACTGTGTTGGCACTGTGTATTTTGACTTCTTGGACATTCAAGACTGTGTGTGTACCATTTGATTTAATCACAGTCACTATTATAAAATAACATGCCTTAAGAATTTTGTAAATATTAGTGGTGGGAGAGACAGGGGATACTGGGACGCAGGGGGAATCTCCTTCCTAGCCCACCTGATCAGAGTCTGTGTCAATTTGCAGTACCAAGGGAGTCTTCCCATCCAAATTGGGTGAAAGAGAGGCTGCTGTGGTTCCTTGTCCTCAGGTACAGCCAGTATCCAGGTTGAATGTATTTTCTCACAAGGACATACATGCTACAAGCAAGGCCAGACATCCACACCAGCACACAGAGCAGTGCTTGTCTTGGTACCTACAAGAACATGAACAGTGCAGCCCAGTTCTTTTCCCCCCTCACTGCCTCATCAGGATGGGAGTTTGACAGTGGAGTATATATACCTCCCTGGAAAAAATATGCTCTCTTCAATAGCTGACTTTGAGCCCTCGGTTTACCCAATATTTGGTCCCCAGACCCGGATCTCCTCCAGCTGGTGACACCTGGACTCATGGGTCCTTCAGACCTATGGTCTCTCCCTGCAGTCTCTAGCCCTCTGACCCCTTATCATGCTTGCAAGCTGATCTAACACAAACTTTCCTGGCACCCACATGAACATTCTTATGATCTAGAGTTCATACACAGAGAATATAGGATAAATTGCAATGGTCAAGCACAGTGTTCAGTCAGGCAAGCGTATAAACTAACACTCAACTATGATCAATCTTTTTGTATACATTTTACCCTCTACTTTCCTGCACTTACTAATCTTAATTCACCTTGACACCTCCCTTTCCCCCAATTTGTCTTTCCCCTGAAAATCCCATGATAAGTTTTACACAGTCCTAGAATTCTCTCTGCTCTGTTTCCAAATTTCCTTCCTCTACTATCCCATAGTTAGTCCTGCACTCCTTTAGTTTGCATGGCATTCTGGGGAGAATCTCGTTCATTGAATCAATTTAATGGATTCTCCTGTGATAATCTTAGGAGTAACCAATTCAATACACCCTGTTTTCACTGGCTAGGTTACTAGAATTCCTCCAGATGTCATTTTTCCTCTGATTCTCCTGGTGGACTTTTTTGTATTTAATTTGCTTAGCCTTTAGTAAAATAATCTAACAGTAAACAGCAAAAAGGGGGAAAAAGACCCCACATGATAAATCATAAGTAATGTGATATTGAAGAAATAAAATAACAATATGAATGTCTAAATTACACAAAGGAAGGAGAAGAGAACCTGGATTTCTGGAGACAAGGGACTGTGTTTCTTAACAGCTGTATGTGCTCCAAAAATTGCATGCCTTTAATTACTTGTCTAAAGCTGACCCTGGTGACTCTAACAAGAGAAATGGATTATTAGAAATCAACAAATTGAAATAAACTAGTATAATTTATTAACTTCTGTAGGTTGCCAGCAACAACATAGAAGTTTGGGAACCCCATAGATAGTCTTCTCCCTACAGCACAGGATTCATTTTGGGGTCTGGTAGAAGGGAAATGTTTCATGAATAAACAATATCAAGTGACCTTCAGGAAACTGAAGCGTTTGGACAGACAACCCACAGCTGCAGAAAGTCCCCCACCAGTCTTCTTGAGAATAGACTGGATAATAAGATATTTGAGGGAAATAAATAAAGGAAAATATGCCTCCTGCCATCAAAGCAAGGCAGAAATTTTCATGCTGATATTTCAAGGAGAAGAAATTCCACCCTAAAAATACAGCTGCTGTAAAAATTTAAGCAAAAATCACATTAGGTTTACTGAAGAAATTATGAAGAGACATGAATAGTTAAAACTGTGAAAAAAATTATTCATACCAGAAAGATTTTTACCTTGAGGACCTAGAAGCTGCAATTAGAAAACCAAGGTAATGTTTTGTGACTGAAGCTGATTACATTTTGGAGTGGTCATCTAGGGGATGTGATTGACTTGCTCTTGATAGAGATTTCAAGGCAAATTGGATAACACAGTTAAGATGCTCCATGCTCTCATTTGGACCAGCTTTTTGACTCTTTTTCCAGTATTTACAGAAACAGTGGTCCCTCCTTACAGAATAATCTGTGGACTGGTAGGTACTCCAAGGTGCATTTTTGACAAAATTACCTTCCAAAATACAGGAAATTATCTCTTCTAATAAAATTCCGTGTTAATGGATTGAGCAATTAGCCTGAAATCACCAGGAGGTAATCTTTCTGGTTATCTACTAAAGATCTTGGGTGGGCATGGGTGTATGATTTGATTTTGCCTTTCTGTGGAAGCTGCAGATGATTCAGGATGAGTCAGTGGTGCCTTACTGCCTAATGGCTTCCTCACTGTGTTGAAGGATTACAAAATACAGGGTCAGGAAGGAGTCAGTTCCTCAGTAAGGTCAGTGAAGTTTCTGCAAGACAGCATTTCTCTGTGGCATGTGGTTGTGTTTCACATCTAGCATAGTAAATGTGTGTTTAGTTTACATACATTATATAACATATGTCATATAATCAATTCTGTCAGTGCAGGTCTACAAGGTATGGTGACATTCCAACTTCTTTTGTTTTCTATTTGTTTAGCATTCTGGAGACTAATCAAATAACTTCAATATATAATTAATCTGACTAAGAGCTCTAGTAGTCTTTTTAGCTGTCATTTCTGTGAAATCTGTGTCTTTAAAGAAGTGAAAAAAGACTGTTATTACCCAATCCAGATGAAATATTGTCAGTAGTGATATAAACAACTACTGTAGCTAATAATTTATTTTTTTCCACATCAAAGTCTTTTTATAAATAAAGCTGGTTTTAAATAGCAACATTTAGGACTACACACTTGAGGCCAGAGTTACAAAACAAAAATAGCCCTAATACCTGCTAAGTCTTGCTCTTAGTATCAGCTTTTACCATGAAGTTTTAGGATGAGAAGAATCAGAACGAGTTGTTGCGAGTGAAAGCTTAAACTATGTTTGACTAAATATTTAGACATCTCTTGCCTCACTTGCAAGGAAGCACACATATGCGCTGCCGTATTAAGGTTAGTCTAGAAGCTGTTGGGGACCTACAGCACAGAGTCACTGTGAGGTTATCCAATTCAGAACCACAAGATTACTACTGCCAAGTAGCCAGTATCTGCTGCGTCAGCCCTTGGGTAGGTGCCGAAGATTAATCACAGCTGACTTAGAAACCCCTATACCCTCATTTGGTTGTGAGGGATCACTGTAAGCGCAGGGTGTGATACAGGGCCCACAGAGTTGCAAGAGGCCTCTGTAGGCTGCCAACAACCTCCTACAGGATTTAGACTTGCAGGAACCAGCCCACGGTGCTTAGCTTGGATGGGCCAGCACCAGAATGGTGTGAAAGTCAAGATCCATGGTGTTCACTCAGGGCTTAGGAAGGCCACAGCTAATTGTCCAGGAGCACAAAGAACCGGGATGTTCTACAAGGAATCCATTGACAATCTGGTGATCATCAAATGTGACATGGCAAGTCAGGTCTGAGGTGAAGCCAGAAGGTCCAGTCTGCCTGCTTGGTGCTCTCAGGGCCTTGACACCTAAGAACTAATTACAACAGAGTGTTAGTTTCTTCAGCCTTTCTCTTTTTTGGTCTTGGTCTTCAGAGTAACATATTGATTAAAGCAAAGCTCTCTTTTGTGTCTATGGTGCTTGAAGACTGCTTTATAGATTTTTATTTTTCCCTCCAAGAAAAAGATGTATTTTCTTGTTGAGTTGCAGTAATGTAACAGCATGATGCACAAAATATCACAACAACATACAAAATACGCATACCTTGCTGCTGGTTTCTGTGAGTTTTTTACTCTGGGAGGGTGCATTATCAGAATGTAAAAGTTACAATCATAACTGTTTTCCATGAAGTAATAACATAAATTAACATATTCTGAAGGGCTGCAAATCAGCAGATAGACCATTTAATTTCAATTGATTATGAATTGGAAATGATTCTACATTTGCCTCTGGGTCTGCTACTAAGCTTGTTCAAAAATGTCTGGTTGTTGTGTCATTTAGTGTAACTACTTTATTATCTTCCACTGACCCATAATAAATTTCTGTGCTTTTCTGGCCAGCTTGAAAAACCTAGTTTTTAACTCTTCACCCTGAAATAGATTCTCATAAGCTTACTGCTGTACTTTAACTTTGCTTGCTCCGTTGTAGTAAAATTTGGCAAAGAAAAAGAAGCATCATCTCAAGAAACTTCAGAATTTTTTTTATTTACATTTTAAATCACTTGCAATTCAGTGATACAGTCAATATTTCTCTTGTGCTAGACTTTTACTACCAGAAATAATTAAGATTAATTGCTTAGGTGTGCACTGAGGACTTTACTAAGTTCCAACCTTGTTAGAATTCATAACCCTATGATGGTAACATTGTGGCTGGCTTCTCTCAAGATGATCTGGGTGACCTAAATGAGACTTAAAAGAAAACCCCCTAGAGCATGTGAAGCTGTCTGGATTATAGTACAGGTGCTCACGATAGTATTTCATATTAGTACCTGTGCTCGAAACACAGAGAGATTACATGCATGAATCACTTCCAGATGACAGCTGTCTTTTTTCTGAGGAAAATAAAATGGAAATTGAAGGATACTGCATATTAATTGATCATAAACCAGAACTGGGAATGGTTGGGACAAATGCATGAAGCACTAGAAACACTTCTAGACTTGCAGGATGCATACTATCTTTCCTGTCTTTTGATTATACAGTCTTCGCCACTCCTCTCCAGTGCCTGGAGAAAGTTAGTCACTTATGAAAAGACTCCATGGAAATAAGAAAACTGATGAAGAAATTGATATAATTTTATAACTCAATGGACGAGCTAAATATGTAAATTTCTAAATTTAATGGAGATCTAGCAAATACAGTTATGAGTCTTGTAGGCTATTTCTCATCTCTTAAATACCTACTGAGCTGGACAGCAATCTAGATTTCAGTGACAGTCAAATGGGTAGTCAGTTTCTGAATATAGTGATCCGCTGCCTTTTGAGATGCCCTAAACAGGACTTCCCTCAGTCCTGTGTATCTTCCAGCCTAGATTAAAACACTATCCTGAGAAAGGCTACCAGCAAAAATAGTCAAGGACTGCACTGTGTTCCAGAGGCATCCATTCTCTTCCAGTAACTGTAAAGGGAGTATGTCAGCTCAGATAAACTGTATTTGGTCAGAAGTATTCCACTCATTACATCTACAGTACCTGTCATATAAAAAAGAAAGATAAGGTCAGATGATGTTCTGGGATATGACAGATTGATTTGAACTCCTCCTCTTTTTTTCCTGACTAACTGCCAGCTCTTACATGTCCCAGATGCTCTCTGGGTTGAAAGATATTAGGAATTAGATCTTTCTCAAACTTTCTTGTTCAACTTCTTCCAAGTTGTATAAAATATTGAAATGCACACAAGCAAGGGAGGAGAAGGACTCCACAACCTAGTGGCAACCTGCTGGAATAAACTCAGTGTATACCTAAACTACTAAATTAAACAGAGTTTTAACCTTCTGGCAGTAAAATAATAAAACAGCTACAGAACAGTTAAAATCTCTTATTTTCTGTAACTGGATAGCCATGTCCAAACTATGTATTAGGAAAGATGGTCTGTAATAACTGCCAAGTTGTATCAGAATATTGTTTGAGAGTGCTGACTGGCTCAGGACAAAACCAGCCCAGGACCCCTCTTACAATGTAATGCTTATGAATGGCCAGATTTGAGGGAAGCTAGTTACATCTCCTGACAGCTGTTTAATTTACTAATAATGACATAGTCTCATGTTTCAGTCTGTATTTCAGTGAGGAATAAAGTATATTTTATTAAGTATACCTTATGCAAACTGTAATATGGCATATTTGATCAGTATCCATATTTTAAGATTATTTTTTATCTACCTACTCTTAAATTAATTCTCTTCTATTCTTGTTTCAGGGAAATAAATTATTAAGATCATTATATTGTAGATCAGGCTTTGAATTTCTGAAATTCAGAAAGACGCCAGTGCAAAGCAAAAAGCAATACTGCACAGGGAAAGAGACTTTCTCAGAAAAGAGCTTGCTTTCAGATCGTGCACAAGTAAAACCAGCAAAGTTTAAGTGGCACAACGATTGAACACATTCAGGAAGGTCTTGATCCAGACGCCACATTGCATCATTCTTCTCAAAGAGAAAGGGATCAGCAATGTGACAGTAGCGGTTTAGAGAGTGGGAGCTCCTTGCAGAGCAGCCTTGGGGCGCAGAAGCCTGTCACAGTTACCTACATGGGAGCTGCAGCTGAAGCTAGGTCTGAACACAAAGTAAATGGAAACCAGAAGTGCCAGTGCTGTGCCTGTTGGTCCAGACTCCTCAGTACATTTTCAGCTCAAGCACAGCCAATAACCAGTTTGTACCATGAAGCTCTATATTACCAAGACTATCCTTACTCAAACATTTCTCCTATAGAGGTTATTAGCACAGTAGCTCCTGTACTCACATATGAGTAATCTCGGATGTTCACAGTAAAAAATGTAGCTGCTGGCTTTCCTTATAACACTTTTGTCTATGCAGTTATTGAACAGTAGACAGTTTCATTAAGTGACAACAGGGAAGAACAAACCATTGATGTAGATGTGAAAAGGTGGGTTAACATGTGAAGTTATTCCATTGAGATCCTGACAAAGACTCTCTTTCTTGTAAAGACTCATGTTGAAAATCATTAGATGAGATAACCACTGGCATGAGAATGAAAGAAAGGACAAGATAAAACACATCAAAGCTGGCATCTTGCAGAGGGCAGACAGGACATATGGCACAAGTGAAAAAACCTCAGAAATGTTTTTTTCTTTATGTGCTGAATTAATTTGAAATTTGTGCTAATGGAACAGTCAGCCCACCTTACTGATACTCTGCTTTTCATTCATGGCAACTCATCTTCAACAACCATCAGAATCTTTCTACATGGCAGAAACTTTTAAAGAGAGTCACTTCTGCATTGCATTAGGCTTGATTACACAACTTTTGTGTGTTCTGCGTGCCTATAACAGTGGTAGTTTTTCTTACTGTCCTTATAACATTGGACTTTAATCATATGGCGTAGACTCCCATGGTGAATTAAATATACAATGATTATGCAGATCAGTCACCCGCAACTGGATGAAGTTCAGGGAGTTGTATTAATGAGAATGCACTATGCAGACATGGGTCATAAATTGAGCAGAATTCATACCCTCCAAAAATCTAAAATAATCTAATTTATAGATACATTTACTGCACTCATAATATTACTACTACCAGTAACTATTTTTATGTGCTGTTATGGAAAACTGTCCAGAAAATGTTAAAATTTTCAACGATTAGGGGAAGTAAACAGCTGAAAGATATAAAATGAAAATCCTCATAAGATCAAACAAGATTTGAGTTAATAATTTAGAAGATGAAAACTATATAAATGCATCAAAGGTGAATCTGAAAGTGATCTTATTGGAACAAATTTAACAACTTACTCATATAGGAACAAAATATACAACTAGTATTTTGAAGTTTTAAAAGCAATTAAGTATATATATATGTGTGTCATATGCATATATAATTGTTATAAGGAAATATATCAATGGTACCTAGATATAGTCCTGTTGATATAGGAATAAATACACATTGTATTAGCATAATGTGACCTTGCAACACCAGCAAACACAGCAGCAACCCATATAATATACAGTAGAATTATGGCTTCAACTGCCTGATTTCTCATCTTAACACTCTTGCTTTTATCATTATTTTAATTTCAAATGGGCTGATTCAGGGAAAGTAAGTTCTAAGCAGATGGTTGTCAGAAATGTGCTTACCACCATAATGCAATTGAGACTTAGTGAGGGAGCTTTTGCAACTTAGTACAATATAAAATATTCCCACATTAAAATTCCAAAAGAAATCAGAGTTGGAGGATATTTTATAATTGTAATTCATTCTTTAGTGTTTGTGGTTTGGAAATATCAAGTACAGAAAATCACAAGCAAAAGATTTTGCCAAAACCTGTAACTAAAATAGATGCTAAGATGTAATAGACACGGAAGCTTCAGATCATACATGAACTTTCCAATTAACTTTCTAAACAATGTGGAACAATTGATTCTGCTGAATCAAAAGCAGTAAGATTAATTAGATTAAAAATAACAGAAGAATATTAAGCCAAACATCCAGCAAATTGATGTTTGATTTGTAAGTGCTTTTTGCCAACACACTGCACTCTTTTCTTGTGACATTCCCAGTGTTATTGTTATTGAGTGATTCAATTATCAAACAAACCAACCTGAATTTATGTGGATAATTAGCATGTTTCGAACTCAGCTGAAGTAATCATGCACACTTATAGAACTTCAAGGAGAAGAAACAGAAACACAAAGAAAAGAATAAGGAACTATCATTATTTCAGAAAGATGTGAGTTGATATCTTGTTAAATAAGACTAACAAGTATATTCTAAAGCCCTCATACTAGGTGCCCAACAGAGCAGGAGACGCCTGCTTCTATTCTCATTTCTTAAAAAGTACAAAAGGTGACTAAGAAAATGGTGAATGTATAATAGATAGGTATTTGTGCATGCCATACAGTAGACACAAAGGCATAGTTGACTTGTTGCCTGAAAATCCCTGCTCTAAATTGTTCTTGTTTCGTAGACTTAGTCCAAAGTATTGCTTATACATAGAAGCTCTTTTCTACCCATTATATTGCTTGCAGAATTGCTCAATGCTTCTCAGTACTGATGAATAGGTTGCATTTTATAGATGGGACAGATGAGTGGGAATGATTATGAGGGAAAAGTGAGGATCAGGCTTTGAGTAGGAAAAAAGGTTTTGTAAGAATAACAACATTTCAAGATTGGTCTGGCAGGGCTCTAAGACATTGTTTTGGATCGTTTTGGATGCACATAGGAATGACGGGTTCAGTGATTATGGGTGTTTCTTTTCCAAACATCCTTGCAAGCCCTTCTGTAAAGATTTCTTTCTCTCTTCATCCTCCTCTTTATTCTCCTTAAAGAATACCTTTTTTTCAATACCAGAAACGGACATTGTATATTTTTGTGAGTACCATGCAGGAGGGATTCAGGCTGCTTCTAGTTCTGCTGCAGAACAAGGAAAAGGAAACCAGGAGAGAGAGGCTGAGAGGCTTCAGTGCTTTCTGCCTTGCTCTCCACAGTGGTGAAGGTGAAATGGGAAAGGAGAAAGGGAGAATATGCACAAACTCAAGATCTCTTTCCCGTCTTTCAGCAGAAAAAGCAATGGCCTGTGAAAACAGAAGGTGGAGAAGGAAGAGGGTTCAGTTTTAGCAGTCCCAGTTTTCTCAAGCAAAGGTGAAATAGGTATCTGCTTGTGTAAACAATGTGCTCCTTTAGTCCTGGTTTGAGTCAGATATACTGACTTATGTATACATATATCTTATGTATCATGACTCCTTTCTCAATATCCCTCCTCCCCCCCTCATGTTCCTGTTTATTTACAAAGCAAGTAAGTCAATGTAATTCACTTATTTGTAAAAGTAGACACTATGCAGAAAAATATAGCCACTACCCAGAAAATATCTGCTACACAGGCCTCAGTTAGAGTATTTATTAACAATTTTTGTTACCCCTTTGTTGTTCCTTCTGGTGACAGTGTCTTTGAATGACATTTCTGTTGTTAAATTTAGGATATCACCACTGCTTTTTCCGCCTAAACTTTAATCAGTAACATGGGCGGAAGGAAGGTTCTTGGTTTTGTTTTTGTTGCCTTGTGTGTGAAGAAGTAGTGTGTTCAAGGACTTCTTGCCCTTGAAAGTCTTGAAAGGATGGAATGATGGTTGTTGCGGGGGGAGGGAAGAGGCAGTTGTGGTGGGGATGTTCTCCTTTTTTTTTTTTTTCTCACTAGATTCTAGAGATGGTAGACACAGAGAAACTGGTTACAGAGAATAAAATTTTAGAGGAAGAGAAAGAAAACCTTATGAAGAGCAGAATTGTTAAACCTAGAATTAGGTCTGCTGAAGGGAGTACCAGTGCTGGTAGTGGACTGTGTACAAGTTAAGGATACATGCGTGGATTCAGCCTAGTAGTTCAAGCTATATGAAAATATTTGGAGCATTCCTGTTTTTGGCATGAGGAGGGTGTTTTGCAATTAATGAGGCAAGAGTTATGTGGAATATTCATATATTATCAGACTTTGCACACTATCACTTTCCCAGAGGTGAGTACAAAGTACTCTTCCTTTTTAAGATTAAACTGAAAAGATGTATGTTATTACTATGAATTATCTATGGGTTCAGCTTGGTGTTTTATCCTCCTTGTATTTGTCAGATACAAAAAGTTATGATTGCCTTTTCTATTTTAGCACACTAAAAAAAACCATATCTGAGCATAATCCCATTGTCCTACATGCTTTGCTAAGAAAAAGGTGATGCTTTATTCCTTGATCCTTGTAGACTAAAGGCCAGATTTCATCTATAAATGAGACTAGTAATAAGTAAATTAAAAATCAATAGTGGTGGAAAAATTTGGACCAGAAAGGTATAAAGAGTGTGGATGTTTTCATTTCTTCTCCCACTGTGTGGAGTTTATTTCTGTAGATGGTTACCTAGGAAATGGCTGTAGGATGGAATTTGTTTAACTGTATTGTCAGACTGATTGTCAGAGTTTTGAGCAAGGTTATAAGCAGTAGATGTGCTCTTGATGCTAGAAAAACATAAAGATATTTTGGCTTTTTATTAACAATATCAAAGAAGGTATAGTAGAATGAACCTTTAGTAATTTTATTTTTGAAAGTATTTGTTGGAAATAACTTATGTACTCATGGGCTAATGTAGCTTGAGTGAGTGGGAAAATATTTTCCATTGTTAAAATAATACTGCAGCATCAAAGAATACCTTGTTCTCATCTAAGTCTGTTGAACATTTGCACCCTGTAATTTCTTCTCTTGCAAATACTTGTCTAAAGGCTTTATATATGTACTCACAGTTGGAAGTACTATGTCAGTGTTTGCAGTCCATTCTGCTCATTAATTACTTCCTGACTAAATAATCTGTCCCAAATTCCTCTATGTGTTGCCTTTTATTTTCCAGAGATATTAAAATATCCAACTTTTTAACTATTACCCTCTATAGTGCTTCTGTAACAACTTTCTTATTTTGCGGTCTGTAACTCTCATGGAATAGAAACTTTGTTACTTTTTCTCAAGATATCTTTCCAGGGTTATTTACCATTTATATGAATGTCCTTAAAAATATTAAACATATTTTGAATATTAAAGGTCAGATTCTCACCTGTTTTGCGCTACTTGGTAATCATTTATACCTGTATAATGTGGGTCTAAGCTACCAACAAACACTGGAATCATTTTATAACCACTTAACACAGGGATAATTGGCAGTAAATAGTGCAAGGTAGTCGAAATTTAGGTGATAGACATGCAATTATATTAAAAAAAATCAATAAAAATCTCTTCCAAATTACAACCATGGCATAAACAAAACAAAGCAAAATCAATAACCTTAAAAGTACCCTTCCTTGTCCTTTAAAGTGCTAAGTAAAAAGAGAAGCCTACATCACACCTTCAGTGCCAGAAAACCTAAGCTATGTTATACAGACAGTGATTTCCAGAACAAAGCATACAATATTGCCAATTCTTTTTAGTTCTGATGTAAAAATTAAGGATGGATAGATTGAAGGTCCCACTAGATTTCAATTGCTGCTGATTATTACAAAAAAAAAAAAAAAAAAAAAAAAAAAGATTTCCTAGTTGCTTTGGATCTACAAGCCTAACTTGTAACCACAAAATATTGGTTTATAATACAAAATTAAAAGTAAGACAGATTATTGCAGAAAAGAAGAAAAAAGGGGGAGAGGGGGCATGGGGGTGGGTGTTCTGTGCATTTTGTTTTGTTTTTCTGTTCTTGTTTGGCAGAAAAGCAACTGTTCTTGTTAGTTCCTCAATTTTCCCCTTTAACATGTTCAGTAATTAGGCAAATATGTGTTCACTGGTGAGGTGAATGATTTCACTAAAAACATTATAGAAACATGGGAAACTGAAAATATAAGATTGAAAATAAAAAGTAATAATACATAAATTAATAAAACAGTGTTCAGCAGTCTGTACTACTAATTCCTGTTGTCCATCCAGTGAGAAACTCTGTTTTGAAATATTGTTGAAACTACCAGAGAAAATTCTTTATGTACATTGGAGTGCTGCAGAATCTCAAGCATCTGACTCAGCATTTAACTCCAGCTTTCTACATAGTACACCAAAGGAGAGACGGTGGAGAATTTCAACATTTGTTTATTGCAGTTTGGACAGACTGTCTCTAATTTCCACTAGAAAGCAAGAGGTTGTCTGTAAGTGAACTTTCAAATTAATGAAATGGCAGGAAATTGTTGAATAAAAGACTATTATCAGAATGAAAACACTGTCTCATGAGATGGAAGATGATCACTTTAGGGAAAAGTTTGCATTCTGCAAATGGATATTTGACATTGATTAGCATTTGCAGGACACCATATATGTGAGCAGCTTCCTCAAGAAGTAAAAAGATAGTTATGGCAAGCAGCCAGCAAACTGAAATGATAGAACAGCATGGAGGCAAGATTGCTAAAATATCAGCTATGAAGAAACCAAAGAGAGGGAGTATTATGACCATTAAGGGAAAAGCAGGACTAGGAGGCAGATAGCAGGGCGCAGACATAACCAAAATATCAGGCAGGAGGTTGTCCCTGCCATGGAGTTCCACCTGAAGAATCACATAAGGAAGCTGCTTATGACAAGTGGGTCTTCTCTGCTACTTAAGCTGTAATGTCTATGGACTTAATGAATTTGAAGAATGTGGACACTGAGAAGAAAATAGGATGAAAAAACAACAGTATTACAGGATTAAACAGAGACATGAAGAACCCTGAAGGTAGCCAAGAGCACACATAAGTGGCATGCAATCTTTTGATAACTAAGGCTATAAGACAAAGGTGAAGAAACACACACAAAAAAAGACAATACAAAAAAGTTCAAGCCATGTCCCCACTGATGTTCTTACATAATCTGTGTCCTAGTCTTCACTGATAAAATTATCTTTGTATTTTTTCTGTAAGCAGGTGAATGAATCAACGTACATAAAATGAACTTTCTGAGATGTGACTATGTTCGATATGCAAAGTGAGGACAGCATACTAGGATGTCAAAGGACACAGTAGTGGAACTCAAGGCAATATTTATTTTTGCAGACTGAAATACCTGGAGTCTTCACCAAAAACTATTCTGAGGAAATGCTTAAACTGTTTTACCCATTTCTGAAAGAAAACTCAGTCTCCTGTTCTTTAAGCAGAAGACAACTACTGCCTGTCTTTTCATATTAGAAAAACAAACCACAAAAAAAAAAATCAAACCAAAGCCAAGCCAACTCCCCAATGCCCCCCCCCCCCAAAAAAAAAGAACCCCAAAAAACTTTTATTGAATTTAATTCAGTTTTTACTGTGTGGCTACATAGCAAATCTTTGTCTGTGTGTGTGTGTGTGTGTGTGTGTGTGTGTGTTCAAGGTGTGTATATGTTCAAGGAGAAGCAGGGGAGGTGTTTAGTGTCTGTGGACTAGAGAATGGAAAGTTTGAATGATTGTACCAGTGCATGCAAACACTAAGTTAAGGGGATAGGATGAATAAGGGAGCTGTGAATGGAAGTGGAAGGAACAACAGAACAGCAGAGAAGAAAAAGAACAACTGAAAATGAGTGTTGAGATGGAGGAAGCACATCACATAGCACTAAACTATTGAAGCAAATAAATAGTTGGATACCAAGATGCTAAATGCAAAGGAGATGTTGCTAAACAGAAAGAGTAGGACAAAGATAAAGAAAGATGGTGAAAAATTGCACTCTTCAACTTAAAACGAAAACAAGGAGGAAGAAAAGATTGAAGACCATATTGTCAGAAAAAAAAAAAAAAAAGAAAAAGAAAAAAAAGGGGAAAAAAACTTCAAAGAGCACGCAATACTTTTAATTGGTTGGAAAAAAATTCAGAAATAAAGTCAAAATATAAAATTAAATGAGACAGCTAAAAATGTGGGATGCTGAAGATTGCCTAAAGCAGCAGGGTGCCTTAGAGCCAGCTTTGACTACAAAGTTTCAAAATCATTGCAATCTGATTTTTGCAAATGATTTAAGTACACTAAGCTTGCAGCACTTGTTACT
Organism: Calidris pygmaea; assembly: GCA_003697955.1. NCBI lineage: Eukaryota > Metazoa > Chordata > Aves > Charadriiformes > Scolopacidae > Calidris > Calidris pygmaea. Next base: position 22,716 of record QJSC01000956.1, on the reverse strand, counting down.
TCCAATTTCTGTGACATAGTATGTCTCTTACAGACAGCAGGCTAATCCTTTGCTGGTTTATCAGGAGCTACATTTTTTCAGCAGGTTTGTAGGAAAATACGTTTTCAGAACCTCAGTTTTTCTTCAGTGTACACAATTTCTGAGTACAAAATATATACAATGCCATTTTCTACTGGCAGTAGTTACAGGGTGTTTCAGAATACTTAGAACTGTACATCTCTGTATTCCATTAACCTGAGCGACATAGAATTTGTTCCTAAATGATCTGATTACAGAAAGTGAAAGAAGGGGGGACTTGTACTGTCCCTTTTTTTTTCATACAAAACAAAAAATAGGTGAATATTGTGTTTGGTAGAAAATGAATCCCTAACTCTTTTGAAAATGTACAGCTTAAGGGTTATTTATATTTGCCTAATGACAGATCAAAATTGTAGAAGTCTACATTTGAGTTAATCTCTCATCTAACTGCAGAGAAATAGGCTGCTCTAGGACACAATTCATGTCATCATAAAGTAGCTGGCTAAAACAGTTGTATTATATTTATTTTATATAATTCCTATTTTATTTTCACAGGGCCTGGGGTGAAGAGTTCAGATGTTTCTTTGAAATAAATCCCACTCAGCCTGTCTGGTACAGGACATTCCTACTAGATGCCTGATAAAATAGTAGGGAAGAACAAATGTCTCTGTCCTCCTTTAATAAAGGACAAATACTGATAAGACTCCTTTATCACATGCTGCCTCACGTCTTGACAGGAGATATTTGCAAGACATAGCTGCTCACCCTAAGCCAAAGCATCTTTTTCTCATCAGGGAAAATGATGAGACGAGGTGAAAATGAAAACTGATGCCACAACTGTCAGCTTTTTACAGATTCTGCCCTTCCACCTGACACATCTATCACATGTATTAATTGATTAATTATTTTATCAGCTCCAATGATAACATCATATGCGTGGTTCGTGTACTTGCCATGTACCTTGGAAGGCTGTATCTAGATGATTCCCAGAATGCATGCCCTCATGTTAGATTCAGAGTCTGTTTCAGTCTCTTAAGTTTATCCTTTTCTCTGTAATAAGCAGTTAACAACATGTACAACTTGGTGCCTTTTCCAGCTAGCGTGTCAACTCCTAGTCAGTTATGAGTTCCATCACCATTAGATCACAGCTGATATAGATAAGCAGGTTGTTCATGCACCACTTTAAATGACAGTCTTGCTTTCTATGGTTTTGCTTTATATTTCCTTTAGAATGCAGCTGAAAGTCATACCTTTAGTAAAATAAAACATCTGAAAATTTGATGTACAATGTGATAGGGTTTTTTGTTTTTTTTTCTGTACTATAGGACAGTTTAAAGTCAAGTAAACCCTCCAGAAGAATCATGTCACTATGAATGCTTTTCCTAACTGTCAGAGAGTGTATAAGTGTGCTTGCATTTTCATAAATACATTATGGGAGAAAGAGCAGCCAATGAAGGGATTGCATCTCTCTTGTATCTCTGTGAGTGCAGAGATTATCTAATGTAAATTCTGCTAGAGTTCATCAAAAATTCTGAAGAGACCAATAAAGCTACCACAGCATTTCTGTAAGGAATGCCTCTTATTTTCCAGATTGTCACTACCGGGGACCAGTTTAGTTTGTTTTGTTGTACTGCTTGCTTGTTTGTATTGTTTTTCTGGGCTGCCAGAAAGACATTCTTCTTCTGATGTAGAAGCTTCACTACACTAATATTTTTTCCTTTGAGTACCTCATCTTTTTTCTTCCCAGAATCTTCTGTTACTACCTGACAGATGTATTTCTTTATGTTCCTTGGAACATACTGTGTTACCCATTTGTGTTGGAACAGATTAAAATACCTGCTTCCAAGTTCTTGTCACATGCTGTATACTAGAATACCTCTTGCAGGTTATATGTGTGTTTTGGTTGCTCCATACTAAGTCTGAAGGAAACAGTATTGCTGTCCACCTCAGTGGACAATATTGTTCCACTGGCTGTCATATATCCTACTATGTTTTTTTTTCCTTCACTAGAAGATTCATTTACAGACCTTCCTGGTGGCAAACAGAACCTAATGCATTAACCTACTAATTACTTCCAAAATTATTTGCAAAATTTTCAAATAGTCACCTGGAGACTAAAAATATTCCATAAGTTTAAGAGGACTTCTTGGCCTGTGATCAATCAATTTGAGATATGAAGATGATCCCTGCTGTTTCCTGGATGGGGCAGTAGGACCACGGAGTATATGTGTGTTCTCCTGTCTTGAATGGTTAGAAAAAATGTTGTTCTAATATGTTGTAAAAGACACCTAAAAAGATAGAAAAAAAAATTTTTATCATACTCTGCATTTTATTTAGTTTCTTCTCCTGCTATTTTAGGAGATATTTTGCATTTCATGCATTAACAACAGTGATGAATTCAGATGATACGATACTTAAAGTTTACCTTTGCATTCATCACAGTGGTAATTTCTTCTACTGTCACAAATTATGTTCCATCTTATAAGTGGATCTCCTTTTGCAAGCAAATTACCATCTATAGTATTTTGGTGCTGCATGACTGTATTTGATTTATTGATATGGTCTACATAATAGGAAGTTTTTCAGGCCATTCTATGGTTGTAGATTTGTTCTGAATTTTTGTTTAGTGCTGTTTCATATTCATTATTTTACATACTATTTGCTACCTCATTTATTTCAAAAAGTGCTTTCATACTGAACTACAATGTTTGTCACAATTCATAGCTGTCTTCTCTACCTATATGCTTCTCAGTTGTTCTATGACTTAGTATAGTAGGACAAACCCTTAATGAACCTTTATCAATTTTATGTTGTTATGAGACTCTTTTGAATTTTTATACTGCTGCAATCATACTCTTGGTGGAGCTTTTGTTTTATTTATCAGATTTTGCTATGTATATGCAGTTTCTATTATCTGTATTTTAAACACATATAAGGCATTGTCAGCAGAGGAAAAATGATCTAATAAATTTTATTGTTTTTCAAGGAGCAGAAATGTGTCATACACAATGTCATAAATATAAAACCATTTGTTTCCCCAGCCAAAAATGCATTTTTACAGTTATGTCAGTGTTGGATTGGATTATGGCTATCAGTTTCACTTTTAATAACTGAGAAGCAGGAGCTGATTAGAAAAATAAAAATTAGGCATATATTTCTGAAAGTGCAGAAATTACTAGATCCACAAAAACAAATTTTGCTTTTTATTGTCCACCTATCTACTGAAAGTCATGACATTAGAATAAAATACTGAAACTACTTGAGGAAAACTAGGTACCCAAACCTGTGAGCTACAAAATATGAACTGTATACATAAAATGCTACCTAATGTTGTTAATATTTATATAATAATAATAATTGTTTAATATTAATAATATTTAATAAATATTTAATAAATTGTTTAATATTAATAATAATAACCTTTCAATACCTGAAGGGTGCCTATAGAAGAGCTGGAGAAGGACTCTTTGACAGGAAGTGTAATNTGGTGAGGCACTGGAACAGGTTGCCCAGGGAGGTTGTGGATGCCCCATCCCTGGAAGTGTTCAAGGCCAGGCTGGATGGGGCCTTGAGCAACCTGATCTAGTGGGAGGTGTCCCTGCCCATGGCAGGGGGGTTGGAACTAGATGATCTTTGAGGTCCCTTCCAACCCTAACCATTCTATGATTCTATGATTCTATGATATGTGTACTAAGGAGCATAGATCTTTATTCATCTTTCTCACAGCTTTTCCTGTTTTGTTCTATGCTGGAAGGATTTACTTTATTCCCATTAGTAAAAGAGACTCCTAATTAGGGTGTAAGTAGTCAATGAATCAAAAAGCCACCCTGCTTCCATGTATTTGGAAAGATGCCCTAACTACAAGTTATGCAGTAATGTGAGGTAGAGGAACTCTCAGAATCTTCTATAGAAATTGTTCATTTTTTTTTCATTAAACAATCAAGTACTGCTGAGCCACTAGGAACATGTCCGGATATCCAAAAGATTTACATACTTAACTACAAATTGGTAAACCAGGCATTTAATGCCTCTGCATTGAGTGTTCTTGGTGTTTTTCATTTGAAGTATTTACTGGAGCATGTATTCTCACTGTAGCCCAGTGAATGTTTAATATGTAATGAAAGTGGAGCAGCTTCAACAGAAGGGAATGAGATCACCTAACAGACACCACCAGTGCAAAATGCTTTCCCTATCCTAGTGCTCTTAGCACCCACCTGGGAAAGAAATGAAATAGTTTCAAATTTCCTTAGGCAGCGAAAGCAGACCTGGGTCAAGGACAGACCAATTGTATGTTTCTTTGCACAGCCATAAGGAAGTGTGCTAGATAACCCTGAAGTATGAATAATTAAATTGATTTTAGAATGAGACACTTCATATTTTAAAAGAAACAAAATGACAGAAAAGAATCACATTTATTCAGCTTGGTTTTAAATTTTACATTGAAATCCTTGAATAACTTTTAATTTTTCTATATTTTTTAATCAAATAGAACAAACAAATGATAAATTTTACCAGGATTTAAAAACTGTTTACATGAGATTATGTAGGATCTCTTTGGGACCAGTTTTTTTATAAACTGCTTGAAAACAACAGAAATTGATACAAATTCATTGAAGTGTGAGTGTACTGAAGTGTGAGCAGAAAAGAACCTACATAAATATTCATTTTTAATTTTCACTTCATGAGTTACTACACAAAGTATTAAATCTAAATAGGTTAAAGGAGAGCTTTACATGCTGACTTTCAACTGCTACACTATTTTCTCACAGAAGCATGTACATAACAATGATAATATTTGTAAAAAGGGACTGTTAGAGGAAGCTTATGACTCAAATATTATGACTTAAAGAAAAAAAGAAAAAATATGAAGAAAAGAAGGAGGAAGAGAAGCCCAAGAAAGTAATATCTCAGTCTAAAAATTATGATTTTACGAGATAAGAAATCCTCTACTCTGAAGAGCCACTGTCTACTCTGAACACCCACAAGACAAATTTAAGAAAAAAAAAACTTGAATGAGGAACTCAGTTTTACATTTTAGGAGGGAGGTGTAGGAGTGTCCATGCTGTTTCTGCTCGTGTGTCAGCTGGTGGACAATTTCAATCTTCGGAGTAAACTCAATTCTTTATATCCACCCTGCATTTTGAAGATTATTAAATATTCTTTTCTTTTCCATCTCAAGAGATGAAAGGATTCTTGTTGCAGCCAAAGGTAAACAATGGATTAGGACATTGGAGGATATAATACTGGGTCAGCAGCTTAGCAAAAGGAAAGCCAAAAAGTTCTGGAGAAATATAATAAGGAATCCACTAACTGACTTAGAAATGTGAATATGAAGGCAGCTCTGACAGAGCTAATTCATTCCCTGTACCTGATGTAACTCTGCACAGCCTGCTTTCTTCTTTAAAGATTTTTTTTAAAGCATTGAAATGTAGCAGAGAATTCATTAAAAAAATAAAAATACTGACCACCAAAGAGTAAATTGTGGTGCTTTATTTATTTATTTTTCATCTTCTTTCTTCAGTTCTTCAAAACTCTATAGGTAATGGTCTTTGTTGTTCTGCCCATCATACAGTTATTTATAATGGTTAAGAGCTGTTACACATTTTCATTTAGCTATTTTGGTCATAGGTTCTGTCTGCTTATTACTAGTGCACTAGAAAAACAGGCTAACGATAAAAGCCCTTGTGACCAAGGAAATAGTCAGAAGTTCTCAGAAAATTCAAGAACATTTTGTGAATGCTCATGTATGTCTAAAGACTATGAAGGTGGAGCAATACATACTAGGCATGGATGTATAATGAGTGATTTATTACCACTTAAAACCACAAAATCTTAATTCCAAGTTTTCCTGGGAGGCACCAACTGTCATTTTAAAGCTCTGCTGCAGGTTGGCAGCTACTAACAAGTAGTAGTTTGATATGCGGAACTCTACATGTGACCATTGCAGTGGCATGAAAACAATTAAAATCTTGTTTCCCCTGATATGTTTTTAAATGCATCTCTGAGATAGTAAAAACCAACTGCCATTTTTTTTTATCTAAATGACAGGAAGTTAGGGAAGGAAATATATGACTACCTTTACTACTAAAAATCTTTGGTATTTCTATTTAATAACTTCTAATTTAAAGAAACATAAAAAACAGTTGTTGAAATTACAAGGCATATTCTTATGTAGGTAATAGAAGGAAAAGTGTCAGCTGAGAAAAGTAATATTAATTAAAGTGGATACACTACCTGTTATAAAAATCCACCTGCTGTTAGTATAAATTAAATTAATTTTAAAATAAAAAGTATAGGTTTTTTTCCTGCAGTTGCTCAAATTATTTGCTGTGTTAATACAACACAGAGCATTTATCTTGATCCCATTAATGTTGTCAGTCTAATTTGTTATGCTTGCATTTTACTGGAAACATATATGACAAGGCAGTGAGCCGTTACTTCTTATTTCTGATTCACACACATTGTCCTGTTGAAACAAATGGAATTTGCAGTTATTCAAGCAATGTGTTAAGGAAAAGACAAGCAACTAAAGATGATTTAGTAATCAAATAGATGTATTACTATAAATGCAGAACATCTTTTTGGACTTAAATTCAAAAGCCAAAGCTTTCTTAGTGTAACACAATGGCAAAAATTGTGCTTTGGACTGGGGAATCTCAAAACCACTACGAGGACAGTAATCCCTGCAGATTCGGTAAATCTTTTCTACCCAGTATGGTGAATAACAGCCAGAATACACTGGTAAATTATCTACCTGTCCACAGTATTCATACTCTGGCTATCCATTGCACTTCCAACTACAACATGTAACAGGATATGTGTAAAGGACTCCATATTTAGGAATGTGTTGAGGATAAGAACTTTGAAAGTAAGATTAACAATACATTTAATGTAATGTGTACAGTTTACAGGAAAGTTACAGTTAAAGGAAATAGGTTACACCATTTTCTTTATATGAATGGGAAAGAACAAGTATATTAATAAAAGAAAACGTGTGATAGTCAGTCTCAGCTTTCAGTCAACATAAAATTAAGAGTGGGATTCGGAGTCCTCCACACAGGAAGGACATGGACCTCTTGGAGCAGGTCGAGGTGAGGGCCACAAAAATGATCAGAGGGCTGGAGCACCTCTCCTATGAGGACAGGCTGAGGGAGTTGGGGTTCTTCAGTTTGGAGAAGAGAAGGCTCCAGGGAGACCTCATAGAAGCCCTCCAGCACATCAAGGGGACCTACAGGAGAGAGGGGGCTGGACTTTTTATGAGATAGTGTAGCAATAGGACAAGGGGTAATGGTTTTAAACTGGAAGAGGGAAAATTTACATTAGATCTTAGGAAGAAATTCTTCAGTGTCAGGGTGGTGAGGCACTGGAACAGTGCCCAGCACTGGAACAGGTTGCCCAGAGAAGTCGTGGATGCCCCATCCCTTGGAGACGTTCAGGACTTGGTTTGACAGGGCTTTGAGCAACCTGGTCTAGTGGGAGGTGTCCCTGCCCACAGCAGGGGGCTTGGAGCTCAATGATCTTTAAGGTCCCTTCTGAACCATTCTATGATTCTATAAATTTGCTATAAATTACATATTTAAAAATTAGGTGACTAAAACTCATCTAATCATTGTAGGCTTCTTTTACAGTTAAGGGAGACACTTCTAAAGAACAATTCAACCTATTCTGAAGTGGAAATCTTCAATGAAAGCAAATCATACTGTAAAATTCCCTTTTGCTTTTTGTTGACTCTACATGGAGCCACATGTTCAGACACATAACTTTTACAGAAATGTCACGTATATTTGCTTTTGATAATGGACTTTGTACCTCAAATAAATCTGAAAGATAGAAAGAAGCAAATAATCTCTTCAGTCAACTGCTGAAATAAACCCTAAAATTCAGACATACTTTTCAACTATATAAACCACAAAAATTAAGTTGTTTGATGAAGAATTCACTGAATTCACTGTCTTGTTTTCCAAGTCTGCAAATTTTATAAATAGGTGCTGCGATACATTGTCATTTTCACTTGCACCACAGTGCTGCTGCAAAAGAAACTTTTAATTGCACCTTCCCAATAAGCCTATGAGGAATATGTGAATATATAGTCCTCCCACATCTGCAGTATATTAGATTCAACAGATTACAAAGAGAAAGAAAGAAATTGAAAATACAAGGTTGGATGTCTCCTATTACCTGTGGTTTTCTGCAGTGGAGCAGCTGCCATGAAAAGTAGTCCTATTAAGTTATCTTTCTATTTGATGCAAAGGAGTTGGTGTGTTATGGCAAATTTTAATTTCACTTTTGGGTAAACTAAACTGCATTCTAGATGAGCCTGCATTTCTCCATTGGCTCTAAAAGAGTTACTCAAATGTGGGTTTCTATTCTTGAGCCATACACGTCCATCTGAATCACAGAGTGGCTGAAGTTGGAAGGGTCCCCTGCAGGTCCTCTGGTCCGACTCTCCTGCTGAAGCAGGGCTAGCTACAGCTAGTTGCCCAGGATCTTGTCTAGACAGGTTTCAATATATCTCTAAGGAGGGAGACTCCACAACCTCTGTGGGCAACCTATGCCAGTACTCACTCATCCTCACAGCAAAAAAGTGTTTCCTGATATTCAGATGGAACCTGCTGTGTTTCAATTTGTGCCCATTATTACCTGTACTGTCGCTGGACACCACTCAGAAGAGCCTGGTTCCGTCTTCTTTACACACTCCCTTCTTACGATCTTATGAGATATCCCCTGAGCTTCATCTTCTCCAGCCTAAACAGTCCAAACACCCTCAGCCTTTCCTTACATAGTAGTGGTCCAGCCCCTTCATCCTCTTTGGGGTCCTGTGCTGGACTCTCTCCAGAGAAGGACTCTCACAAGATTCCAATAAAGAGAAAGGTATATTTTCAGATGTGCTAAGAGAGTCTGTTGATTCAAAGATGACATTTTCTTGAACACTACCACCAGAAAGGGTCTGTACTGCAGAGACAAATAACTTCAAAGTTGGAAGTCTTTCTGGATCTAAGCAATTTTGTTTTCTTTTTCCCCTTCTCTCTGTCCTCCCAAGAGCTTTTGCCCTTTTTATACAGCCTTTTGGAACAGGTGCAGTTTTAACTTTATCTTTCACAGTTGGTTCATTGACTTACCTATTGATTTTGACTTACCTGTCAATTTTCCCTTTAATAAATAAATGTTATTATAGTGTGTTCCTACACTTTCTGAATCATTCCGAATCTTTGTGCTTATTTTTTGCTTTATAATTTCAAAAAGGTGCAAGTCTTTGGTCCAAAGAGCATTATAGTGTTGATGCAGAGAATAAAACATCCTAATTACACCTTTAAAATGTTTACTGAAAAGCCATATTTTCTATGGCTAGGTTCTTTCACATTTATGTATGGTGATGAGAGAGGGAAATAACAGTATCACTTATGGTAGATGTGAGGATCATTGAGCTGCTACACCGCCTCCTTACTCATTGTCTTTGGACGTTAGTGGTATTACGGCAGAATTGATACATTGAGCCTGGCCGGAATGGAGTTAATTCACTTTGTAGCAGTCTGTATGTTGCTGTGGTTTGGATTTGTGATTAAACCAGTGTTGATAACATCGCAGTGTTTTGCCTGCTGCTGAGCAGTGTTTGTACAGCACTGAGATTTTCTTCCTCCCACTCTGTTCCTGCACCCAGTAGCCTGAGGGTAGACAGGACACTGGGAGGAGACACAGCTGGGGCAGCTGACCCAAATTGGCCAAAGCGATAATCTATATCATAGGACACCATGCTCAGCAGTGAAATTTCAGTGAAAGGACATTCATAGCTATAGGTTTTGTCTTTCCAAGTAACTGCATTCTTCAAGTCTAAAGTGTATAAATATTTGCCTACCAGTAGGAAGTAGTGCATAAATTAATTTTTTTGTTTAAATTTTCTTGTGTATGCATGGCTGTTTCACTTATAAAACTGTCTTTATTTTGACTCACCAGTATCCAACTTTTGCTCTTCCAATTCTTCTCCCTCCCTTATGCCCCCCCCCACCACAACCCTCATCCCACTGGGCAAGCAAGCAACAGTGCTTAGCTCCTGGATGGGGTCAACCCACTACAGCTGAAAAACATTAGTTTCCCCACACACATCTCCAGTACCTTTCTAGAAGCCTCCTACATTTTATAAACATCTCCAGAGCCATTTTCTGAAGGTGTATCTGAAGGAAACAGCAGGGTGAAGATAAGTGAATCAAAATCAAAGTTCCAAATAAACCAAACCTTGAATTCTGGAGCATTCAGTGCCCCAATACAAACCAAACTGCAAATGTTTTCACTCTAAAGTGAAGAAAATACTTATTTATTGTTCCAGATATGTTACTAAATAAAACTTTCTGGAATTTAACAACCACTCTACATATGTGGGAACAAGTATCCCTGGTAGAAACTGTAGCAAAAACCCTCCTATATAATTACCAAATAATTTTAAAATGATGGAGTGCAAAATATAAATTTTAACATCTTTCTTTTCACATAGTAAAATCTTATTGGGCCAGTTACAATAGTTCAACAACAACAGCAAACACCACCAAAAAACCAAAAAGCAACCTCCAAAAAATCCAGAGCTGGTAAAAGAAAAATAAAACAAAACAAACATAAATATGCAAAACTTCATTTGTTATATAATCTTATATATTTGAGCAGTAAACTTCACACAAACTTTTTAAGACTTTTTGGTTGTCTTGCAAATAAAACAATAGACTTTACTCAGGAGTATTTTTAGCACTATTGCTTCACTGCTGTAGGAATACTTAAATATAAAACTTTATGTTTCGATGTTACTTCTACTTATTTTTTGCAAACAAAGCAGATTTTAGAAACTGCAAACAGTTATCAATTTGAGATAAGTTTTAATTATCAAGGATTTTATTTTTATTGAAAGCCTTTTTTCATCTTCTGTGTTAAAATTAATAGTCTGACAGGAAACATTCTCAGTGTCAAATGTTTACATCTCATGAGTCAGGCCTCAACAAATACAGGATTTATAATTGTGATAAAAACAGGTCTCATGGAAACTTTACCTTAGTATCAACCTTGATAACAAGTGCCATAGATTTTTCTAAGCCTAAGGTTTGTAGCAAAAAATTGGGAAATAATTGGTTTCTCTGAAGCCTTGATATGACTGGGATGGTAGATAAGTTGGAGGTAAAACTCTAGCCTACCATGCTGAATCAACAACAGCAGATTCTTAAAACACTGAAGCTAGGGACCACATTAAAAAAAAAAAAATGCGTCTCAGTATCTCTGTACTTAGTGTTAAAAAGTAATTATTTGTTTGAAGTATTAAAATAGTTTCTATCCTACTAAGAAGTCTTCTTCAGCATGCACCACTGATAAATGCCCTTAGGAGATTGTTCTGTGTATTAAGTTATATCCTACCAAAAATAGTATGCAATGTGGTATGGGATTTAGCTGGCCTATATTTAGGTATCTGCATGTGACCTGGATGCCAAGACAACCACTTGTGTCACTGGAGAGCTAGTCTGGGAACTGTTCAGTTTACCCTAAAGTAGACACCCCCATTTCATCTCTAGACTCTATCAATTGTATTATCTAGGCCTCTACTGGACATAGTAGATGCTTATAGATTTAACTTACATGTAGACACTTCCATTGTGAATGTCTGAAGTTAGGGATACCTGAATCCCACCTAAATTGGGGTTGTTAGTAATTCCCTATTCTTTTTAGATCTCCATTTATGAACATAGCATGTTATTACATATTTTGAACATGTTATTTTGAAATAAAGGAAGGGAGCAGGGGGAAACCAGGTAGAACTGAATTGCTGCTAGTTGCATCACTGGAAAGGAGTGGTATGTCTAGCACCATGGCACAGACCTCTACCCCTGGAACAAGAACAAACCATTTTCTGTATATTCGACCTAGAAATACTGGGTGGTTTCTGGGTCTCATACACATTCTGCTGCCTAAAGAGTACTGCAAGCAAGTTCTATAACTATTTGCTGGGTATCTAAGATTAAGTTAGGACTCTTGTCTTCGGGTCCACAAAGAATAGGTAGGGCTTTTTTTCTCCAACAGCCTGTCCTGTCCCTTTGACCTTCAGTGTCCCTGTTTTACCTTCAGTGTCTCTGACACAGTGTCTAGGCACTGTACATCTGCATTTTTTCCAATTCTGTTCTAACCCTTCCCTTTTTCCTTTCTATTTCGCTCCTGCCCTCGGATCATCCATCCTGTATTCTGCTTATTTGTGGTACTCTGCTTTTTTCCTGAACATGTTTTTATTAATCTTCTTCAATTTTTACCTTGTTCTAGTAAAGCAATGAGTCTTCCTGCTTATCCACTATATTGGTGCAGTAAAAAGTGACACTATGGTTAAATATTAAGTAATATCATTAAATTCTTCAATTTGTGAAGTTTGTATCAACAAATATGAGGACAAAACAAATGTGTCCTCTAATCTTTTTAAAGAATGTAGACCTATTACAGCAGTGACTCTTCAAAAACAACATGAGCCAAACTTGAAAACAACTTGTGAATAAAAATAGCTTATTCTTTTGCAAACTATGAATAACTGGAAATTTGGTTTCACTGTGGAAAATTAAGAGCTGAGTAATTTGCTCCTATGATTAGTACTTGTCATGAAAAGTTGGATGTAGAAGAAACAAAATGGACCACTTAATAGGTAAGAGATTCTACCATGAAGCCTTGCTCTTCACAGATGGAATTGGCATCAAAAGTATGCTATTGGAGTGGAAAGCTCTCTGGCTATATTTGTATTTACCGTTAGAGAACTGGAATATGAGGATAGACTTCAGATGTTTCAGGACAAAGGATGTGTTCCTGCACATACATCTGTTTATATGAGCTGTTGCCATATAACCCTTATCATACCAAGGTTGAGAATAAAACTTTGACCGTATCATTTTATAGACAGAATGTTGGCAATGTCAAAGAAAAATATGAAGTCTGGGCTTTTTCATTGATATGAACACAGACTTTTTATGAAGGACAGTGGGACAGAGCATTGGAGAAGAAGCCAGAGCTCAGTCTCTTAGAGTTGTTGCCATGGAACCCAGAAATGTAAGAGATGTTGATGAAGCCCTGGGATGCCAAAGATGTGGACAGAGCTTTGGCAGTGTCAAATGGTTGCTATGGAACACTGGCTCTATTAGAGATGAAGCTAGAGCTCGGGCTGTGTCAGAAATAAGGATGGCACTCTGAGTATATCAACGTTTACCTCTGATATTTGGCTATATTAAAGATAGTCAGGAATGGACACCTGGCTTTTTCAAAGCTGGGCATAGAGCCCTGGGTATGTCAATATTTGTTATAGAGTTATTATTTTATTATATAGTAGGATGAAATTTTCAATATATCTGTGATTTACCATGTATGCCAGATGAAAGGATAGATTTTTTAAATATATTTTAGACAGAGATTGATTTTTAACCCTATCAGAGACAATCACCTCTGTCTGGGATCAACATTGATATGCGTCTTCACATCAGAAACAGGAGTATAGTTATATCCATAAAAGAATCCTTGATAGGAGTTACTCCTCTATTACTCTGACTATTTCTCTAATATATTCATAGAAATAATATAAAAATAGGACGAAAGTACATGTTTGGGGTTTTTTTGTGAATATTTAGAACAGTATACTGACCACAACAGATACAAGAATGAATAATTATAAATATAAAGATTTATCCTTTTTATTTGTCTAAGGAATACACATGAACCAAGTTACGTAAGGTAACAAAAAATCTGATTATATTAGTGCTTATTGAGTGCTTGGTTTTGTAAAAGATGATAATGGTTATATATGTGAATGGGAGAATGTACTCCTATTTTTGTCAGATGTGCATTTGAAAAACTTTTCTCTGCTGGAGTACTTGTTCCCAGAGAGCAGCAGGTTACTCTTAAAGTGCATTGATTTTGTCCTGGTACTACACTAAAAATGCATTTATTATTGAAAAAGTTTTATTAGTGTTTCAGATTTTGTTCTGAAAATCTCTCTGTACCTGTATATGTGATGGAGGTCTGCATATGCCAGAAAAATCAGAACAGTCTTGTTAAACTTATCCAAGGTTCTGATCTGATCAAGATGGCAAAGTAATTCTAGGCATTTTGCATATGAAATAACATCTGTGCCAAGCTACTGTTGGGGAAGCCAGATTATGAAACTTACACTATAGAAAAGCTGAAATAAAATTCTTTGTTAGTCAATGGTAGTCTGTAAATTAGTGAGGAAGAAAGATATCAGAATAGATTTTTATATATCTATAAAAAAAGCTAAATATCTTCTTATATGGGAGATGAATGAGTCTTTTTAGATAAAAAAACATAGAGTAGGTAAGTTCTGTTACTTTTTGTTGTAGTTCTTGTCATAGAATATGATCAAACAACTCTCAATACTCAAGTTACACCCAAGTGGCTTTTGCAAAAGTTAGTGATCGTTTTTTTCAGTTGCAAATAATTGTGATCATAGTTAAGAGTTACAGCAGAAGATATGGTTGTGTCTTCATCACTTGAGCTTAGTCACTAATTTTGCCTGAGAATCTGTGCAAAAGATAATTAAGCTGCCCATCACTGCAAGCCCTTGATCTGCTACACCTGTAAACAGCCCTCCTCACTACTTGTATCAGAGAGCATTGGGCTGGCTAAAGCTCTAAGGCAGACAGTACTGGGAAGAAAATAGTCTGTCTTGCTGAAGCTGAAGAAAAGGTAATTTTCCCTGATGGAGGGGAGGAAGGTCAAATTAAAGCTTTCTTGTTATTGGGCAATATCTGTTTCTCCTTTCAATTGTTATTAAAGAAATTGACATCATGTATGTAATTAACTGAATTTTAAATAGTTGTGGTCAGAACTGTGTCAGATGATATTGTATTGCATTACATACACTCAACCAGACATTTTAAATTGTAAAGAAAGCTGGATCTGATGTACAAGACGTGCCCTTTTAAAAGGCATGCTTTGTACTTTATTAATTAATACTCTGAGGTTGTTTATATTTAGCCATCAGCTCCATCTGGGCCAGCAGCAAGATACCTCATGAAGGCGCGGATAATGAGCTGTTATACTTTCATACAAATGCCTTCTGTTTTGTTATCAAAGTCTCTTTGTAAGTCTGTTCAGACTTCCAGTTAAAGTGTGATACAGAAAAGCAAATATGGAAACAAGTGAAATTTTTCCGTCCTTTGATAAGGAAGCAATGGGGTGAAGTTGGAGGCACTGTTACCTAAAAGTCTCTGTTGAATTTCACTGAATTTCACTGAATTTCACTGAATTTTTGGAGTTGGAAGGGACCATAGAGATCATCTAGTCCAACTCCCCTGCCAAGGCAGGACCACCCAGAGCATGTCAGAGCATGTTACTCAGGACTGCATCCAGGCGGGTCTTGAAAATCTCCAGAGAAGGGGACTCCACGACCTCCCTGGGCAGCCTGTTCCAGGGCTCAGTCACTCTCACTGTGAAAAAGTTTTTCCTCATATTTAAGTGGAACCTTTTGTGTTCTTTGTTTTCTTCCTCAGCAGCTCTGCATTTCTGAAGGGATAAAGCTTTAGCATTCTGCAGCACAGGGCTTAAAAGCTTGTTGAAGGACTTTGTTAGTTAAAGCCTTCTCCTGCCTTAGATGCAAACCCTCCATCTGTTTTTTGTCCTGAGGTCTGTACTGTGATTGTCTATCACCTATGGAAACTATGGACAGAGTCATTGCAAGCTTCTGGGAAAAAAAAAAAAAAAGTATTTCCAAAGAATTTTGCATGATCATTAAAAATCTGACTGTACTTTGCCTTTCATGTGGATACATGACTAAGCAGCATGATTTGGGCTAGTTTTTTCAGGATACACAGATTTTATTCCCTGAGTTTAGTACTCAAAGAAATTGAGCATAAAGTCTTTCCATTTTGCACGATAGGATGTTAAAAATATGTAAATATAACCAGTTTACACTGAGCTATGATGACCTCTATGTTCTTTGCTTTACAATACTTATCAAAAATAAAATTGCATATTATGTTCAGCTGTATACTCTATTAAGAATATACTCAAGTGTTTGCAATGACAATTCCCATTTATCAAACAGCCTGTGCTTTGTTTATATGGCTGCAATAAGAATTTGGAAATGAATAGAAAAAGATGAATTGGAGAGGAAGTTATAGTTCTGATACTAGTTGATAGGAGCTTATTTTGTAAGCATTAGAAATTAAAGATCACACACACACAAAAGAAAAGTATGGCTTGCCTGTTCACGAGACAGCTCAACTGGCAAGAAAAAAGAAAACCAATTGTCAGATGGAATTTTTTTTTAATCAATTACAATAAATTATCTGCTTCTGTGACGTCCCTAAATAAAACTTGGTCAAAGGAAAGCAAAAGAATTTCTAACAGAAGTTAATCAGCATGGATATTAATTTAATAGTCAGAGGCTAGAATAAGACAGATTGATTTATTCACTATATATATGCAAGTTAGGCCTCTGAGCTCACATTGTCATTTTAAAACAGCTCTGTCCTTATGTCCCTGTAAAGAATAATGTTTTGAAGGGTATTTGTTATCCAAGGTGATTTCTTTTTTTCTCTAGCTCCCTCTGTCTTTACATATGTATCTTTGCATACACACACAAACAAACATTTATTTTTTTCAAAAGTTTTTCAAATATCATACTACAGTTGGAAAAAGTAAACATATTGATCTGACATTGTAAACTTCAGTACAGTCTGAATATCACAAAGGAAGAGAAATCTCTGATGGCAATTATACTCAGTTCTAATCTAGGGTTTTTTTTTCACAATTAATTAACTAAGAAAGAAAAAATGAGGAAATTTTATAAAACTTTTCAAAAAAGTGTCTTTCTAAACACTTTCTATTAGAAATTAAACATTGCCTGAATATTTTATTTAAGAATCTGTCCCAGTCTATCTTCTGAGATCTTTTTTCTCTGACGACTCTGCAATGTTGGATCAGGCTTTGGTTTCTGCAGCCATTCTCCAAGATGCACACATCTGCATCTGCCTTTTTCTGACTATTTATTTGCCTGAGTACTATAGGGCTCTATAGTTCTTTTGCTTCAAACCCAGGAACCTTGTGTCACAAACTTCTGTCCTGGAACCTTATCCTCTGGCATTGCTTATATGCATTCTCTGAGAGTCATATGCACCTGGAAAACAAGTTAGAAAATTAATTTCTTAACCTTCGTGTGTGGTCGGATCTGAAAAAAATTGAAAAAGGACACTGTTATCTGCAAAGGCAAAATTTGCGAATTTCCAAATTTGTAAATGCGTAAACCCCTGATAATTTGTCACCAAACTGCAGAGTTACTTAAATTTCCCGATATCTCTTTTGCTGTGGATTGTTTTTGTTGGTTTGGTTTTTTTTCCTTAATTATTCCTTAGAATTTTCCATGTACTTACTCCCTTTATCATAATAACATGACCACCAAAGACTTGCAGAAGTAATCAGGTTACTGTGCGATGTCATAAGGATTTTTCATAATTCCTGAACAATTTTAATTTTTTTTTTTTTTTTTTTTTTTTTCTTATCTTTGGACAATGAGTTCAGGCACACAGAGAAATGGAAATTATATAGGGTTGGGGTGAGGGTTCAACAGAATTGCCTCTTTTGGGGGCACTAATATTTTATATGACATCCTCTTAATAAACCTCACTACTTTTCTAATACTGTATCAACATACCATACTAACCAGAACCTTATCTTTTTCTAGCTTGTTCTTTTTTATGGCCAGTGACAGGGTGTTACTTAACTCCTTGAGAAGAGGCTACTTTCAATACATCAGCATCCCTTTTACTGAGTTCTAAATCGTGTTTTCTTCCTTTTCTAGTCTATTATGTATAGTTCCCATTGTCCTTGGAGTCTCTTTAAAGATTATAAGAACTAATAACTTTTAAATGTTCTCTTAACTAAGGCTATTCAGAAGCTTATAGAGTCATTTCATACTGCAGCATTTTAGTTCTTCAAATAAGCAATAAGAAAGTCTTTCAACTGGTTTGGTGAACATAGAATCTCATTTCTCATTTAGAAAAAGATATGAAAGTATCAAAGTGACAGAGACAAACTGTATGAGTCAGGGATGGGAACAACCTTTGGCTTGGGCAGTAGGAAGCTGAGGTTTGCTGCTTTGTATAACATAACCTAAAAAAATATCTGTTACTTCAGGACTGACAGGCATAACAGGAAGCATACCATGTAGCTTTGATCAAATTCAATACCATTGATAATTCCCAGCTTCTACTTTGAAGGAGTTTAGAGATTGTTTCACATGGAGGACGTAAGAACCTTTTATGGGACAGATACTTGAAATGAAGCTCTGGAGCTTTGCCTGAGACGTTATATTACACAACATATCAGAAATTGCAATCCAAAAATCAGTTCACCAGATAACTCAGGTACATCACATTATATTTCTATTTATAGACTATTATTAGTAATATTACTAGTACTAGTTTTCCTTTATGCCTTTGCATTCTGTTAACTCTATATTCAGGTGCAATTGATATGCTAATTATCCTGAGATTAATGTTTAAAATAAAAGAAAAAAGAAAGCTTGAGAAATTCTATCCTAAAAATCATAGGGGAAAAAAAACATCTAATAATGCAAAAAAGAAACAAATGTTCTTAAATATATATTAAAATAATAATATGTGAAATAAATAGCAATATTTAACAGTGAAAAAAGAGAGTTGAAGAGATCTGTTTCAGATGTTGAAAACCAGAAATGAGAGCTCTAAGGGATACAGGTTGGTTGTTTTTTTTTTTCATTTTCTCACTTAAAACAGAAGTCTGAGATAGCCTGATATACTATAATTAGTGTTTTACTTTCAAGCTAAATACCATGTGTGAAATCCTTTGCTACATGTAATTATGACTGTCTTTGAAACTTAATGGCCAGGAAGAACACTGTTAAAGTGCTGTTGGGAAACTCATCTCTTGTCCACACAGGCTGTATTTGATTTTCAATTCCACTGATTTATTCTTTTTTTTTTTTTTTAAATACTTGTGCTGCCCCACTAGAATAAAAGTAACAATTCATTAATTGACTCAATTAGAAATTAGACTTTATTAGGTACAAGTAGAAATTCAAAATTTATTTGTATTCACTTTAATTTTTTTTTCATGTGTCTGTTGTTTCAAACGTTTATTTCATAGAATCATAGGATCATAGATTCATAGAATCATAAGATGGTTTGGGTTGGAAGGGACTTTAAAGATCACTGAGTTCCAACCCCCCTGCCCTGGACAGGGACACCCCCCAATAGAGCAGGTTGCTTAAAGCTCCATCTAGCCTGACCTTGAACACTTCCAGGGATGGGGCATCCACAACTTCTCTAGGCAACCTGTTCCAGTGCCTCACCACTCACAGTAAAGAATTTCTTCTTAAGATCTAATCTAAATCTCCCCTCTTTTAGTTCAAAACCATTACCCTTCATCCTATCACTCCACACCCTGATAAAGAGTCCCTCCGCATCTCTCCTATAGGCCCCCTTGAGGCACTGGAAGACTGCTATACGGTCTCCCCAGAGCCCTCTCTTTTCTAGGATAAACAACCCCAGCTCTCTCAGCCTGACCTCACAGCGGTCATCAAAATATCATCAAAAGGATTGAGTCTTCTAAAAATGTACCAGTAAGGAATCTTAACCCAAAGTTTTGTTTGCTTGCTTGTTTGGTGTTGGGGGTTTTTTTGTTGTTTTGGTGGGGGTTTTTGGGGTTTTGGGGGTGGGGGCTTGCTGTTTTTAATTATTATTATTTGGGTTTGGTTTTTGTTTTTCTTCTCAAAGCAGTTCAATACTCATTTATGTTTATATTTGTACCAGTTTTACCCATTCACTTCTACCAATGTTTACTCTTTGGTCACATTTCCCTTTAACTTTCACTTTGCAAAACTAAGAGAAGCATCACCAGTCTCATGTTGATCAACAGTGACCCATTCCTCTGATCAAACATATTAAAGTTTTCTTCACATGTTCTGATTGGTTTCATTTTATTTGCGAATGGGAGATGTGAATTCTGTATACTGATCCACGTCAGGACAGGGTGCCATTTTATACAGTAATAGTTCCTTATGTCTACCAGAAATTCCTCAACCAAGAGAGTCTGGGATTTGTATTTTTCATGATTGTTTTGGTATATTATCCAAGATGATTTTTACTCTGCATCTACATAGGGAAGAGTGGGGTTTTTCTCTCTTTTCTGAGTCATTTACTGTCCCACATGAGTTTTGGGGACATTTTCATTCTGCCTGTTTAACAACCTGACCATAGTGGGCCAAACTGAGATGGTAATTGTCTTCATAGAACTGAAGAATCTAGAATCATTCAGGTTATATGGGATCTCTTGAAATCATCTGGTCCAAGACCCTCTCCTTCACCTCAGTAATGCATTGCTAGCTCATAGTCAGCTTGTTGTCCACTGGAACCCCCACATCCTTCTCTGCAGAGCTGCTTTGCAGCTGCTGAGCTCCCAGTGTGTACTGCTGCAGGATTTTACACATTCCCTTGTTTAATGGCATAAGGTCAGACCACATGACAGGAACAAGATCCTCTGAACCACAGGCATCACAACCATCTGATGTATCAGCCATTCCTCCTGGCTTTGTACCAGCTGCAAACTTAATGAAGGTGCACACATCTCCATTACCCATGTCATTAATGAAGCTGTTGAACAGTATTAGACGTAGTAACAAGCCCTGGGTTACACCACTAGTAACTTACCTCCAACTGGACTTTATGCCATTGATCACAACCCTATGTGCAAGACCCTTAAATCAGTTTTCAATCCACCTCACTCTCCACTTATCTGACATGGATCTGCTTTTATCTTGTCTATGAGGATGTTATGGGAGATGGTGTCAAAGGCTTTACTAAATTTGAGGTAAACAATATCTACTGCTTTCTCTTCACCCACCAAACTATTCACCACATTTCAGAAGTCACATTTTCAGATTGGTCAAGCATGATTTCCCCTTCATAAACCCTTCCTTATTGCTCTTCTAATCTTTTGCCAGATTCAACTTCAGGATGTGCTTGGCTTTTACACTTTCAATCCTTCAAGTTTGGACAACAGTTCTATACTCCTGGGAAACAAAAGAAGAAAATGAGAGAAGGACAGCAATGTCCAGAGTCGTAGAGCCATGTCAGAACCTCATAGTTATGGTTAAACTCTTCACAAAACCCAGTGAGAACAGTCTGTTGCTTCTGCTGTGCCTGAATCATGCTTATTTCAGGGAAACAAAAGACCTACAGAATACCCTATTGCCTGGTGAAGACGTTGCTCAAGAATGAACATTTTGCTTCAGCAAAGTGATAAAACTACTCTCCCACACTGCAGTTTAATATTTTATCTGCTGTACTATTAAAAACAGAACAGATTTGTTGCTTTCTGCTTGTTATTGTTCATTATGAAGCACAGTCAGGCTTACAAAGAAAGAGGCAGTCCTATAAAGGAATGAAATGTTAGAATGGCACTATGCCAAAGACACTCCTTTCCAATTTCTCTAACTTATCATACAAATTCCTGCCCAAGATTTTCAGTATCTGTGTCCTCTAATTCTCTGACACATAATTGCTACAGACATGTAGAACAGATTGGGTCCTACAAGGAATTTAAGTCTTTTGATGCCTCCAACTTTTATAAACTTCCTAGGGGATCTAACTTAACTGAAATGAAGTAGAAACGCAAATGCTACTTTCTGCCACCCTTCTGTAACAACAAAGGGTGTGAGCACTTACTGTTATATCCCACTCAGTTTGGCTTCTGCTGAGTATCTGGGATTCTTTCAGGTATCTCCTGTACTCAGCACGGGTGAGGCCCCACCTCGAGTACTGTGTCCAGTTTTGGGCCCCTTACAACAAAAAAGACATTGAGGTGCTGGAGTGGGTCCAGAGAAGGGCCACAAAGCTGGTGAGGGGTCTGGAGCACAAGTCTTATGAGGAGAGGCTGAGGGAGCTGGGGTTGTTCAGCCTAAAGAAAAGGAGGCTGAAGGGAGGCCTTATTGCTCTCTACAACTACCTGAAAGGAGGTTGTAGATGGGCGGGGGTCGGTCTCTTCTTCCAAGTTAGAGTGACAGGACTAGAGGAAATGGCCTCAAGTTGCACCAGGGGAGGTCCAGGTTGGATATTAAAAAAAATTTTTACACTGAAAGGGTTACCAAGAGTTGGAATGGGCTTCCCAGGGAAGTGGATGAGGCACCATCCCTGGAGGTGTTCAAAAGCCGTGTTGGCTTGGTGCTGGAGGACATGGTTTAGTGATGGTTTGTTTTTTTTTTTTTTGTCAGAGTTAGGTTGATGGTTGGACTAGATGATCTTGAAAGTCCCTTCCAACCTAGGTGATCTTGGGTTTGGGGAAGGGGGGGATTGATTATTATTTTTTTTTTCTTTTTATTCCTAGGCATACATTTTCATTTGTCATGTAGTCAGACTATCTTCTCTCATCAACAAACTCAAAGGAGATTCTTCTTTGCTGCATGCTTCTCTCCTGTGCATTTATTCTCATTCTAAAGCAAACTCCTCTCCAGTATTTTTTGTATTCACATACAGCATCCTTCCTTTTGGGCAATTCTCCTTGAGGAAAAAATATTTAATAGGAACCTGTATTCTATTGACAGTAATTATCATAGAATCATAGAATCATAGAATGGTTAGGGTTGGAAGGGACCTCAAAGATCATCTAGTTCCAACCCCCCTGCCATGGGCAGGGACACCTCCCACTAGA
>QJSC01000955.1:33845-89848 GCA_003697955.1 Calidris pygmaea | reverse complement strand
AAAAAAAAAAAAAAAAAAAAAAAGCCCATTTAAGTCAAATGCTACTTTCCCAACTTAATCAACTGTAAGTAATCAGAGTTAGAGCAGTGAAGTGATACTTAGCACATTTTCCTATCACTTCTTTCTGAATAACGTCAGAGGTGAAAAAGCACCATGTGAAAAAAACCTTCCTTTAAAATGCAAATTAGAAGAGGAAAGGCTATAAAAAAGGGGACAGAAAAGGTGTGACAGTGACCTGTACTAACAGAACAAATAGAGGACAGTTCATACAAGTTTAAGTTACTCAAATAGTTCGTTTAATACTAGAAATAAGCTGTAAAGAATCTTATTTCCAAGAATTAATCTGAAAACCTGGACAAGCCATTCATATCATTAATATACAAGCTTTATATCTTCCACAGAAAAGGTTTTTTTACGTCCCGAGTGGAACAACGTGCTGTGCATTTGGCTTGAATGCTGCAACGTGCAAAATTCTCTATCTTCCTCCCCCTGAAGAAGCAAAGTTTTTAAAACTTTGGTCATCTTTAATAGTCCTTTTCTATTAGTGGTTCCTTGGCAATTCTTTCAGACTAAGTAGTTCTGGGAAATCATCACTTACCTGTCTGAAATTGAAACCTAACTAAGAATTTTGCCATTTTCCTCTTTTGGTGGGGTCCATCAGTGATGGTGCTGATTAGGTGGGTTTGAAACAGGGTCTTGACTGCTCAGATGCTTGTCATTTTGTTTTGCAAGTCAAATTGTTTGAAAGCCAAGGCAAAAAAAAGCAAGTAGAGAGATTTGACTGTTTACCTTAAATATTTTCAAGTTGTTCTGCGCCTCCTGTAATAAGCTCTTCAAAGCAAAGTGCATTCTCTGTTTATTTCTAGGGAAAAAAACATCCAAGAATGTTTTATCATAGCCTTTAGATGTTTACACCCATACCTGGAGGGCTCTACGGAATCAGAACTGGGCACCTGACGTGACCACACCTATTAAAAGCACATTATTCAGGCTGAAGTCACTGCAAAGACAAAGTGACCATTCACAATTAGAACTTCAAATCCGAGTAAACTAAACAGCTCTTTGGTTTAATGTTATGTAGCAAAAGGCACTGATACATTAATAAGCAACTCTGATTCCTGAAATAGGTGTGAAGAGGTATATAGCACCAAAAATAATTCCTCGTGAAAGTCAGACAAGCAGGCATTCATTATCCCGAATACTACAGTGAAAGTCAAAGTAATCTGAGAAAGAAATCAGTAACAGATTTTTGGGAAAACACAGAATCAAGGCACACACTTCCTTACCCTGAGAAGAGATCCAACGGGCAATATTTACTTGGTCGCTTCCATTTTCCGTTCGCTACCTGTTGAAAACCCACACCAAAGCTGTTAATCACTTTCTGGAATAACCCCTCTCAGTCACTTTAACAGTCAGGTGTGTGGCACTAACACCCTTGTCTTCAGAACTCCTGTGACATTGAAAAGCTTCTGAAGGTACAATTCAGGACTATTAGGGGTCTTCCTCGTTGTATTTAGCTCAAGTCACTCGAATTGCGTTCACAAATGGAAAGCAAGGAGGAAGGTCACGTTAAATTACAGTAAGGCACAGTTATACTATTTCAGAAACAAAATGGACCTTAATCAAATTAATTCCGTGTGTCAGCTGCTGTTCTAAGTTACGGAATGCCACCATGCGTTTGGTGAGCTGTACTCGGAAGGAAGTTTGACACTGGAGTTTACCCAGTCAATAGTCCTGAAAAACTAATCTTGTATTTCTTTGCTTCCAGCTTCCCACCGAGCTTGTTCCATCTCTCACTAGGCAGATTCACACCCCGCAACTCAGATGAGCATCCGCCTACTGCCTTTAGTCACATCAGAGATTTAAGCAACAACACGCCAGTTTCAACGGGAAAGCAGGACCGGAATAGCAAATAAAGCCCGGGGCGGTCCAAGGAAAGCAGGATGACTACTGAGAAAAGAAATTACCTTTAGATGCTGATGCATGCAGTAACGACACACCTTGTGCTTTATCTCCTGCGAAACATGGCTGGAAAAAGGAATGAAGCCACACTTTGGCTAAAACAAACAAACACAAGATTATAATTGTATTTCTTTATAGAAATATAAGAGCACACAATATGCAAATCTCTCTAGCGAAACGAAAATTAAAAATAAATTTTAAAAGCCCCCCAAAAAGTCAACATCCAACACTTAAAAGCTTAATATATTATGTCCCTATGTACTATTCTCAATTATTTTAGGGTCCTCACTGAAGAATTAAGGACACACAGAACTGCTGTGGCCTACAAAAGGCCTAGTAATACCTGGGAATTTCCCAAGTTTTGAAAGATCGGGAACTGGAAGAGGGAGGAGGTTATTTCATCCTGTGGGTCACAGTGAAAGCAGTGAGCTCGCCTTATCCCACTGCTGCCTTCCTTTGAAACCCCTCTGGTCAATATGTGCTTAAAAAACACAAACAAGAGCCCCAGCAGGATCTTCTCCTATTCGATACCTTAATCTCTATGCAGAGGATTGGCCGGTGCTCCACAAAACGATAGGTCTGCAGCCTGGTCAGGTTAGGAAGGCACATTGCGTAACCGCTGAGAGTGTCCATATCTTTATCACAGCGAGACTCTGGGGAAAACGGGGAGAAAAACAACACAAACAAGAACATGAGCTGCGTGGGCCTTTATTTTACTCTGTAGTTATCTTGTTCACCAGGTGGGGGAGCGGGAACAAACTCAGGATACAGCTCAGCAGGCTTTAGCCAATTATGCACCTGCATAAATCTGCCCCCCCTTACACTATCAAGACATTTTCAGTTTCCTCCAAACTGCTACAGGCACATAGAGTGCCTCAGGAGCTGCTTTAACGGCTGGTTTCCAGCTCATCCCAAGAAAGATGTCAGGGAGAGGCCTGAAATAAGCAGTTGGCTGACAACAGGTAAGAGATGACTGTATTCCAAGAGGTGATCTCATGTTTGCTTACTGAAACAGCAGGAACTGCCACCCCTCAGCCTGGTCAGGAATATCGTAAGCTGTTCAGGAGAAAGCACACATCTCAACAGAACCTGCAAGTGGCTTCGCTGAACTCCTTAGTCTGTACGTAGCATTTAAAACATTTGCCCAAGGTTTGAGATCAAGATATGTGTTATTAAAAACAGAAGTGGTGAGAAGCAATCACCTGAAGAAGCACATCTCAATGAGAACTAGTCTCTTCCTAACTGTTCCACTGCTTACAGCAAAGTAATAAATAGGTGAAAAGGAACATAGAAGGAACAAAAAGTTACCTTCCCCCTCCTCACAAGCTCACAACTTTCCTTTCCTCTGCTATGACCACCCTTTAAAAAGAGCATTTTTGAATACAGTCTCCAGATTAACAGCCCTGAGAAGAAATAAAGTAGCAAAATGGCCTCAGACTAAGATTGAGAGGCATCACACAGATAAACGCCTTTAAATAACCTCCCTCCCAATGCATCCTTTGGGGAAAGGTAACAGCACAGAGAAAAGTCTGCAAGATTTTCATTTTGTAAGAACATACACTCCTGGATTTTCAGATACCTGTTACTAAAAAGACATACAGGATACACGTGCTTAGTTACAGCTTCCATTGCTAAGAAAAATGTCCATTCTGAAAAATATATTGCAATAGGAAAAAAAAAATCGCCTCAGAAACAGCAAGAAGTACACTTGTACGGCTCTTCACAACCACATTTCTTCTCTAAAGAGATGCCCATGAACTGCAGATGCACAAAATCTAACTTTAAGAAATAAAACTAATTTCTATGATTTACGTCTATCAGAGTATCATCAATTTTGTAGCTTTTATTACACACTATTTACTTTCCTTGCTAGTTCCAAAGTGCCAGAAACCATTTCTGAAAAAGGTGAGGACAATTCAGCAATCGTGTGTGTCCTGTGTTTCTATATTTAAATTAATTCCATTTTTTTCTTGGATCAAAGGCATCAAAAGTACTGGCTACAGTTACGAAAGAATTTAATACCACATTTTTCTTCAAGGAATTCTGCTAACGCAGGAGTTTCTGGCGGTTCTCAAGAACATTGGAGAACAGAAGATGAACACACCATGAGGGACATCTTCTTGTTGCCCATTGTAGAGCTCACCCCTTACTGTACTTTTAGCTGTACGTGAAGAGTGATGTCCCCAAGTGCTGCTGACTAAGAGTGACGACACCGAATTTCTGTAGAGCTTCACTTCACACTGACTGCGTCAGCGATTGCCAAACTTCCAGTCTTGCAGCACGTTCCGAAAGGTTTCACAAGGTCAGCGCACCCTTTACCTCGCACACTTGTCCCTGCCCAGGGCACTAGCACAGCCCACTTGCACTTGACCCCAGAGCGCCACGGCAGAGCCAGGAGAGATCAAGCACAGCCCCGCATCCCAGGGCTGCTCATTACACTTTGAGGGCAGAATTAACAAACACGAGCTTACAGAGGATGCCTTTTCCCAATCTGATCCAGCTAGTATCAGATGCAACTTATAATTCTAGCACACGCCTGGTTTTTCTCAACAAATTTTCAACCTGTCATGGCCTAAATATCGAAAAAAGTTTCTTCATATTCTGAGGTCTGATGCTTTTTGACTCTGTAATCGAAGCAAAACACTTTACAGCTTGAAGAAAGCCCCCTTTTTAATGCTCTCCCCAGCACTCACCTGGCCTCTCTGGCTGAATTTTCAAACAGAGCTGTCTTACAAAGTCTAAAGGCAGTTGAATAATTTCCTATTAAAAAAAAAATAAAATTATTTCAGCACAAAAATTAATACCCGGTTTGGGGGTCTTAACATGGGATACCAAAGTTCAGTGGATGTTAACAACAGTGTACAATCACACACTCAGCAGCTTCTCCCTCTGATTTACTGCCTATATGAGGACCTGTAGCTGCAATCACAGGCAATACTTACTCCACTATGAAAACCAAAAACTAATTTAAATAAATACAGGAGAAAGAGCATTTTCAGTCGAAGTTCAACACGCATGAAGAAACCTGCAGCATTTTGTCTTTTTCACAAATTAAAAAGTCCCTTTTTGTTCTGTCCCATGTCTCACATCCCACCCTTCCAGGGCAGAGTTGTGTAACTCAAGTTCCAGCAGCAGGTGTGACTTTTCCACCCAGGTGTCTGCTGTTCTGTTCGGTGGATCTGGCCCTGCAGAACAGCCCGAGTGGCAAGGAACAAGGTTACCTCTGAGCCCACAGAAACCTGGACAACTCACATGAACCAGGTTTCTCCCCTTGTTCTGCAATTAGCCTAAAAATCTCTCTTGCACACACCTCTCACCTTATCCAGGGCAAAGAAATGACCTCTCTTCTCATGAGTGGCTTGAAATAGCTCAGACCGCAGAGTACAATCCAATCACCTCATCAGCACAGAGCAGGATCTTTGTTCCGATCCAAATGCTTTTTGTGCGTGTGTGTTGCTCGAGGATATCTGCAAACCCTGTTAATGCCTTTTACTGGCATTCAGTGTTCCCCAAAATGCTTCAGTGTTTACAGTGCATAAGCCATTTATTTGAAGAATAAAAATTTTACCCCATGGTGAACATAGTTCTCCCCGAAGAACTGCTTCATGACATGTTTTCCAAAGTCTACGATGTTTTGCAGATGGTGTAGTATTTCCTCGGAAGTCTGGAAGACAGAAACGTGGTAGTTTAACTAGGAAATAATGACAAACAACACTTGAGAATGCATACACATACTAGTCAATGATTTAGCAAAATACCTTAATTGCTCTGCAGAGTTTGGTAGGTCAGTGCACCATGAAATTAAACAGACACATGAAATGCACTACATTTGTTTCCCTACTGCTGTCTGAGAGGCTGGGATAACCAGGGAAACAGTCAGAAGAGATGATTATTCTTAGATCCCAGGGGGAAAAGAACAGAGAAAATGAAAGAGGTGGAAGATGGGGAGATTACTCAAGATCTACTCTGTCTTTGACCATTGTTCTTAAAACAGGTCAAAGAATGGCAATAGTCAAATGAGGTGCAGAGCGTGCCTTCTCACCAACAGGTAAAATGCAGGAGACACTTTCAGTGCTATAAAATACTTCACCTGGAGATTTGGAGGAGCATGACCACAAAGACTGAGCCACGTGACAAATCTCTGCATGAACAGGTACAGAATTTGCTGAATCCTGCTCCAGACAATGAAAAATCTGACTATAATATTATCTTCCCTTAATTTTATGTTATGTGTCTATAAGGAAGCACGAAAGTTCTTCTATAAGACATAAGTGCCAAGCTGGATAGAGAAGAAGCTAAAGGAGTACTGGAAGCCAGGCAGCATCATTGGCGCAGCCTGACTTTGACAGAGGCAGCAGAGCAGCCTGACAACAACATCACCCCATTCCCAGCCTGCTCGGGTCCTCTGCACAGTATTTTGCTGTTACGACAGACAATCTCCAAGCTCCTGTGTCCTTTTGAAACACACAGCTTTTCTGGAAAAACGCTGCTTTGCCTACCACTGTACCCTATAAAGCACTGAACCACATGGATTTACTCCTGGGATGGAGTAACAGTGGAGAAAGAAAAAATGCAACACTCCTGTCCAAGTTAGAAAATCAGAGAGGAAAAATAACACGAGCAGGAGGAAATAAAATAAACAGAGCAGAGTAAGAGAAAATAAAATGCTAGAAGGACAACACTGACCTAATGATAAAGCCTAGAGAAAGGAGGAAAAATCATGCCCAACACATACCTTTTTCATAGGTAAAAGGAGATTGTTGCTAACCAAGCAATCTTTCTTTATTTTATAATACGTACATAAAAGGTAGGGTTTTTTCCCCCCTGGAAGGGTTTGTTACCTAACAAACTTACACAAGGTGTGTGGGACTAAGAAAGATCTGTTTGCTACTGTAAGGCAGGTCTGCTAAGATTACATACCAAGTTTAATATTCTTCCTCTAGCAGATTCATTTTCCAGACTGAAGCAGCAACACACAATACTGCAACATGCAACGCTGCTTTACAGAAAGAAAAGTCACTAGAGTAACATACATTCCCTCACACTTATTTCAGTAACGTACAGCACTACACACTGTTACTTCAGCATGCAAAGCACCAGCCAAAAAACCCAATCCTTCAGAGCAAGGAGGAAAAGTACAGTTTTTCCAAAGCACTGACACAGCATCTCCATCACTCGATAAAGGCCAGGACAGCACTTATTCTTTAAAGTGCTTGGCAAATTTTATGTGGAGCTGTTTCTCGGAACGGCTCTCCCTGAATCCTTTTAAGAGAGCCAAAATAAGCTTGGAGTCTCTTCACAACAGGCAATCTTCCACTGCCTGAGCCTTAGAACAAAACACACGCTATGACGCCTGAATAACTTTCTCAATTGCAGTCATTTGGTCTAAAGAAGTGTATTTAAGAACAAATAATTAATAGGCAACAAGATGTGTGAGCAGGCCACCCACGCGGGTATGGCAGAGGGATATTTTACAGCAGCGTTGCTCAGTCTGTGCTTCCAGGAAGGGCAGTGCCCCATCAGCAGCACTGAACGCCCCCAGGTCCAGGGGAGGGAGCTGGACCAGAGGGCAGAGGGGGAACCCCTGCTCCCCCTCTCTATTTCCCCCCTGAGCAACCACAAACACCGCCTCCACCTCCCCTCTGGGGTCAGCTGTTCTGGGCTGGGGAAGAAATCGCTTTGCAGAGGGGAAACCCCCCAGCAATTTCAAACAGTTCTAGCAAGTATCTTCCTCACCTGGTGAAGTGGGAAACAGCAATTCTGAGCACATACTATAGCAAAAACTTCAATTTATATATTGATTTCTGCCCTTTTAATGACAACTCTTTCTTTAACTTACTCACCAAATTCTGAATAGTGAGAATGAATGTTACATCATCTCGCACAGTGACAGAAATCTCAACTAATTCCCATTTACAGAGTAGTCTGACCTGGTTTGCTGATGTACACAATACCCATGGGCTTTTTGTTTATTTGTTTGGTTTTTAATATGTGTGTACACACACAGATGGGGAAATAGTTATTTCAGATAATCGGGATACTCACTGCTGCTACTACTACAAGGAAAGACTCACCTGTGAGAAAGATCAACACAACTTTAAAACTACAAATCAAGCTTATGACACCTGCTCACCTCCTTTTAAGAGCAAGTCTATTTGATATACTGCAAACAAGAAACAAAAAACAACTAACAGGCTACTGGAGCATCACCTTTCAACATTAAAAACCACCAAGATGAAAAGCTTTTGAAGGACCCATCATTACTGCCAGCCCATTTAGCAAAACACTAAAACCCATTAAATAGGTTCTATGCAACAAAAAGGCAAAAATTTCATTCGTGCAGAAGACTCGTACAGTAAAATCAGCCATATGCAATTAAAATCACTCCACGAGTCCTGACACTTGACTTTCTCCTCAAGAAATGTAAGTCCCAGAGTTCCACTACTGATTATGACTATTCTTCATGAATTGTAACAACAACATCACAATTTGCAATAACACCCCCTTGGTTTAACTGCTACATTATCTAGTCCCAAATTCACAAGCAAACACTGTAAATACAAAGTAGCATCTGGACTTCTTTGCCTTTTCCAAAGGAGTTAAGCAACAGAGACTGAGGCGCAGCCGTCCACGCGTGAATTTCTCTATGAGTCTTACTAGAAAATATTTTCCTTCAACTGCTTCTTTCAGAGTTGTTTACACTGGTTGAGCTACAATTCATGCACATGTATATAACACTTTATATCCTAATTCATCTTGCACTAGTCAGGAATACAGATTACACCTAAAAAGCATTCTCTGCTCTACAGCTGTCATGTTGCTACATCCAAGTTTGTCCCAAAACTCAAAGTCTCCAGGACTTGTTTACAGATCTGAAGATAAAATATTTAGTCTTCCATTCTGATCCAAGAAAAAGTCACCCTTTAAAAAAAAAAATTAAAAAAAAATCATCTATCACCAGCATAATTAAATATATTCAAGTTAATGAAGCTTCTATTTAGAGAGCAAAGCCAAAAGGAATTGTGTGTCACGAAGTGCACACAACAAAAATACAAGTCAGACCCAGAACGCTAAAGCTGGCCACAAACCAGCGCTCCTTGAAATGCAACAATTCTACATGTAACGGGGCCTGTTCTGGTAGCCTGCTGCTTAAAGGGCTCTCAGAGCTACACTCCACCACTGCCTGTATCCACAAATAGCCTTTTTGCTGTTACAACAGGTAAGAAGAGAAGCCCGTCTGTCTGGGGCAACTCGGAATGGAAGTTTTGGTAACAGTTTCCAATAAGCAAACTCCTGGTGCTTGATCAGGCACAGCCCCCAGGAACACCTACTGCCATCTATCCCTACGGCAGGATTCCGAGAAATTTTACTAATCTGATTACGCAGGGAAAAAAGCATTCAAGAACCTGAGCAGTGTTCAAATAGTAACAGAACACCATGCCCAGGAGATTTTTTTCCTTATGCTTCACTAGCCTAATCCAAAAAACTGTGTGCATGCAAAGCAGTCGACAGAGGTATTATCAACTTCAACGCTGTGGTGGGAAACTGTGAAAAGTCACTTCCTGGCTTCCTTTCCGATTTTGTCACTTTTTTTAAAAAACAATGACTATGCAACAATCTCTTTGGCCTTAAAAAAAAAAAAGGAAAATTAAAAAAAATCTAGTATTCAATGTTTTGTTTCTTAAAAGAACAGCAATAGACTGACTTTTTACTTAGATGTGTGGTCTAATTCTCCCCTGCTATATTAAAAATTGAGATAGGCACTGTTTGCCCTTCTTCCAGTCTGCTGGGTTCCTCCCTGTTCTCGTAAAAAACTCTAAACATCGTTATCTTGGACTACTACAGAAGCACGAGATACAGTTTTGAACTCCTGCCACTGTAAGCAGATCAAAAACTTACTTGAATCACACTTTAGTTTTACCAGACCTTTTTTCAAGTAAAATCATAGCAGCAAGGCCACCAAATAACTCATGGGTTTTCTGTTCTACTTCAGAAACTTCTCTTTTATCCCTTGTTAAACTGGATGCATTTCAAATTCATCATCCCAATTTAAAGCAAAACGCCCTTCCTATACATTTACTTTACATTCACCCTTGTTTCTTTTTTTCTAAAATTAAGCACTTTCCCCCCAGCTCTCAGTAGAGCCGTAATGCTTTTTATATTTCTTTCTCATAAGGTTCTCTGTAAGAACCTTACAAAGCTGTGGCTCAGAAGCTGCCGTAACTCA
The DNA here is from genome assembly GCA_003697955.1 of Calidris pygmaea. Lineage (NCBI taxonomy): Eukaryota > Metazoa > Chordata > Aves > Charadriiformes > Scolopacidae > Calidris > Calidris pygmaea. Next base: position 79,659 of record QJSC01000955.1, on the reverse strand, counting down.
AGCCGTTGCCTCTGTCTCTCGGGTAACACCCCAGCGACTACTCACCAGGTTGAGGAAAAGGCAGAAATTGAACCACCTGACTCTTGTGCTCTCTTTCCCCTCCTCCCACCTTGGAGCACTCTGTTGACACTTCACTTTTACCCTTCACCTTTGATTCTTGATCATTTTTTATGTTAAATCTAAGGTAACTCGCTTCAGTTCCTTCTCGAGCAGCAAAACAGTCCACCAGTTTCTTGGACTGTGGCAGAAGGTGCCCCACCATGTTTTTTTTCAACAGACAGACACTAAAATCTCTCACTGACAAAGGCTATTCTGTGAATAATTCACGTCTCTCACAGTTTCATGGCTTTTTAGTGACTGAATGGGTAGTCAACAACAGACCTGTATCACGACACCAGTGCCATGCTGATCCCCTTGTCCCACCTAGCAACAGCCAGGAAAACTGTCATTTCTCCCTCAGCATCACCGCACTCCCCTACGTCGATACACCAACACCAACACATCGTCCGTTGCCACAGCTCTCCTTACAGGAAGCCAAACCTTCTACGCACTGCGACCTTACAGTCTGTCCCGCACAAAGGCCTTGGTATCAGCACGTCTTAGTAGCCTTAGTTACGTAAGGAGACCTCAGGTTTCCTCCTCTTGCCAGAACTCCCGAAACACGGGCACATTTCATAGCATCCCCTTATTCCTATCGGTCACAGTTTGTTCACAGGTTTCCTGTTTCTCCTCAGACCGGTTTGATTAGCTTACCTGGGGAGGGGGAGGTTGTGTTATCAACAGCACACCTTGAATCTTACCTTATTCTGGTTTGGGGGGAACTTCAAAAACCGCAGCACCACGCAGCGCTGAAGGAAAATAGGAAAGAAGATGATTTCATTAGTATTTAAGTATATCATAATTTCTGAACAGCACAATTGTCTGATTCCCTGATCTACCACATCTGAGAAATCAGGGGGGGAGGGAAGGGAGGAAAGCCAAACAGCCATTTTAGATGGTTATTTCACTCAACTTGAAATCAAATACATCAACGTCTGTTCCCAGGTTTGCCATCACTTTCACAAGGCAGCCACTCTGTGCTTCCAGTGTAACTGGGGAAATACTCCCTTACCTCATAGCACTGCTCTGAAAAATCTGGTAAAACACAGTATCAAACAAAAAAAAACAAACAGAAAAACACCCTGCCAGTTTTGCGCCAAAGGTCTTGGGGGAAAACAAAAAAAGCAAGACCCACTTAGATATGACCTACCAACAGTATCTGCACAGCATTACAAAATATTAAGGAGACACTTCTCACTTACCAGTAGTACCTACACAGCTCTACTTACAAATGCTAAAACCTGCTACTTCTAAACTTCCAAAAAGTAAACTTGTAACATGGGGACAAGTGCAGCAGGTTTCCAAATACTTTACCTAAGAAAACCCCAACAAACACACACTAATTTTTGTAATTTTTACAATTTCTATCAACTTTGGTAATAACAATTCAAAAACCTTCATATTTTCAAAGAACACAAATTCTGAAAACTTCCTCAGCTTTTCAAGAGTTCAAATAAAAATATTTTGTAGATGTCCTAAGTAAATTAGGCCTCTCTCCTTAAACCTATTGAGTGTCTTCCATCACAGAAGTCACCTGAAATATCTTTCTCTCAATAAATTGCTTGAAATCCCAATCTCTTGCTGAAATTAACCATTACACTTGGTAAATAAATTTTGATATTAAAACCAAATGTTGCCATAGTGTTAAGGAACCTGCAGCCTTACTAAGCGAGGCAGCACATAGCCCTGCTTCAGATTAGTCAGTCTGAATATCTGATCCTGAAGATATTTACTCCCACTGATGTACCTCAGCCTGTTCAGGTAAGATGTGGATAAAAAGAATTGGGCACCACAGCAGGTAGAGGCAAACAGCGGTTTTCTGGAGTCATCTCTTAGTCACCCAGTGTCTCCATGTAGACCTTAACCAAGACACACCAAAAAGGACAACAATCTATTTAAAGCACTACCAAAAAAGTGCTAACACTCAGATTCCCTGACAAAGATAATGCAGACAAAATGTTATAATCACACTTCAGGTTTATGGAACCTAAGCTTTTTCCCTACCAAATGACTTGACATTAAAAAATCTCCCATAGCATGACAGCACCAGATACATCCCATATTTCAGGGCTGCAAGCTGCCTCTGGACAGCGCTGAGTGGGAGAGAGCTGCACTTATCTTTAATTACCAACATGCAGAGAAAGAGCAGGAGGAGAAAAGTAAAACAGATGACAATGTGTAATCCAAAATACTAACAAAACAAGATCTGCATTCAGACATTGCTAGTGAAACGCAGAAACAGCCCCTTCGATATCTAAAAAGTCTCAAACCAGCATAAATCTCATAGTTCACGTGCATCTGGAAAACACTCTCAGGTAAAAGGGCAGTTTGCTGAATTTTGATTCAACTTCTCCTGCAAGATCTGAACAGCAGGAGTGTTACAACAACAACATGAACGCTAATTATAAACATAAAATTATACAAGGCTGCTGGGTGACAACTCTTTCTCCCAGTATGACCTACAGAGCTCAGGTCTGATGAGCCTGTTACACTCTGTGTGTGCAGTGTGTTATTTTTACAGCATTTCAACTGTTTGGATCCCTTGCTTTAAATATTCATAAACAAGTGGATCGGAGATGAAGTGATCTGATCATCACTTCTCATCAATTCAGTCACTTGATTCTATAGTATTTTCAAGGGTGCTGTTATGCTTATCTATTACTCAGTTCCCAGCCAACAAGCTTACAACAATGGCTCTGGAAAATTCAATTGTTCTCACAGGACTCAATACAGTATTTTTTCATTACCGAATCATTTCTGAAGAGCCATGCCAGGACAAAATGACCAAAACTATATATGGCAAAAGAAGAACACACTGCTTCTCTAAAGATGTCAAAAGGAAACAGAAAACAGAGCAAAGTTCAAACAAAACTTTTCATTCACAGATGCACTTCAACCAGTCGGCCCACACTGTGCCTCAGTAAGGCTATTAAATTATCGGAGTTAAAAAAAAACACAAAAAAACCAAACCAAAACACAAAACAAAACAAAAAAATCCAACCAAACAAAAACACACACCAAAATAACCTTCACTTTTTTATTTTTCGGAGGGAAGTTCTCATATAGATCCCTTTGTGCAATTCAACGCACAGTAACACAAATATACTGTCACAGTACAAAGGTTAATCCACCAGATGTCAAAGATGGCACCTGCTCCAGAATTATTACCACCGAAAATATTGGTCCATGTTTTCCATCCTATTGCACTACTGATTCACTTGACTGGTTCTTTACTTGGAAATACTGTGGGTGTTGTTACCATGAGTTTTTTTTGTCAGTTATCTTAAATGCCGTAGATTTTTTTATATTTACAGATTGAACATCAAAGATGTACCATGCTTATCTGCCTGCAAATGAATGGCCCAGTTCCAGAAGAGAACAGACTTATTTCAGAATCAGATCGACTAGATCCTAATGCTCCGTAAATTTCATTCTCTACCTGCACCTCTAAGTAAGCCCTTCCACTGCTTAACACCACTTCCATCAATGCACTATCACCATCAAAGTGTTTAGTTAATTGGAGAATAGTACCATACAAAAAGATGAAAAAAACCCCAGGCAGCAAAATGAAGCAGAGGGAAAAAAAAAGGAACAATGCATGGAGGTAGACAAGTGTAACACATGAAACATTAAGAGGCTTCATAACTTTAGAAGCAGCAAGACAAGCTAGAAAAACAGTTGAAAAGAATTCTGTCTACAGTTTGGTTTTTTTAAAGCCAGTGGCCCTCCCTCTGCAACTTTGTTCAAAAGACTAACAATTAAAAAAAAAACAACAAAACAAAACAAAAAAACAAACCAACAAGATCTAACCTGACTGCTCTTACTCTCCAAATAAAGAATTTCAGTGCAACTCACATGAGAGTACAGCAGTGTGATAACAGATAACAAACATCCAGGACCATATGAGGGCTGTAACAAAAAACATTTCCAATTGGTACAGAAAACTCAAAACAAATTCTGGCAACAAGGATATTGAAACTTGTGTCTCTCAAAACACAGTCACAGCGGCTCAGCTGCCGAGATGATGTAACGGGGACCTTATGTCCTGGAGAAGCACTATCTCAAGCCACCGCATTTTGAGACTCCAGCCTTAAGCTTAAGGTCCCACCAAGAACAGCAAACACATCTTTAGCACCCTTATCGTGAAACAATTGTTTGGGTTAAACCATAGCTCAGAGTTAATGGTTGCCAATAAGGAGACAAGAAGCTGTGGGAGGGGGGCAACAACGTACTCAAAGAAGTCACTGGCATCACAGAAACACACCGATCCCCACACACAACTCCTGTCTTACCGTACCTTGGAAAAAATAGTTTGCCAGTCTTCGTCCCCAGGAAAGTTATCCGCAAGAATTTTTTCTTCTCCAAAACAGTTACTACAGCTATTATTTTAATCTTACCTAGTGAAATCCAAAACCCAAGTAATCCTTAGCAGTTAGGCCAAAATATGACTGGCGTCAATCCAGGTACTTTGGATTAGGCAGTAGCATTAAGAAACCAGCATAAAAGCTTAACATTCATTTCTTTATAGCTTGGTGCTTGATATTAGCTTTATATTCTTCCTAAATGTCTTCTAAACTTCATTGTCATAAGATAAAGCTACCATGCAGGCCTCCTGAACTGCAGTCTTCACAAGTTAAACGCGTTTATGGCAAATTTATAATCTTGATACTCCTCTTCAGAGAAAAGCCTCCTTTGTATCACTGACCGTTTTGTCAGGTTTCTGTATTTTGCTACGTTATTAACAAAATCTGCTACAGAGCTGGTGCCACTGAAACACAACAAGAAAATTTGTATAAAAACAAGCTCAAATGCTAATAAAATTATTTAGAAGTACTGAAAGATGTGTATTTTCCTTCTGCTGTTACCACCTCAGCTCACGTGGTTTTAAAATAAGCTTCTTTATGAAAATATGAAGAATTAGCTTGTCCAAACACAAAGCCTGGGAAACATCACTTCAGCTTCTGCTTTTCCAAATAAGCAGGTTCACATCCTTCGTTATTACTCTATTATTATTCTGAACAGCAAGCATTAAGTGTTTTTGTCCAGAGGCAAAGCATTACTCTAACATCTAGTTCTGCAGCTGCAAAAGATTCTTGTCTGGTTGATGACCAATGTGTGTTCACATACGCACAATCCACCAGCAGAAACCAAGGCACTTTGGGAAGCAACTTTTTAAGTCCCAAAAGGACAACCACTCCTCTTCCCACCCCCCTTCATCTCCCTCACTCCACAGCGTCTCATAAATTGTGGCATCTGAAAACTCATGAGTATTTTTGTAAGTGCTATATGCAATTTTACATCACAAAGTTGCCCACCTGTCCACTAGACTCTGCTGTCAATACATTTATTTTGAAAAGGCAGTTAATATACTGCAGAACAAGAAAACCCACATTTGTTTGAAGTTGTCCATATAAATGTCACAAGCTTCCTATCGTAAACAACATGAGGGAAAACACTCTCAGAGACCAGTAACAAATCTTTCCCTGCAATTATTACTACACTATCTGTTGCAACCAATTACACACACCAACGACAACTACTGCCTACAGAGATGAAGATACAAAGTCGACTACTTTTAGACAGAACGGTGCCTGAAAAAGTTCTTGAATTTTATTTTTATACAATAAAAACTGGTTGTTTAATCCATTGTCTTTGGCTGAAGCTAAAGAGCTATCAAGAGCTTAGCGAACACAGCTCTAAGTTTGCCAAACCTTCTACCACCACTGGAGCTATTCAGCCCACCTAACCACTGTGGATTTACGACAGCGTACAATAATGACACCTACAAAAGTGCATTCTATCTAAATTTCAATCAAAGGGAGGGACAGGAGTTAAATTACACCAAACTTCTATTCAAGCCCTACTTGAACACAGTGATGTGCAAATGCTAATAATGACAGTTTCAATGGTATGAATGGTTTCTGTATGAGCTACAGAACTATTTTGCTGATACTTAGCTATTTCTGCAGTAGCACATTGGAGCTGCATGCAGTATATGCCAACTAAAAAAAATATTCTGACATTTTTTACTCCAAATTTGCACTCCACAACCCTTTCAATTCAATTGCCAGTTTGAGGGATTTAAACAGAAAACAACGGTTTTCTAGTCAGAAAATATGATTTCTGGGAAGGAGGCGAATAGACAAAGAATTGTCATCTTCACATCTCATAAAAGCTGGACAGAGGAGACTTCCTTCTTCTGAGAACTAATAAAACCCAGTAAAAACACGGCCACCACGCTGCCCAGGCACTTCAACCAAAGCTTACCTTTATGATACTCAACACAAGACATTCTTAAAGGTCTCCTCACTCAGGGTGTCAGCGTGCTGTGCAACGGGGAGGGATGGGGGAGATGAAAACAAGCTAAGCACTGGAAAAATTTGCAGCTTTTGAATGAAGTACACATAGCAATATTGCATGTAAGTGTTGTTTTCCAACCCAGTTTTGTTCTGTATAAGGTGGATTCAATCACACGAAACAAAGTGAGGAAAGCTACATTTCCTGCCAGCATAGAGGAAGTTTAGCAATTGCTCAGACAAAGTGCAAGGAAGCATTCAAAAAATGGGAACAACACTCTTTTACTGGGCATAGGAGCCCCTTAGGAACAATCTTTTTATTTCTTTACATGAATAAAGAATTTCTGACATAGCCCCTGGCTTGACACCATTCAATATCTTAAACCATTATTTGGAAGCAAACATCACCACAACACTTGTTTTCTTTAGCACAGAGCTCATGGCTTGCATCAGACTTCAGGTAATCATTCAGCTATTTTTCCTGTTTGCTTATGATCTCTATTCCCATGATAGTTAAGCACTAACTCAGGTTTCACTTTATAGCTGAGCTTTGTATAACCTTGCAATACACAGATGGTACCGATTCCAGAGGAATTTTATGATTGCACTAGCCATGAGAAAGAAATGTTTGCCCTTCAGCTAAGCCACCTAATCACAGTACCTGAAATGATATCAAGAGATACACCCACGGGTACCAGGTGGAAACACATACCAGAGAGAACAGAATGAATAAACCTATTGATGCCCGGCCCTCGGCATACATTAGTACAGTCTGCGCAACACGGTAGATGTCCCTGACATCCTAGCTGTGAAAAACAAGCAAGAAAAAAACTGGTCCTTAACAATGAGCAGTGTATCAAATACCTCATCCATCTGTCAAACAGGTGAGTTATACCAACAAGAACGTGAAAACACGTATTAAGCTTCCTTCCTTTAAACTGCTCTAACCCCCCCCGCCTATAGGCAACATACACTTCCCAGCATTAAGCTGCCTTGTCAGCTTCTGATATGTTGGGGAAACAAGGCGTTTCAGGAAAATATTAATAGGGAGGGGAGGAAATAAAAAGTCAAAACAGTAAGAGGGATTAGAACAAAGCTAAGTAATAAAATGCAGAGCCAGAACAAGTTAGTAATTCCAAGCATCCTGAACACCTCAGCTGGAAGAAACCCAAGCAAGTCCTGGGCAGCTCCGTGCAACTGAATGCAGCGTCTCTGCTTCCTCCTGAGCAAAACCAGGAGGTAAGAACATGGTATCTCAGAAACTGTACACTGAGGCAAAGAAACGACCTACTGAAAGGCTGGAAGGGAGGAAGGAACCAAAGGAATGAATGAAATGGGCTATTAGACTGACCACTCCTATATAGTTACTATATAGTTACTTCCTACAAGTTACTTCCACCAAAGCAACCAACCCAGTACTGCTGTTGGCTGAGGGGAGACACAGGTGCAGCACAGAAAAGGCAAAGAGTACTCTTACAAACTCCACCATTACCACATTTACCAAACACTTAGACAAAAAAAAACCCACACCTTTTTAGATAACAACATGATCTCATCAATTGCAAAAATAAGATCATTCACGTTTCAGCTAGCACAGAACCCAAGCAGAAAAAACAAGACCCGTTTTTCATCAAGGCTACCTACCTCCCGAGTTCATCTGAAAAAATGGGATTTGTTTTACATCTTCACTGTATATAGCCTTCAGCATTCTCAAAAGTCACTAAAAAAAAAACCCAAAACCAAAAAACACCCAGGCATAAAGCAGAGATTAAATTTTTAAAGTTACCAGAAGACAAGTCTGCTGAGCACTCTACTATTAGCAAAATAAGGAGACACCTCTGAAAAAAAGTATTCTGGGGGGAGAAGAGGAGAGTGGGGGTGCTGCTGCTACACCATTAGACCTGAGACTCACAGTGTTTGTCTCCCATCTCCTTCCACACACTCGCTACGTTTTCCCACCTGTATCTACAGAACCTAAGCCACTAAACATGGCAAGAAACGTTTTAATTGCTGCCTTTCTGTTCTTTCTCCTCCCCAGGTTCAGCCCTGCTACCCAGTGCCACCTCCCCTTTCTTTATGAAAGATGCTACTAAACTGCACTGCATTCAGAATGTCCTTTCAGTGCAGAAACCTGGTAAAGCCAAGGAAAAAGTAAATTTAACACTACACTAGTGCCATATGGAACTGAAATCCCAATACAGAATTAAAAATATATATAGACGTTGACTCAAGCTGTTGACTTTTTTGGGGAGGGTCAAAAAAAGCTTTGCAGCTAATCCGCAGAACTGGAAGTGCTTCCAACTTTTAATTCTTTGTTTATAGTAAAAGCTTTGTAATTGTACTCAAGTAGAGTTAGTCCAATTAGCTATGACACCTGCAATCACAGTTGTACCAGTTTAGCCCAGGAACCAAATACAAACACAAAACAGTCTTCCTTTTTCTCCAGTGACCATAGATATGCATTTAAATATCAGGTAACCAAGGTTAACACAAAGAAATGTACAGTTTCATAAAGGTGCCATAAAGGGTCCTGAATTCCAACTCAAACTGATGATTACCTTCTGTTCCAAAAAACTTAATTGTTATTTACAGAAAAGCAGGCATCTCTTCCTTTCTTTTCTGCTGATGACAACACCCTGATCACATACTTGGCTTTTCAACCATTTAATAGCTGCGTGCTTCAATAAATTTGGGCAGGAGCTCCTCTACTTGCTTACAATAAATAAATAAATAAATAAATAATTTTAAAATACTAAAAAGCCATTAGAACTAGGAAAGAACAAACAAAGCAATATATTATGTTTAGTCATCGATCTGTTTTCTTGTCCTTTTTCTAAGTAGGCAAAGGGTGTTCAGGTGTGGGGGTTTTGCTAGACAGCATTTGGATACGCAAAAGACCACAATGCTGGAGAAAACAGGTCAAAGAAATGCCCTACAAACTAGCAAAAAACCAGAAGTGGTTTGAATGGCCCTTAATCCCCATTAAAGTTCACGCTGGAATCTTGGTCCAACTCATTCATGTGTAAGTTCTCCTTCCTCCAGAAAATTCCACAAAACCATATGCAAAACCCCTCCCTATATTTTGTCAAGTAGCCTTGGTGAATCTTTTGGATACATCCAGAGCATGAAATCCATGAGAAATAAGAATCAGCGTAGGTTTGGAATTTAAAGAATCTCTTCAAGGATACAAAAATGTTTAAGTTCAAGTCTTACCAAAACTATGTCTTTTCCATTAGTATTTGTTGAATTTTATTTTGACAAGTTGCACCTTATTTTTTTCTGATAATTTCTTACTGTGAAAGAACCAAAAGAACCAAAACACTATAAGTTGGCCATATTTTAAAATCAGAGCAATATTCAGAGAAGGCCATTATTAATAAGTTATTGTACTTATACCTACAAGGAAGAGCAACTAGTTTTGCTAGAAAGCAGGTCTCTCCCCTACCTGAAGAGTCTTTAGTACAGGAATCCGCAATCTGTCCTATATTTCCTTGAAATTGAGGCATTTGTAGATGTTAATTCACTATTCCACAGACATTAAGAATTAAACAGAACACAACTGAACAAAATCCGCTTTATATTCAGGGAGCTGGAATTTCTCAGGAATGACCTAGAAGTTTTGGGGGTAATGTTTTACTTACATTAATTTCAATAGTACAAAACAGATTTAGCCAACTCCACATAGAAAAACAACAGAAGAAACAGGACACACAGGTTTTTGAACTTGTACAAAATGACATCATCGGAAAAGGTGCCTTAAGAAGATTCTCTCAACAAGACAGCAATTAATGATCAGCATCGCTCCCCTTCTGCCAAGCAAGATCAAATAGGAAAGCTGCAGCTAGCTTGTAATCCTGACCATAAGCCTTTTACTCTTTCAGCAAAAGAAAACTGTGTCTAAACATAAAATATTTCCTCTCTCAAATATTGTTCTCTCTCAAAATAAGTTTATGATGACAAAATTTACTGGTAAGAATAATCTGTCATTATTCTTAAAAACAAACCACAGGAAAACTATTTCATGTTGTAAAAGCACTACTAGGAACAATTATCTAGCCTCATTTGAAACAAAGCAGCTCCTCATAACTATAATTATTTTATTTCTAAAACCAAAACCAAATCCATCTCCCCCATACGCAGAAAGCGTCTTTCTGCATACACTTTGCAGCCATCGTAATGCAGCTGCCAGCAGGAGCAGCTACAGATACAGCAAAATCAAAGACTACTGTTAAAACACAAGATACCCCTCTCTCCTGGCAACCTCTGCTCTCTACAGTTCCCTACAAAGCCAGAACAAGGATCAGGAAGGGTGCACACGAAAGCAGCACTGTGACATCCTCCATCTTTACCCATATCCCTTAAAGTGGCGGCCTGGGAGGAACCCACAAGGAAAAAACTCACAGAGAAGAGCCAGATATTACTCACTTACTACAGGCACCAACTTTGCGAATCTTCTGAAAGTTTGATTATCTGACTGGACTCCCCCACCTAGAATCTTTAGCTCTACTAAAATGGTTTACACGTTTACTAATTAAGTCCCATACCAAAACCCAAAGATATCTTTTAGATCTGCAAGTGCTCCAAGACAAGAAGTAGATTACTACTAATAATCAAGGCATCTGAAGATACAAACTACAACCTTTTGGCAAGCACAAACCAAGTTTCCTCTAGACCATCTCATCACATAAAAAACACAAGCTGGAAAAAAAACCTCTCCTCTTTTCTTGTACCACCTCCCAGTAGTCACCCTGAAACACAAGCTTAATGTTCAAACATATTTTAAAATTAAGCATGTCGTTACCATAATATCCCAACACGCAAAAAAATAAAAATAAGTAGAAATCAGCTGCAGTGATGCACAGGAAGAATGGACACACTTTATCTCATAAAGCAAAAGTATAAAGTGTGTTTCAACAGCAAAAGGAAATGTAAGTCATTATTTCTAGAGTTGCTTACATTTACTTTCTACTAATATTTCCTGATGCCTTTTGAAATGAAGTGTTAAGTGTCTCCATAAGGCTAAACAACTGATTAAAATGAAGAACTACAAATGAGGATTTCCAGATCACTTCTGAAAAAGTAGGTATTTTCCACCATAGAAAGAATCAATAGCTTACAAAAAGATAACTGTTCTACAGCAGTTCCTCTGAATCCTCTACTGTAGAGAGGAAAAAAAGTATGGTTCAGCCCTCTTTTTAAATCAGAAGCCAAATTTCACTTCGAGGGAGCGATATTTCAATGACAATGCAGGGAGTAAGAAGCATCCTTTCTAAACCACCTGGCTGCCTGGGGCAGTGATTGGTTTGGGTTTTGTAGCTGTACCTGTACTGCAGCACTTTATGCATCCCTGAGACGGACAGACAATTCATTGTATGGTGTGAAGGGGGGCAGGTAAGTTATTTGAAGAGGATACTATGATTCAATCAAATATTCAAAATCGCAATCAATCACACAGGCACTGCCTGAATGAGTGTGCAGTTTTCATGTACTTCAGAATGATCTTTCCGACCGTCTCAAGCACTATCTTCAGGAACCAAATGAGGTTGGCAGTTGTATTTCTCACTGAAATCAATGAGGCAGAAAAGCTGTATGTTTCATTTCAGAAGGCTGCATGACTCTACAAAGGCTTTTTGACCATAATTCAGTTTTAATTTGGATTCACTTAATCGCAGCTGCAATTAAAACTACAAGGGAAAATTTTATCAACGGAGAAGTTTGTGCCATAATATTGTAGGTCTTCCAGAATTTTAGATTCATCAGAATTGAAACTTTAAAAAGCCGTGAAAGCAGAAGTTTGAGTATGCACCAAGAAAGCAAGTAGGCAGCTCCAGAGACAACAACGGTGACTGGAAATGCTCGACAGGCATTCCATCTTTATTCATCAGACCACTTTCTAAATGCTGGAGAACTAATTAAAGTAACCCTGTAAAACTATCACTGCAAGAAGAGCTGTGCTGACTAGACCATGCCCTGCCTAAGTCCTCTCTTCTTAACTGCATGAATACGGGACAGAGATGCACTTGCAGTGATTTCAGCCACTCGTTCCAGTGCAGCGTTCCGCAGGCTGCAGGAGGGCAGGCACACGGGGACACTCTCGTCACTGTTGCATCCTGCAGGATTAATAACCGGTGAGAGGAAAGAGCACATCAAGCAGTACTACACAGCACTCCCACCGAAAGGACAGAGCATGTTCCACAGAATGCCAACGTCCGACTGTCACACAAACCTTTGTCTATATGCCACCATTCAAAGGCACAGGAAAAAACACTTGCCTGTTGCCTGCGTCTAGGCCTTATCAGCTCATCACCAGCACAGCTATTTGTTGGGCATGTGACTTTTCTATGACCAAGTTTTTAATTTTGGTTCTGTGCTAACTCTGGATTAGCAGTGCGTTACGTTTGGGTCTTAAAGGGAAAGGTCCAGGGAACGGAGCAAACTAAAGAAATAGGCGTAGCCTTAAACACAGGAGAGCACCATGAACTGATGACGCACACCTTGTTCCTCTGACTCTTCACCCCCAACCCAGCCACACTCCACACAACCAAGAATGACAGCGACCATCCAGGGCACCTGTTCACCCCAGCCCGAACACCCTGTGCTTCACACCCCAACTGGCACAGTACCTGTTATCAGTGCCCCAAAGAGCAGTCCAGAGGGCAGGAGTTGAAACAAAACTCCCTGGGATCTTACTTCATAAAGGGCAAAGCAGCCCATGCCCTCTTCTCTGGAAGGACTGAAACGTATTTATTTTGTTGCCATTTTGTTTTTTCAAAAGCTTCTCCGATTTTCCAGAAGCAGCAAGGAGGAGAAGTTCAGACCTACAGAGGCAGTGACCAGCTTCCTCCCCACATTCCAAAATACCACTACACATCAAAAGGGAGAACATGGAAACAAGGAGCACACACATGGTTTCACCCTGGCCTCTCACTTACAACCCCAGCACTTGCCTCTGAGCATCCATTCATGTCTCCCTCACCACAACCAAATCACTGTCCCTCCCACTCCCGTTTATACACAAAAACTGAAGAGATACAGAATGAAGCAAGAGCAGTAAAATGAAATTCACTGTCTTAGTTATGCTGCTGTTCTGTTCACACAAACCTGAGAATGACTGACATCAGATCACAAGAACGATGATTAATCGTGCAAGCATGTCCTGTTTGTAGGAGGCACAAAGTAACAATTAGCATCTAAACAGTATTTTATACGCTCTAATTTTACAAGAGTTTGACATCAGTAGACACAAAGCTCCAAGACGTAAGCTTTGCTGGTTCAAAGCTGTCTGTAAAGGAAAAATTGTATCTATTTCACTTTCACTCCATCTTAAAGTTTTAGCATCTTGTTAAAAAGAGAACTGACGCACTGAGCAACTATTCTGAATCTCTGGCAGACTTCCTCACTTTCCATGTGTTTAAGGATATCACAATTACATTGCTATCAATCCATTACATGTTCCGATCCCTATCATACGGTGACTGGGTATTCTTAAAACTCCTTTCTCAAAGCTAAAATTTAGACAGGAAACAAAAACATGCACCTTCTTCTTGTAGCAAAAACATCTTTTACAAAATATTTTATATAATATAAAAAAAAGAAGCAAGAGCCACAGAAATGCCCCTCCTAAAGTTTGGAGAGCACCTTAAGATTTCCAGCATTTTCCCAGGCTTGCTATTTGTTAACATTTTTAACATCTAGTTTATATTTATAATCCAGAAAAGAGACACCAAAATAATCCAGTATTTCCAGTCATTCATTTAGGCATTATTAAAAAAAGAAAAATATGGTTCTCAGGATTCAACTCTTATTGTAGGTTTTTTTCTCCCATGTAAAGCCTACATTTTATCATTTTGGCTTTAATGGCTTTAGATCTATGAAGCATCAAGAACATTCTGTGGCAAATCCATAGCAGAATTTAAACTGAAATACAAATAAATTTATAAGACAATGTCCACAAGTACTTTTCAGAAGAAGAATAAACTCCTTCAAGGAACACGTACACTTAAAACCCGGATCCCAATACACTAAGTAAATAACGTAGGTACAAATGTGGCAAGAATACCGTGACAGCAGTCAAACAAGCACATGATTTTTAAAGTGACATAGGATCTGCTTGATTTGATTTATCTCCATTTAATCGTTACTGCTCACCAAAATGCTGACAGATCTATTTTACTACCTTTTTTTTCTGAGTTTAAAACAAAACAAAATAAACCCGTCCCCCAAAAAAACCGAACCCAAAACCCCAAAAACCAAGCCCCAAAGGTTAACTGGAGGCAGGGAGGTGCAAAGCCCGGCCTGTCCACAGAGTCTAGGGCCACGCCAGGATCCGACATTGTGCTCTGGAGTTCAGCACTGCAGCGAGTGTTCCAACTCCCGCATCCACACAGACCCGGCGACAAAACCAAAAAATATTTCTTCCCCAAATCTCCTTTTCCTGGCACAGAGACACAGGCGTTATGACAGAAACGGGAAATTTTTAGTGCTTTTCCTCACACCTCCGGTTCCCAGACGACAGCTGTCTACTCAGCAGCTGCCTTCCCTCCCACTGCCCCCGCGGCCGAACCCCCACCGGCCGTGAGGGAGAACAGCGGAGAACGCCCGCCCGTCTCTCCCCGGGGACGGGCCCGGTTTCCCCGCCGGCTGAAAGGGATCGCGACTCCGGGAGGGAGAGCGGAGGCGGCGGGGCCGGGCGGCCGCTCCCGCCGCGGGAGAGGCCCCAGCATCCGGGAGGCCCCGCCGGGGACGGTACCGTCCCGGTCCGGTCCGCCGGAGACCTCCCCCCGCCGGCCCAGCCTGTGGAGCCCCCGGCCCTGAGGGAGCGCGCGGGCGGGCGGCGCCCCCTCACGCGGGCCCGGCGGGGCGGGGGGGATGGGCGCCCGCGCGCCGCCGGCAGCTCCCCACCTGGCAATGGGAGACGACGAGGCTCTGGTTGCCTTCCCCGTGGTACTTCCATTCATTCTCATCCATCTTCTCCACTTCCATGCCCGGCCCGGCCCGGCCCGCCGCTGCCGCCGCCGCGCCCCGTGGGGACGGTGCCTGCCGCCGGCCCCGCCGTGATCACGCCTCCGCCATCGCGGCTGCGCGCGCGCGCCGGGCCCCGCCGCAGGAAGTCCCGCCCTCCGCCCGCACAGGGAGGCCCGCCGCGCGCGCGCGCGCGTCCGGCCGCCATCTTAGAGGCGGGCAGCGCCGCCCGCCGCCATCATTGAGTAGGGCAGAACGTGAGGGCAGGGAGTGTCTCTGTATGTGTGTGTGTATATATATATATATGTAAAAATAAATAAAAGAGCTGCAACTTTCATGTTTGCCCCTGCAGTCAGTGTGTCTGCGACTAACTCTGTGCTTCCAGAGCCCTGGTCTTTACCCAAGAGATATGTTAAAGTGTAAACATGAAAATATACATAACATTCTTTAAAAAAAAAATATTAAAATGTTAAGCGTTATCAACAGGGTTGAATACAGTTTCACACACATACATATATATATATATATATAAAATGTGCAGGAAATTTAAGATAGCTTCTCTAAATATCCAAATTCCCTGTCGCAAATAGAGGATTAAATTCTAGCACCTGTAACCCAGTCAATTTTACCACTATGAGTTTTGACTAAAACCAGCAAAACTTGCCCTCGAATTACCATTTTACACTTACCATTAAGGGCTCCCTGAACCCCCCCTTTTCATCTCTTTTCCCCTGTGGCAGCAGCCACACCAACCCATCAAGTTTGTCTCTGAATAATGAATATTGGTAGAAATTCGGACAGTCGCCAAATTTAACTCTTACAGTCTTTTTTTTTAAAAGTCAAAGCAAAGAAAATGATGTCTTTTTATTCTTAAAGGAGAGAGAGGATGCACCTAGAAGGCGGAAAATAAAACTTGCATAAACCTGCAATGAGTCACTGATCCATATTTTTAAATGCATGTGGCACTGTAACTAAAATAATTTAAAACCTATTTTCACTTGAACTTAAAAAAAAAAAGTGGGTTAAACAATTTATACCTTCTTTTTGCCAAAATACTGATTGATAAGCAGTTAATTTTTCTTTTTGATTTAACATATATGTGTGTCTACATGAAAAAGGAAATGTGAATCCCTGCTCCTTTTGCCATTTAATAAAGACAAAAATAATGACAGAGGGATGTTTAAAGTATGTTTCTGTCAGCTTCTTTGTTTGCAAAGTTTATGTTGTGTAACAACAGATGGATATATAAAACACACGAGAATTTATCACACTATCCTGACTCACCAAAAGCATTATAAAGAAGTTCAACTCAGGACTGTGGATAAGATTGTAGTATTTATGATACTTGGATTAAAAATTAACTGCACTTCAGGGAAATAGCATCTGGACACTTACTACCCTTACACAGAGAAACACAAGAGCAAATAACATCGATATATTGTCTTGCAATGGCAGAACTAACCTGTCTCAATTTTAAAAGGAACTCTAATGTAGCAAGTTGATTCATTTTCTATTCTTTCATACTTCTGAAAAATGTACATCTACAGAGGAAAAAAAAAAACACAGTAGCGGTTCTAAGTGGAAGGGTGAACACTGAGAACACCTGAGTTGTCACGCAGCCCCTCTCTCTAGCAGGTCACTGCCCCTCTTCACCTTCTCCTCCAGCATCCCACTCGGGCATCCTACATGGGGCTTCTCAAAATGCAACAGCAAGAGCTGGAAACTGGAGGGACAAAAGCCCATTAATGTGTTATTTCTCTCTGCGTTATCAGGTTTTTTAAACATTATTCATTTCTGGTGTTATCTACAATGTGCTTGAACTCAAATACCTTCAGGTTTTGTGCCATTAATGACGTCGAAGTGTTGCTGAACTGGAATTCCTCCAACGTGGCCATGTCTCATGGGGTAACTACAGCTGGTGTAGACATAACCTGGACTGGTTTTAATTGGGGAGGACTGCTGGCACCGAGCTCACTGACCTTCAAATTCCATCCAAATTCCATCTGAGCATCTCAGCAGATGACCAGGTGTTCTATGGTATTTTAGTATGTAAATAAGCTAATTTAAAACCAGATCAGGAACGCATAGGGTAATGATACCCTCAGTTCTACAGCTCCCACTTCATCCCCTCACCATTTCTTTGTTAATTTCACATGAAGGAGTCAGGAGAGCACCACAGGCCCAAAATACATTTCTGTTTCTCTGGGTCATGTAACTGCACCGGGTGGCTACGCTTTATGTCACAATTTCCATTTCTTGGGACTCCTCAGTGTCCCAAGACACTGAGGGTTGAGGTTACAAAAAACACCCCATAAATTAAGGTAAATATTCTATAGATTTAAAATCAGTGGGTATGCTATACTTAACTGTGCAGATATTCTCAAGCACAAGATAAAGTGGCCCAAGATCATAGATCATATAACATTAAAAATAAGCTAGTAAAATATCAACACATAAGGCTACTCTCAAACAGATTGGCAACTAAAAATAAGAAAATAGCCATCCTGTCTCTTTACATGAAGATAGACAACAATACATTAACTAATACAATTTTTTTTCCCCACCCTATCTGCTCTCATACTATGCCTGTAGTTTTTGCTTGTTTTTTTAAACAGCCCACATCTTCCATTTATTCATCCCAGCTCCCCTGAGTGACGGCTGCTCTACAGGTCGTTACTCTGCCAAAGCCACCAAAACACGATTCCCCTCCCAACCTCACCTCTAAACCTCGGTGTCCCTTCTCCCCGGCAAGCCCCAGAGCTACCAACGCTGGACCTTCACATATGCCATCTGTTACCACTTGGAAGTTCATCAGGGAAGGAGAGTGAAGTGGTAAAAGCACAGTTCACTTATTCACTTTGAGGAGGACAAAAAAAAAAAAAAAAAAAATCAGGCAAGTATTTCTTGTTAATATTCTGATGGCTATAAAAAGTTCATTAAATCCAGATCTGAGGAAAAAATAGCCTTACTTTGAGACCCATGAAAAAATTGGATTCTAATAATACAAAGGTCTTGTAAGCTTATGAGAAGGATTTTTATGATAATAGCTACGTCTTTGTTCTCCATGTTCCTAAAATGAAAGGCTTCTATAAAAGAGAGGATATTTTGTTCCTTATGAAAAGAGTGAGCGTGACACAAAAGACCCTACCCTGGGATCTAGAAATGTCTGCCTGGATAAATAGGTTTAAAAATCGCAAATTCAAGGCAATGAGTTCAAGAATATGGAACGGACACAACAGTATCACAATGAAATTGTGCTACAAAATGCTATTACTATTTTTCTTAAACCACTGCACCATTTTCAGTTTTCAAAAGATGCAATTATGTTTAAATGAGACTGACAGTTTTATATTTTCGTAATTCTCAGACCATCAAAAAATGGAGCATACTTATATAACTCACACCTCATTAAAATTTTAAAGCTTTGCCTTTTTTTTTCCTGTTATCAGGGTGATACCACCGCTCCCTGCCATAGCTTTTTCTTGGCTCCATGGTTTATCTGTGTAATTTCATACACACACTAGAAATGCAGGAAATCCCATGCTCCAACTGTCACGTCACCACCTCAGACTGAAAAACACTGACCCAATAAAGGAGAAAAGATTGGAGTAGGACGGGAGCGTGTTATTTGATGGCTTTTTTAGAAAGCTTCCGCGGTACTTCCAACAACAATAAAGTATTTTAGAAACTAAGCAAGTCAATGGCTCCAGGAGTATGACTGTAAGTAACAAGAAAGGTGACTTCAGATCAACAAAGATAAAGCCACGTACAGGTTGTTAACAGAGAAGAGCTGGCACAAACTTACTCAGCCATCAATAACTACAGAGGTGAATAAACAGACATTATGACTGCCAAGAGGTTTAATTGCCACATACAGTCTGATGAGGAAGGAAATGAAGTTACAGGCATGGAGCATAAATAACAACTTGTCTGTACAGTATATATAATTCCAAAGAATTGCCAAGACAGACAATATTTTTTACAGATAGATAAGCTCATTCAATACTGTTTTCCATGCACAGGAGTCCTGAATGTTTATTGAGAAAAAAAACCCAACTAATTACTGTGGGGGGGTCGGGGGCACAACCCAAAAAACCAAACAAACGAGAAAGAGCACTGTGGTGAATTTTTAGGACCAGTAAAAGAAGATATATGGAAAAGAAGATCAAGTTAGAAACCGTAGGAGGTCTTTAAAGCAGAATGTTATGGTGAAATCCTGGTAGCTTTGACAGGGTATTAAAGCCGAATGGAACAAGACCAACCCCATCTAAGCACCTCCTTAAAGTCTGCTCTTACAGCCTTTAATCCTGTGGACAAGGAAGGAAAGATGAAGAGATAAAGAGCTTTTAGGTCTTGGCTTCCATTAAGTGACATACCAGCAACTGGAAACCAAAAAGCTCTTTATGGAAAGAGGTGAAAGCAAACCTCCAGAGCAAACTCGGTGACCTGCTCAGAAGTCACGTAGAAGCAATATCTTTTGCTGCTTCAGGGACAGGTTAACACTTCCTATTGCAGATACTTTGCTGTTAATGTTATACTACTTGCTCATGATCAAACACCCTCTTGCAACACGTAACTGCCCCTGGGAAAACGCCTTATTGTCTGATATCACAAACATACCCTAACCCTGTGCTTAGTCCTTGGACCTGTTAATGGTTAAAGGAGAGCACATCTTGAACATCTTTTTACACAAGCCCTGTGTGACCACCTTTACATAGAGAAGGGAACACGTGTATTAATCCGGGTCTTTCAGTAAACTGCCATCATTTGGCAATACACTTCTGAAAACCTTGAAACCCCCGCAGTTAAAACTCTTAGTTCACCCAGTACACACCAGTCTCCAGAAGATAAATTTCAAATTGATGTAAACTGGTCACAAATTGTTTCAGTTTATACCTGGAAACACCGAACTACGTAACAGTATCTGGGGATGGCACAGAAAGATCGAGCAGCAGTTTCTTTTGTACACTTAATAATGAATGCACATTTATGTTCCCGACACAGCTATCAAATACTTTAAAAAGTCATAAATCCTTAAATTCATACACACCACATTTTATTGACTGCAGTGCTAGTAATTTTGGAGCAATCTCTGAATTCAAATGGCAGCATACAAAATTAATGCTCCCTGGACCAGCTCCTTTTAAAAACACAGTTTACCAGAACCAGCACAATTGAAATCAATGAACAGAACCGGTATTTTCAAGAGGCATTTTCTCAAAATTTTAAGCCTCAAATTATCTGTCATCTCCAATACATAAACACAGGTATAACACAGTTTTCACAAGCAGAGCAGCCAGTATAAATACTACCCTATCTCAAAAGGGCAATCTTGTTCTCCTTTTCAAATCTGGCCCTAAATTCCCATGCCCTCTCTTCCCACTGCCCTTAGCATGTTAGAGGAGATTATTCATGGAACAAATGGTCAGGTTTTCTTGGGTGGGGTTTTTTGCCCTCCCCTCTCTCTTTTTTTTTTTTTAAATATTCTTTAGATGACGCAGCAAACCAGTACGACACGTAGGATCAGCATGCAAGTCCCCCAGCCATCGTTAAAGAAGGAAGGGGAACACGGGAACACAACCAAAAGCAGTGGGGAGCACAGGATTAGCCTTTTTGTTGCTTGCTCATTCTCAGACCAGATTAAGCCGATTATGAAACCGTACTTTTCGCAGCGCTGCAGAACCTCCTGGCAGGATGGACGTGTGGGGGCCCTTTCAAGGGAAGAAGAAAAAGCACAGAATGAACAGATATTTCTAGATGTGCTCTGAAAAATCAGTAGAGACCATATCCCCAAATAAATGTTTTGGGAGAGAGAACTGTATCATTCACTGAGCAGTCCATGAACTTAAAGTTTGTTGGGTTTTGTGGGGTTTTTTTCCCCTCCCCCAGAAAAAATACATATTAGATTTCTGCCATTCCTTTACTGCTGGATTTACCCCTGTTAAGAGAGAGTTGAAATGATCTGCACCATCAGAGTATCAGTGATAAAGCATGACACTAAACTATCCTTTATTGCTTTAAAACAGCTTTTTCAAAGGTGACAATCCACAGTTCTCTTGATTAAGGTGGACTGAGGTGGATATTTAACAAGTGATTATTGAGATCTTCCTGACTGAATGTTTGCCAAAACCAAGAATAAAATAATATCCATTGCAATAAAGATATTTATGAAAGTACCCACATGGAACAAAAGCATAAACATGGATGACAAGTCTACATTTCACACCTTGCCAAGAGATTTCTAGAAAAAAATTAAATAATTCCAGTTTCTTGGAAAAGAACAACTATTCCTAACAGCAACAGAAAAAAAACCATACCAAATATATAGAAATGTTCTAGATCTCTCGAAGTCCAGCTTTTTTGAAGAACTAACTTTAAGATGACCAAGCGAACATGAATTCTAGATCAAATTCTATAGTTCTTAGAATAGAAGGAGGCCCAAAGAGCAGTGAAGCCTTCTAACACGAGGCTTGGCACCTTGGAAGGCACAAATCCATGTGGCATGAATGTATGGATTCCAAAAATGTACCTTGATGTTCTACTTGATGGCTGGTTTTGAACTTATTTATGAATCTGTGATAAGTTACAGTCCAAAAAAAGGCATTTACAAAATCATATCTGGAGACAGACATTTAATTACAATTAAAGATCAATGACAAAAGGCATACTTGCACCTACTAGAAACATAATTGTAAAATCCATTAGAGAAATCCTGCTACCCAAAACAAAACAAAGACAGCAGACAGAGCAAAAATAATTTAAATTATATTTGTTCCCCAGCTAGAAATAAGTATCTGCAAAGAGGAGATCATCTGACAAAAGTGGGAAAGTAATGGACACAACCGTTTGTTGGGGTTTTTTTTAAATATGATTCAGTTCACGAGGCTCTGGGAGCTGTATGTTTTACAAAGCAAATTTATCAGACAGAAAAAGAGAGAGAAAGAGACTGGTAAATCTCAAAAGTGCTGATTACAAGGCAGGTATATTTTTTATAAACAAAACGGGCTACTGTTTTTCCGTTTTCTCACTCTGCACTGCAAAAAGGAATTTAAATGCCGTTCATGTAATTGCTTGATCTACTTGACTTCTGGATGTGTCGGAAGAGCAGCACTGATAAAAATAAAAACTTTAAATGGCTCTTCTGCAAGAACCAAATAGATCAATATTAATACTTCGTCACACAGTTACAGAGGTTTAGTGTTGCCAACTGGATGTAATGGGAAACAGCCTCACCTGCTGGTTTGAGGAGATAATATCAGGTGTCTACGCATAGGTTAATACTTCCTTTTGTTTGTTTTTTTAATCTCTCCACTTATATCTCCCATACCTCACACAGCAAGATCTACAGGACTGAGGTTTGGGGTTTTTTTTGCTGTTGCACTATATGGTACAGCAGCAGCAAAAACATCTGCACGCTCCTCGGATGACTGGAGGTCTGGGATAATTCATTAAAAAGAGAAGCTCTAAATCTACTTTCTAGCTCCTGTTCATTAATATAGACAGACATGTCTAAAGAGATTGCTCAAAGAGTTCCCATTACAAAGTTTCAGCAAAGTTACAAGAAACTGAAAACTAAATGTTCGCAATCAGATATTCAACAGGACTATTTGTTTATTGTTATTGTTTTTTATTTATTTTAAAAACTTCTGCAAGAAGATTATTTAAAACACACTGGTTTATCTCAATAAAGCTTGAAAATTTTATTCACTGAACAACCATGGGGAATTTATAGAATCATATAATGGTTTGGAAGGAACCTTAAAGATCGTCTTGTTCAATTTAGTGGAAAGCTGTATGGGATAACAGATCACCCTGAAGTTAAGGATCTTTTGTTGCCTTTTTAGTCTCAATGAAATTTAAAAAAAATAAATCTAAACTTCTGCTAATGTACACATGTAATTGACATGAGCTAACTTCTAACTTTGCAGTCTCAGTATTCTTAAAACATTCATTGAAAAAAAACAAGTACAACAACAACAAAAAACCAACCCCCCCAGATAATGACATATATTCTTAAAATATCCCCTCCTCCTTATCTGTTCTTAGAGATAAACTGCACTCGGGGCCCTGGGTGCATTGACAGGCTGTGACAGCTCTGACTAGCCCTCATCCATCTTTCTCTGTGGCCCCCTTCTGCTCTCCCCAGACTCCCCAAAGTTTCAGTGCAGCTCTGACACAGCGCAGCTGTGTGACCATGGATCCAGCAGATCAGCCTGATTATCTACAGCTGCAAGAAGCCCCACTCAGAACCCTGCTGCCAGCTCAGGTCCTTGCCCCTACCTACAACCAAATTCATCATGTCTCTTCCCTCCCTTCCAAGGCTTCCAAACAGCTGGTCATTACCTTTATTGCTGTTGTGTGTCTTACGCGTAGGTATCCTCACTTGCCAAAGCCAAGGGATCCTATGCATAAGTATTTTCCGTATTTCTGTGTGGTCTGTTAGCTTCATGTTCCCTCAGGATATTGGGCTAAAGTTAATACACTTTCCAAACAAATCCTTTAGTTTTGCCAAAGTTAAAGCTATAATGGCTCTGTCATTATTCCATTATCTTGATTGCGGAAAATATTTGAAAGAACATGTGTCACTCTCGTTACTTAAATTACCTTGGCTTCACAACTCTATACTTCCTTTAGACAAGACTGGTCTCATTCATTTTCAAAGGGCTGATGGGTTCCAGTTCCCATTTTGATCAGAAGGGTCTGCATTCACTTGACACTTCTCAAAGTCAGGCCACTGTTTCAGTGTCTACGCTCAGATGGGGGACCTTAGATGCACAGGGAGAGGTTAAAAGTAGGAAAAAAGGAAACACTTAAAACAGGAATAAGCATACAGATGGCAATTATAAAGATGCACTTAAAAAGTGGAAGAAAGGAAAACAGAAGCAAATAAAACAAGAAATAGGCAGAATATAAAAGGCTATAAGCCTGAACTGTTATTTTTGCATGCAAATTGCATTTCAGAGATTAGTCCTAGAACATAATTTATTACTATGTGAAAATCATACCGTGACTAACTCTTTATCAAGGGTACTACACTATCAAACACAATTACGTAAAGAGGCTTTACAGGAGACGCTTCAGGAGACTAGATCCACATTGATGAGAAGGGAAAAATGCCATTTCAGCAATAACCTATATTACCTGCCAAATCTGACTCACCAGGAGTTGCTCGCAGCCATTATTCCAAAAAGCAACACAGGCTAACCAGACCTTACCTGTACTCTCCATAGCTATACAAGCTACATGTATATTAACCTTCTTAGAAAACTCAGAATCCCTGGGGTATAAAAATGATTTATTAGAAGATTCTTGAATAAGGACCAGTCTATGATCATTCAAAATAAAAGGACAAACGTGGATGTTACCCTCTAAGATTTTAGCCTTCCCCCAGATGTATTCCTTCCAGTTCACGAACATTTTGCAACCCAAGGGCCCTTCGGAGTTTTGAGAAGAGCGTGAATTTCCTGGTCACCCCTATTCCCCATCACCCCGACCTCCCTCCCACCATCTGCCTACAAGCATCGTTTTGCCACATTTAGTGTTTTCTGTAGGGATGCTCTGCAACATCGACAACACCCTGTTTCAGTTGAATGCCAAGTAACCCTGCTTATGGATTATCACTTCACACAAAACAAGAGAACATCAGAACACAATGACGGAGCAAAGAGCTAACTGAAAAAAAAAAAAAAAAACAAAAAAAACCAAAACCCCAAAATACACATATACAGATGGATCTATCATTGATTTTCTCTTCTTAACAGTAGATTTTAGAAGTTTCATAACCGAAGATGCTGTACTTAATGAGATATGTTTTCTGCTGAAGTATTCTTGCTATATCATACTCTAGAAGGACACTATAGTGTGGCTTTGTTATTTTTTGTTTTCTGTGTACACAGATAAGCTTTACAAGATGTTGAGGATATGCACTAGGTCTTCAAAACACAGGCATGTCTATTAATTCACTGGCAGTTTTAAGTAAGAATAAAACTAGCTGTAGATACAGGCATAAAACTTAAGTGCTGTTGCTGAAAATGGAATTCCAGCTTAGATTTTAGTTAGGTGTCTGAAGCAGCAAAAATAATATGCAGTTTATCACTGCAACATGTCAAATGATTAGTTTATAGGCAATGAACTACCTCAGGAGATATGGTACTAGAACAGTAACCCAGCACTGCCACTCAAAAAAATTCGATTTTCAGAAATATTGAAGGAATCACCAAAGGAAACAACTGCTGTAAAAAATGCAAATATTCTAAAACTAATATTAGCAGAGGGTATAGAAAAAAAAAAGCATATGGCTTTTTAGGATCCTGTCTGACAGGCTGCATATGTTACAGGTAACTTTTTCCAAAAGCTAATTGTTTGTCCCCCTTTCTTAGTTAAAAAAGCCAATACCAGATCTCAATGTTCTCAACTCCGGATCCTTGTGAAATGACACTGGAACAGATAATTCTCTTTGCAAAAGTAACTTCCAGGTCATTTAAAATACTATCGCTGCTAAGAACAGAATACAAAAGGTGCATTGCAGTATAACGTTACACTCACCAATCTGGTTCAAAAACAACAGAGCTGTAATAGGCTGGGAAAAAAGGTCTCATAAAAGCTCTGGATTAATCTTCCCTTTTTAATCCAGTGCTGGTTACTGTTCTTATTTTTACATTCGTTGTCAAGACATGCTGTCTGCCAATAAACAAGCATTAATCTCTCTTCATTTCATGTCGACGCAAAGGCTTAGCAAGTTTAATGAGAAAAGATGATTTGAAGGACAGAGAAACCACAGAAAGGTGAGAAGGGAGGAGGAAAGGGCAGCAAGAAGTTGTCTTGCATGTGCTTTTCTTCCAATTTCTAGGCAGGTAAACTGAGATCGATACACAGCCTAGATCCCAGCTAAAAAGAATCCCTTTAACTTCAACTCCCACACTTAACTTCTGTTCTCCTTCCACAGAGCGTTCAATGATCAACGTTTTAGGCCACATTTAGAAAACGAATCAGAGTTAAAGGCTTATGGGAAAAAAGACAAATATCTGTTTATTTCAGAAAACACACATAGCTCTCCCTGAATATACCATCAAGACATATGGCACACACATACAGTTGTGACACTCTTAACACAGACAAACAAATTATTTTCCTTTCTGGTGCAGTGACTCACAGACAGAACGGCTAAGGTTTCAGCTACAATTAAATCTTCATTTGATGCTTCAGAACCTAAAAGGATCTCCATGAAGCTAACACACAGGACTCAGTTGAACAGTGCAAGTGCTCAAAAAGTTCATCTAGGTCTGAGCCTAAAGGCTTTAGATGTTAAACATAGGAAAAATTCTGCTGAGTTCTACAGAAAGAACAACTTTCTCTTACTTAAGATGCGTAGCATTGAGTCATTGAAAAGAAAAAAATGTATATGAAGACTGTCAGAGAACATCAGATAAACATGATTTAGTGAAAAGACTAATGATCAAGTGTTCCATCAATACTACAGTTCATGATTCTGAATTAATTTTGTTCAGCAAAACCTCTATCTATCAAAATACCTAATTCCACATGAAATGTTCAGCACTAGTACTAAAGTCAAGTACATATTTAATTACTTTTGACTGAGGTCTTAGCATGCATACTTCAACCACTTGAAAAAAACAGCTCACAATCCACATCAAAATATTCAACACATTTGGTTTCAGCATCAGCCCATCACACTGTGGGGCAAAAAGAACAAGACAACCCTCTCCCAACACATTTGTACATATTTTTCCTCCCTCAGAGGAAGAAGCCTTTGACATCACCCTTGTATCAACCTTTAACCTGCAGTCAAGCGAGATGTGCATTTGACAGTCTCTGGTGTATGCAGAAAAAAAACCACCATACTTCCCAGAATAAAGGGTCTGGATGAGTAATACGCTATTTTGGGCGCTAAATAAAAATGTTATGTCATCATCTATGTTAGAACAATTCTGTTTTCATTTGTACTTCTGCAACCTAAGAAATACGCTGTCTTCCTAACAGCACATGATAATCCAAACTCACAGAGTAAGAGAAGGCAAGTCTAGGGGTCAGTTTTTGCTGTAATCCATTCCAATAATATATAAACGAATAAACCAGTATAATTTATATTCTTTTTCATCACTCCTACGTGTGCCTTTATGCAGATCTAATCCATATGTGCAACCCTAAAGGTTGCACATTTGCTATAGAAACATTCACATAACACTGTTTTGATGCTAATGACGCTGTATAAATCATATGAAGGGGACTAGTGGAAAGCGCCAATTGCATATTCATATTATAATTATGCACAGTTATTAAAATAGAACTGCAGGTAAAGATATTATATACTAGGAGTACTTACAGGTATTTTACTCACCTATATACAGCATGCAAAATAAAGCAAATACCACAATTTCTTAGTATTTGAGAATATTTGTAAATATTTATAAATAAAAATCATGTTCCTTTCCTCCTCAGAGCCCCAGTGGGAGAAAGCACGTTCCATGTTGGCACTCAGTGTAAAATGAAGGAAGTTTAGTCTGAGGATATGACCTTGCCTCTGCGCAGCATTCTCTTCCACCTCCCTAGAACTAACGGAACAACCAGGACTCAGTGTTCAGAGTGTTTAACAAGTGCTTTCTGGTACAACCTACCTTTTCCCTCAGTTTTCTTCTGTCTTTGTTCATTCACGAAGCAGACAACCCTGGGAATAGCACTCAGAAGTAATACCAGTCATCTGAGACCAAAGTCACTAATGTCACCTGTGTTAGATAATCAATTTAACAGCAGTTTGCATGACTAGGCTCTACACAGCATCGTCCCAGACATCATACTGCAGTCACAAAAATTCTACAGTAAAAATTGCTTTTCGATTGTACTTGTTCTGACTGAACTGCAAAAAAGTTTGTGAGAGTTTCTGCTCTACAAAGTTCACAGCATCTGTAAAGACCGTATTTATACTTTTATACATGCATTTTTCTTTTAAAAATGTGTTCCATTTCAAAGATGAACTTCCATACTTGGCATATCTCCAACACTACAAACTTATTTTTCTGAGCTTGTTTAGCACGAGAGGTTTACTTGAAATATTATGGAACCATTTTGTGACATAATTTTTCTTCTTCCTATTAAAGCACAGCAGAATTATTTTATCAGGAGAGATGTTTGCACCTCTGTTTTTCAGCAACTCAAAGCTGATTTGCTGTTTAATTTAACTGATGTTTATCTTCTTTTACAGTTTTTCTTTCTTTGGGTTGTTAAGAACCATGGGGGAGAATAACTGATACTACATAGCTGCTTCTGCTAATGAGGCTATGCAAATATCACCATCAATAATCTGGGGGCAAATAGTTTAAAATAATGATAAAGCCAAGTTTGTCACAAATCACAATTTAATTTGCATTCACATTGCTTCCTGACAATCAAAGATCTATTAGTCATTCTGATTGCAATCGAGGGGCAGCTGAGTCTCACAGTGCAAAGTGACTCTCCCAAACAGATGAAAGATTCTTTCATGCAATTCCATTTCAATTAAAATATATTGCCCCCCCAAGAAGTTACCCAAATTACCAGCTAAAATCAGCAGTTCTCAATGAAAATTTTACATTGCCTTATAATGGAGAGCAAAATATCACTGTTATTACTGGAATAAATGCAGTCCCCAGCAAGAAAACAATGAAAATAGATGGGCCTATTACTCTTACAGCATGAAAGTTACCAAGAGCAATTCTGGCACCATGAGAAAAAATAAATTATAAAAAGCAAGTGTGGCAGCAGTAAAAAGAATCAGCCTTACTACTCAAGAACCAGAACGCCTCTGTTAATCCAGCAACACAAGTCCTCCCACTCAGCATCAGCCTGGAGGAATCACACGAAGCCAAACTGATGACTGATGTGATGCTACACCGGTACAAGGTTAAGGCAGAAATTAAGATGAGATCAAAGTTCTGCGTCACACCCCTTACCGCACAAGAAAAAAAGACAAAAAACACAAGTGAAACAGAAAAAAGCCAGCATTGTGAAGTAAAAAATCCGAGGGAAGCTAAAAACACAAAAGGATAAAATAGCTAAGAAATAGCTAAGTTGAAATAGCTACAAAAAGCAGCTATGCAAAAGCAATGACCTTTTAAGATACATCAGCACATAAATGAATTCTAGTACTAAAAAGATGAAGATAGTAAAATTGCTGAAGTGAGGCAAAAAGCCGTACATGTTCAATAAATATCATCTATCTGTATTTGAGAATGCAGGTAACTGTCCTACGTGAGGAAATACTTCCAATATATTTATGACTAAAACAAATGTAAGCAGGATAAATTTTAGAATTTCGTAAGGAAAAACATAACCTCAAGGTCTAGAAAAATGCCCAAGAGAATTGCCTTAGGATATCTGCAGGACCCCGATGTCTATTTCCAACACACGTGGGAATAACTAGAAAATTTCTCCAGAGTAGGTGTCCCCAGTATTAAAAAAAAAAAAAGTAACAACTAATAAATGCAGGAGAGTTAGAAAACTTTTAATCATGGATTAAATGTAAAAAGGAGGTTAATTAATAAAGTATTAACTCATTTCATAATAATAAGTATAATTAAAAGGAGAACAGTATCATTAATGCTAGTCAACATGGTTTTATAGAAGAACTATCCTGTCAAGCTCAGGTTTTGTCCTTTGTAGGAGTAATTGCAATAACAATAACTATTTAAGCTTTTATAAGGCACTTCACCTAAAACATGCGGCCTTCTAAACAAAACTAACACAGTGAAGAATGCATTAAGAGAATTAAACATGAGTTAACTTCTAAATATGAGGTCTTTTACTTATGTCAGTACTAGATCTGAAGTAATTTTACGTTGTTCCCAGCAGAGTGAAAATCACGGTACCGTCAGTGCTGGTGGAATGGCAAATACTGGTGGGAACGGTGTGATCCAGATCAGTTGGTTCACTGCACTCATTTCTTGAGAACACATTCTCATGCACATATTAAAAAAAAAAAAAACAAACGGACTGAGTGTTTGCGGAAAGCATATATGTAATTCCTAATTAAAAGAAAATTATTCACGCTCAGACTTAAAAGGCTTAATCTTTTTAATCCTTTAAATAAAAAGCAGACTTAATTTGATTGCAGCATAAAGTGCATGCAAGAGGCCATACTGACTCTTTCATCTTGAGGATAAAGAAATAAGGACACCAACGTTTAGAAAATAAACTTTAAAAAAACATACCAAATTTCCTATTTGTACTTACCTAAAGGTAAAAGAATCTGAAACAGATACAGACAGTACCCTTATCTCTTGGAGTNAAAAAGCAGACTTAATTTGATTGCAGCATAAAGTGCATGCAAGAGGCCATACTGACTCTTTCATCTTGAGGATAAAGAAATAAGGACACCAACGTTTAGAAAATAAACTTTAAAAAAACATACCAAATTTCCTATTTGTACTTACCTAAAGGTAAAAGAATCTGAAACAGATACAGACAGTACCCTTATCTCTTGGAGTTCTCAGATCAAGTCTGTACATATCTGTATTCTTTTAATTGCAAATAATAAGGCAGGGGTGTGATATATAGGAATCGCAGTACGTAAGTGGTCAGGCCATATAGACTAACAGGACCTTCTGTCTCATTTGGACTTCACAACTCAGAAAGACAAAGATCTTCACAGTGAGGGAACGTTTTGGAGAAACAGGCAAACATATTTTTTTTTTTCTTCCATTTATGTTTCTACCTTTAGCTTTACTTATGCAACAGTTAACTCATCCTCATAGAAACAGGCATGAGAACAAACTAATATACTCTTCCTCTATGTACTTTTATTTCTCCAAGGAGGCTGGCATGCAATGATTCTCCCTACAGAATCCAAACCATTACTGATCTCAATGAGGACTCATCAGATATGATCAGTTTTGTGTGACAAGTGCATCATTTTAAATAGGATCAGGTTTGCATTCTGCCATTACAACAAACAAGCCAAACTATTACCACCTCTCAGGGAAAGTGCAAAGTTAAAATCAACTACTTCCTCCAAATAACAGTGTCCCCAGCTTACTACTAAGAGCTCTATTCCCTCAAAGCAGCCTTTGTGCTCTTAGTAGGTCTTTGACTTTTCTTTTAAGGTAGTTCTAGATGTCGCAGACATATTACAGTGTATTTACTTGCAGCCCAAGTATTTCCTTCAGCAGGTTTTCTTCAAGCTCCCCAGTCTCCTCCACCTGCTTTATCTGCAGAGCAGCTTCATCGCTATGCCTGTAACTTAAGTATATGAAATGGAACTTGAATCATCCTAACAAAAGCATCCTGTTCAGTGATAAGCATCAAAGTTGCAGAGAGCATAGGATACTTGAGACAAGATAAAACATAAGATATGAAATAACGCGTTCAATATGGTAGGATTAATAAATAAGCAGCTACAGAATTCACCATGGCTGGGATTAAGCCAGGCTCTTCACCGCTCTTACACAGAGAGACACCAGGTAAGAAAAGAACATCTGAAAAACCTGCTGTACCCGACTTCTTATCTGTACATCAAAGCACACCCAGCAGCTGGGAAGTCATACCCCGGGTCCCAAGTCATCTTTAATTCCACTGTGTCTACCACTATGTGAAATCCACTGTTGAGAACTTCATACTACATGTTTTCAGATAAGCTGTTAATATGATGTGCAGCACAGCCACTTATCTTTCAAATGAAATTTAATTAAGGAGGGTATCTCACCCTGAACAGAATAACTTTAAATCTGCTAAATTACTGACAAATGTGTCAAATATGGCCCTCAGAGGTCCTCAGAAAATAAATATTCAGCACGGGTAATTCTATCAGAGGAAAAAAAAATAATACACCAAGATCACTGTCTTCTTAAGAGAATAAAACATGAATTAATTTTCAATCTTGTATAATAAAAAGGGCAGTTGGCCACAAGATGTTTAACACCCATCTGTTAAAGTAACCCAGAAATTGGAGCGATAGACGAGAAACACACAATCATTTTCTACGAAGCTTTAATTATCAAGAAAACGGCACTATGCCTGCTATTCAGATTAAACAACTACTACTAGCCAAGCCTGCCTCCAAGATACTAAGGCAAACAGCAAGAAGCAAGCCACAGCTTTTTCCAACGCAAACAAAGAGAAAAAACCTCTTTATGCCAGCTGGAGTCCTACCCTTTCCAGTTTGCCCAGACTTGCCCCTTCCTTCCCTGTATGTTTTACCATGTTATTGACATAGTGCAAGATATTTTTTTTTCTGACATGCTAACCCTAGACAAAGCTCTCATTCATCAAGTATTCAGCTGTGTGTGAATACCAGGCTACCAAAAAAACCCCAGCAATGCCAGACACTATGCAGTCTTCTATAGCTAAAATACAGACCGTTGCTTCTTAGAATATGAATCACCATTATCTGTAAACTGAATCCTTTACTGGAATATCAATACTAAGAGTCTCCATGTAAACCAGCAACATGAAGTTTTGTTATTATGTCAAATCCATCGTATTTGATATTTTTAGTAAGTCCTTACCCAACCATTATTAGAGACGCTGACAAAATGAGAAAGAACTCAACATCAGAAATGGCAGATTTTTACCTTCCAGAAAGGTCAAGGCAGTTACACAGTATTGATGATCTGTATTTCACTCCGGCTTCCTCGTTGGTTTTAAGTTGCAGTTTTAAATGTAAACTCTATTTCCCTATAAACTCAAGCACTTGTTGCAATAGATCAAATGTTAAAAGAGTACTTCTGTTTCCATTCAGTTTGATACAGCACACATTTAAAAAAAAAACACCAACAAAAACCAAACAAAAAACCAACCAACAAACAAAACCCAAACCATACAGCTCTACTCAGATGCACAGCCAGCAAGCTTTACTGAAACTAGGCGTTTTGGGGCTATCTGAAATAAAGATCAACACTCAGACCTACACCCTTCTAGCTCTGAAGCTGTCTGAGATGATTAGAAATAGCTAGAGCAAGCTTTGAGAGCAATGTAAAAAGCCTGGGGAACCAAACACAAAAACCCAAAAAGCCAAAAGAGTTTGAGCAAGTCTTTATTGTTCTACTCCAATACTAGAAATAACAAGACAAACTAATTCCCCAATTCTTTTTGTCAAAACATTGGGGCATGATGGAATCCAGCCCTCAAATAAATGCATGCTTTGAAAAAGGAAAAAATAAAGAGTTATTTTTGTGATTTGTGCCTTGCAGCCAAACTTGAATGACCCTGAGAGAAGTCTGTGCAGACAAGTCACTGGAAAGATTTATGTGCAGCTTGTTAGATCTGGTTCCCCACCCCCCTGTGTGTTATTGCTCTGCAAATTGAGGAATGTTTTAGCAAGTTTTAATCTTGACTAAAATCCATCATAAAGAGTGCTACAATATTGCTTTTCATTACAAATAGCCGAAACTTCTTTGAAAATATAAATGTGTAAAACAATCAACTGACTGTACAGTGCATTTACAAGTACACGATCCAGAGAGTAACATGCAGCGTAAAGAACTGCTTTATACATTAGCCCTTGGCCACAGAAAACTTGGCAGTACTACTACACCTTTTTGTGACTATACGGTGAAATAATTAAAAAACCAAAATCTCGGTTACATCTAAGTTTACTATGAGACTGGGATACATACATCATTGTACAAGGAATAGCAACTTTTAACTAGACACTGTCATCATGTTGTAATTCTTGGAAGGGCTGGCTCTGCCGATTCTCCACTCCTCCTTACAGCTGGTCCGGCTCTCCAGCGGCTTGGTCGTCTTCCCACCGGGCTGGGGACTTTCGTAAAGGACACAGATGGACCCGTCTTCGCCTATGCGATAGGACACCTCGAAAGGGTCGACCCAAAGAGTTAATTCGCTGGGTAGGAGCTGGAAGAGCTTCTCGTGGCTCAGTCCGATCATCCCGGCCGCCTTTCCTATCAAGGGGTCCATCTGATGGTTGATCCTAATGCACCGGTAGCCGGACCCCTTGGAGGGCGCCAGGGGGAACCAGTGGTGCTTGTAGTGCTCTGCGGGAGGGAACAAAGAGGAGCTTTACCGCGGTCCCATCGGGCCGGGCCGAGCCGGGCCGGACCGGGGACGGGATGGGATGGGAGCCCCCCCCCCGCCGCCCCGCTCACCGCGCAGCGCCTCCTGCAGGCACTCCCGGAAGCACCGCAGCTGCTCCTCGTCGATGCCGCCGGCGGCCCGCAGGAGGCGGGTGACGAACGCCGCCGCCGTGGAGATCTCGGTTCTCATGGCCGCCCCGGACGGAGCGCACGGTACCGTCGCCGCCCCGGCCCGCCGCCAGCGCCGCTGCGGGCGCCACGCCCACCAACCCCCCCACCCCGCGCCTCCTGCCAATGGCGACGCCGTACAACAGCCGCGTCACACAGCGGCGCCCCACCCCGGGCTCCTCCATTGGCGGCGGCGGGCGCGGGGCGGGGAGGCTGGGCGAGCGCGGGCGGCCATTGGGCCGCGCCGTGTTTGTTTTGTTGGCGGAGGGGGCGGGGCCTAGCGCCGGGGGAGGCGGGGCCAGCGCAGAGACCCCCCCCCCCCCCCCTCCGTCAGTGACAGCGCCCCGGGTAGACATGGCGGCCGCACCGGCCAAGTTTAGCAACATCTCCACACCCGCCTTGCGGCCTGCGGCCCCGGGGCCGAGTGCTGTCAGACGGGAGGGCGGCAAAGGGGCTCCGGCGGCACCCCCAGCCACAAAACCAGCTTTGGGGAAGAGCCGAACTGGGGGTTGTTTTCTTTTAAGCGCGGTACCGGCCCGGAAAGATTTTTGTTAGAAATAAGGACAAGGCTAATGCTTCCCTGAGGGTAAGAGGAGCCGTACGCACACCGCCCGAGCGTCACGCCTCTCCGCTGGCCCCGCAGGTCACACCGAGGGAGCAGGAGGAAGGTTTGAGCCCTGGGAACCTTGGGTTGGACGCTCTGTGCCGGCACAAACTTCGTATTGTTCTGATTAATAAAGCACACGGCTTGTCCCAGACCAGGGACTTCGCTGGTGACTCATTAGCGTCATCACTGCTGAGCCTCCGAGTCTGAGGAATAACCACGATTCATCTCTTTAGGATAAAAAGTGTTGTCTTGACAACAGTCCCCCCAGAAAGTCAGGGTGCCCCAGAGCTCCCCACCATCAGTTCCATCCACTGGTGTCCTCCACACTGCTGCCAAGCGTCAGCCCCGCTTCACGACAGCATCCGTGGTGACACAGCTGTGACCTCCCCACCCTCAGTGCAGCGACAAGGTTCTCCAGCTACTCTACAGCTTTTTTTAAAAAGCATCCATGTTGGGTATAGCCAGGATGCCTCAAGTTCACTAAAAGCTGTCCCTCTAGTTCAAAAATAAACACAAACCTTTTTCCACCCCAACCTTGAAGTTCTGTTGACAAGGGACTCCTCCAGGCACTTCCCCACCACCACCACGAACGGTGACTAAGGTCAGGAGTTTATCACCAGCACTGACCGCAGCTGTAACTCAACACACTTCCCAAAAAGCAGCTTTCTTTCAAAAGTTCATGTGATGCCCCAACCATTTTTATTTTTTTCTTCCTTGCCTTATTTAAATACATCCTCTCCCTTCACTGGTTTTGTGTCTTAAACCCACTTTGGGAAAGACCAACCAGTACAAGACAAGAGGAAACGGGCACAAACTTGAACATAAGAAGTTCCACCTAAACACGAAGAGGAACTTCTTCACTTTGAGGGTGGCAGAGCCCTGGAACAGGCTGCCCAGAGAGGTGGTGGAATCTCCTTCTCTGGAGACATTCAGAACCCGCCTGGACACGTTCCTGTGCAGCCTGCTCTAGGTAGACCTGCTTTGGCAGGGGTTGGACTAGAAGATCTCCAGAGGTCCCTTCCAACAACATAGCATTGTGTGATTCTGTGATCACTTGCTAGTTAGGTTATGCGACAGCAATAAAAAAAGAAGTAAACCTGCATTATTTGTTACTTGGCCTAGATGCTTGATCTGTTCCTGCACAACAAAATTTTACTATCGGTTTAAGACAAGCTCTGGGTTTATTCTGCTTCTTCTGTCAAGTACTTATCCCAAACGCTTCTCCACCTTATTCACACCCCTTCCCTTCCACAAATACACACCTTCCCTACCATATCTACCCACATGACTTCAAACCACCTAACACCCTGATAGCACCATCATAAGTGCAGTGAGACACCTACTCACTTCCAGACTCATTAAAATAATGGACAAAGAAACAAAGTTTGCTTTGAAGTTATGAAATTCTTACTAGTATTTAGAATAAACACAACATGACTAGCAACAGCACTAAGAACTGTGCAAATCCAGACACACATTATTACACTTCATGATTAATTACGCTAAGGAGCATCCCCCTTCCAAGCTGCCCATATGAATATACGCACAAATTCCCAGTTATATACAGCCTGATTTTACTGTATGTCAGTCAGACAAGGTTCTACTACAGCCAGGACAGATATTAAGGGATCTGGTTTCAACTCACTTGCAAGAAGCTTAAGTAAAGATCAGAGTAGAAAAGCTTTCTAAACAAGCAAATGAAAGGCAGTTAAAATACTGCAAGAGTAAAATTTAATGTTATAACGCTGCTAGCACACATCAGTGCTCACTAGATTGAGGTCTGGCATTTGGATCCACCAGTCACAAATAGAACATTCAATTGAAATAAGAAGGTAAGAAGGTTCGGCTGTATAAAAAAAAAAAAAAAGCCACAGTTGTCAGGTAATGTTAAAGTCAAATTTTGATTTCCTGTACTCTCCTCAGCAAGTTTCACATTTAAAGGCTCAAAGTAAGCAAGCCACAGGAAGACAAAACCAAATCAGAGACACATAGCTATTTGACTTCCATCTCCCCACCAGAAAATACTTAGGCAGTAGTATTGAAAACAAACTCTGAAAAGGGTTCATCAAACTATTTATTTGCCAAACATTAAGCTAATCATTTTTATAAATAGGCTGCTTTAGAAAGTACTTGGGGTTCCCATAATACAGCATTGAAGATGGAGATGGTAGTTAACAACAATTTGGAAACACTGTATCAGCACAGTTGAGCAGCAGCTCAATTGAAATGCTATTTTTCATTAGAAACAAATTTTAAGTACTCATATACAGAGGGGAAAAAAAAGAAACCCAAAACAAGCTTCTAGGTTTGGGTTTGTTTTTTTTTTTCCCCCCATTTTTCTGGAAGATTTCTGCAGCTTTGAGAGTTGAGAAGCCTCATCACACAGACAGCACATGCAGGGAAGTTATGACTACTGCTGAGAGCCATCAGGATGAATAGCTCTTGCTTAGTAAAAGAAACTAAAGTAGCTGAAACCTCAGGCTGGAA
Source organism: Calidris pygmaea (assembly GCA_003697955.1). Classification (NCBI taxonomy): domain Eukaryota; kingdom Metazoa; phylum Chordata; class Aves; order Charadriiformes; family Scolopacidae; genus Calidris; species Calidris pygmaea. Next base: position 42,019 of record QJSC01000955.1, on the reverse strand, counting down.
GAACTGACCACGAGTAAACTCTTTGATAAAACTAATATTCACCTTCTTTGAGCAGGAACCTAGGGCTGAGCCCTGGTGAGGTGGCTGCTTAATTCCCACAACAACTACCACACATATAGCCTTCTTCGATAAAGAATTTTTTAGCTCATCAACTCAGACTTACTTTGCTGTTGCTCTGTTCATCTGCAAGTCATTTCTCTTTAGCAGGAACACCTGGAATAGAAGAAATCAGAGTCAGTATCTTGGTTTATCTTGTTAAAAAGAAAGTGCGTGCAAGTATCCTATCATTCCATTTTTCCTCAACTTCTGCTAGAAGAAAAGGAGAAAATAAAAAAACCCTGAAGCTATATCACTTACACAGTATATTGTATATATACTGTATATATTACTACTTTTTTTATTAGAATAATAAAAATTCTATCATTCTCTAGAATGATAGCACAAGCCTATTTATCAAAAAAAAAAAGCAGCATTAAAGCCAAGTCTAAATCAAGTTCCTTTTAGATTACTTAAATTAAGCTTTAAATACATGTTTCTACATAGACAGCTGAAACAGAGCACTAGAACCTGCAAGAGGTTTTAAACAAAACAAGCAGGTTTGGTTTTACTTCATCTAGTAGAAGCATCTCTCCCTAAACATAAGCAAATAAAATGATTCTTAAAAGCAAGAACTATGCTTTCCTTATTGCTAGACTACAAAGCATTCTGTTACCAGTCCCACTACAGGGAAAAAAAATAACTTCCCAACACAAATAAAAGTACCTTCAATGACTCAAGTATGAAGTCCCCCTATAATCTCCCCAGTTTGGTATGCTAACTAACAAATTGCAACTTTTTAGAGAAACAAAATCTTAAGCCAATATCTCAAAAGAAAAATGATCCAAACACCATCTCCCTCTGAGACTGCCCCTTTTTTGTGCACCTGTGCTGAGTAGATGCAGCTGCTCTCCCTGCTTGAGTTCTGAGGGACCAGCTGCTGTCACTTTAGCAGAGAAGCTGGGATGCGATAGCACAGGTGAGGACACTGATCCTAAGGGCTTTCTTTCGGCCTTACTGGCTGATCACAGGCTGCTGCTGCTTATGCCAGAGCAGTGCGTAGAGAAAGTAAATGACAATCTAGTGACAAGTTTGCTGCGTGTGGAGGGAAATAGAGACATGAACAGCAGAAAGCAGAATTCTCCAACAGCATTGGAAATATGTCATACCAACAGCGCAGTGTTTCTCACTTAAAGACCACCAAGTGATTTAGGAACCGATTTATAGCACTGAAAATTGTTACTAACCCCCTTTTAAAAATGTGCTGCAGCACCATTACCTAGTCTACATTTAAAAAGTTTATCAACGTAGCTGTGACCTCAAACCCACCCGAGTTATACAGAGCTTATATCTGCTGGAAAGTGTATTTTTTAATCCACTTTATACAGCTTTTAGTGCCAGTAAATTAATATCAGGTTTTTAGTACAGAATTTTTGCAAATGTTGCACTTTCCTGGCACTATTCTCTCTTGCTGGTCCCACTTCATTGGGAAAAAAAAAAAAAACAACAACATGAAAATAAGCTATTTAAGATACCATTTTCTTCACTAAAGCAACTAAACACTTAACCAGTAAACAACATGGCTGCCAATGATTTAGCAGAGTGAAAAATTACTCTGATTACTACCTTTGCAGCAATACTAATGAAGGTAAATATTACAGTGCAAAGTGTATCTTCTTTTTTTTTTTGTAATGGGCTGTTCTATAGACCAAAAAAGAGCAACTTTGAGGACATAACACCCCTTCACCTTCAGCGAGTGCTGAAAGCACCTTCAGCGAGTGCTTTCCGGTCTTCACAAGCATTATTAGTTGTTTGTTGAGTAAAAATAACTTCCTTTCCGTACAGCCTTGTGCCTCATAGTCCCATGGGGTACAAGCGAAACCACCACTGCGCATCCGTAGCCTTATGTTCCTCTGCAGCCATGGGTCCTCACAGAGGTCCTTACAACGTGAGGACTGAGAATACCTACGGCCCCCTAGGACAGCAGCCAGCATCCATATTTGCCTCAGTATAGGTATGGTTTCTCTGTGAGCCTGTACCAGAGAGGCAAGAGCACTATCCATGAGTCTCCATGAGAGCTGAGGGCAGCGGGGGTGGCCCCACCTGATATCTGGCAGCACCCTGACAGCACAGTGGCACATGGGATGCATCACTGCCACCCTCCAGTGCCTGGCCTGGCACCGTCCTGCCACCAAAAACCCCAGGGCACCACCATGGCTGCACCTCAGGACAGGCCAGCGGGTGAGGTCCAGTTCCCCACCGCCCACCAACCCTGCCCAGAGGGGTCTGTAAGCCACGACGCCACCGGCTCGTGATATCACCAACCTGTCACCACAGCCTTACCGAGGCCTAGGCACCTCGTGTGGCCGCACCCCGCAGGGCCGACCCCGCTGCGACATGGCGGCCTGACGCCAGCCGCCCCTCGCCTCACACCCCTGAGGGGACGAAGCCTTCCCGCCGCCCCGCTCACGCGCGCGCCCCGACCAATCAGCGAGGCGCTTGCAGCGCGGGAAGCCAAGAACCAATCGCCGGGCCGCTTACAGCCAGCCGGCCCTCTGTTTGACCCTCGGCGGCCGCCGTAAGTCGGGCCGGCTGTTCTCTCATTGGTCTGAGCGAAAGCCCTCCCCGCCGGTGATTGGTGGGCGGTGCCGGGGGGAGGGGCGTGTTCCGTGCCGGCGGGTCCGTCAGGGGTGGCGGTGCCCGCCATGGCGGCGCAGCCCCCGCTGGGGCCGCGGAAGCGGAGCGGGCCGGCGCTGGGCGGGGCGGGATGGGCCGGGGCCGCGCCTCCAGCCGCCCTGGAGAACGGCTTCCCGCCACACAAGCGCCCCAAGAGCGCGGGGGGAGGCGGCGAGCCATGGCCCGGGCCCGATCCCGGGGACCCCTTCGGCGACAGCGACGACTTCACGGCGGACGACCTGGAGGAGATCGAGATCCTGGCCTCGCAGGCCCTGTCGCAGGAGCGGGCCGGCGGCCTCCCCGAGCGGGCGTGGGGCGGCCTGGGAACGGGCGGCGGCGGCGACCGGCGGGTGGCGGCGGCGGCGGCGGGATCGGCCCGGGGCAGGGTCCCCGCGGCGAAAGGTGGGTGTGCGGGGCGGGGGGGGTGAGTGTGAGGGGCCGGCGGGCTCCTACCGCCCCCGGAACGTGAAATAAACCAAAGCAGCCTCACCAGCCTGCTCCGGGCTTCCTGCACGCTGGCTGCCAGATCGGGTTTTGTCCTAACCATCAACTTTCCCTCATAAATGCATAATATCTCTCATATTAACAGGTGGGTTTCAGGTTTACCTTGAAAAAAAATCATACAGGAGTTTTGCTCGTTGTTAAAGCACAGAGGGCTGAAATCCTCTCCAGGTGTGTTTTAGCAGCGCTAACGTTTGTACTCTCTCCAGGTCAAAAAGTTGTCAGTTTAACCCTCGTTTGTGCAGGGTGCGTTAATTAAAATTATCCTGGAGGAAGTGCTTGCACTCGCTGCAGGTCATGTCACTGTTCTAAGGTATTAGAAATTACTAGGGGGAGGGTTTTCTTCTCTGTTTTAAGGACTGATGCCCAAGCTCTGAAAGAGTTGCCGTGGTGATCAGATGCAGGCGATTTCCCTCTGTGTCGTGAAGGGGTGCAAATTAAGATATTCAGATGTAATGACAAATAACGAAATCTTGATGTGAAGTCATCAGCGATGTACATACGACATCCCATGCTTCAGAACAGATCTTGGCTTTTTTTTTTCCGCACCAGGAAGCAGCACAGAAGATGGTCTGGTGAGAGAGGCCTTCCAGTTTGAAGTGCTGCAGACACAGCATGAAGAGATCAAAGAGAAGGTTAGCAATCTCTCCCCCTCCCCTCTAAATAGCAACACCTTTTGACAGGGCGAAGGGAAAGGTGGGGTAAGTTCAGTTCCAAGTATTTCATTCTAATCAAGCTGATCTTTGGATCTATTGAAAGCGTTATACTAGAAACCGCTCCAGTATTACTAAGAGTGAGAGCAACATTTGGTCAGTTCAGATTAGCAAATGCTAATTTGTCAGTTATACTTGTTTCCTATCAAATTGATTCTCCTCTGTCCTGTCAGCAAGAGTTGTTTTGTGCAACTTGAAGATCTGAGAAACTTTTGAGCTGTGTTATATTACTTTGCCTCCTGGTGATCCCTTATGGAGAGCTACTGGGGGGAAGAAGTAGATGCGGAGAAGTAAGAAGGTAGAAATGCCCGTACCGTGTCCATCCTTTCTTTGGCTGACAGGTCAGGAAGAACATAAGACCTGAGCAAGTTTATGATGATATTTTACCAGAATAGTGTTTTAGTCTCTGGGAAAATTTAATGTAGGTATTACTTCCTGATCCAGAAATATTATACATGTATTTAATATTCTGTAGTGTAATTTTTAAAACGCTTGTGTATTTGGTGTTGGGTACCTTTTAGTGTGAAAGAGGTCTGCAGCTTAACCACGCATTGTGTCAGGAAATTTCTTCTTCGATTTTTCTTTTGGACTTTGCCTTTGGTATGTTCAGCAGATGTGTCTTGAATCTTAGGAGAGGCAGTAAACAAGGAATAACTTGTGCATAGTGCTTACACCTCGATAGACTTTTGTTTCCTCACAGTTGTGCTTTCTCCCAGATGGGAGAGTCCTACCCTATTTATCCTTCTCGTCGCCCTTACCTCTGCTCTCTGCATCTTTCCCACTTCTACTTTATCCTTCTTTATTGGGAAGGCTCCTACCTGTACACCATGTTCAACATGGGGGTAAACCACAATTACCATAATTTTACATAGTGGTATAGAGGTGTCTTTCTGCTTTTTTTCTCCGTGCTTTTCTGCATAACTCATTCTATTATCTCTCCAAAGTCTCGTCTCTGAGTGGTGGTGGCTGTTCAGAGAGAATTCGTGAAGACACTGCCCAGGGGTGGTAGCCTGTCCCAGGACAGCACGCTTGTTGGCTGCCGTGCTAGATGAAATACTGTAATTAAATTATCATTGTTGTCATCCAAACAATGAACAAACTATTGATGTGCGCGACTACAATACTTTTCAAACAAAGAACATAATCCCAGAGAAGGGGAAAGAGAAGAATGGTCTCTAGCAGATACCAGGATGGTACGTGAGGATGTGCCTTTGCTGTCATTTTATAATTCTGTTAGAGAAAACCGTAGCTGAGATAATTTTCTGATTTAATCAGAAAAAGATAAGAAGCAACATTGCAAAATTTCTGAACTGGGTTACAGGAGTATTTTTTTTCCCTAGAAATTATAAATATACCTGATTTTCAACCACATAATATTATAAATACCTGCTTTTGGTTACTTACGTCCTTTAACAGAATCCATCTCTTTGCAGTTGAAAGAAATGCAGGATGAAATTCTCACTAAAAATGGAGAAATTAAAATTTTGCGTGATTCAATGCAGCAGATGGAGTATGCTATGGAGGAACAGAAAAGATCATACATGCTATTGGAACAGCAAAAATGTCAGACTTTAAGTGAAAAAGAAAAAGAGTTCTCCAAAAAGGTTTGTAAATATGTCAATTACCTGCACATGGCACGCAGAAGCTAGTTTTATGATGTAATGATGTCACAGACCATCTACTCAAAAGCAAGAACATTTGTGTGACATTTCCAAAGGATGTATGCTTTTATTTTCTTATCTAGAAGAAAGCTTTTGTAAAAACTTATTGAGGGTTTTCTTCTGCCAAAATAGACGAGTAAAATTCAGGTGGTAGAGGGTTGTGTTTACTTGCTGCCTTTTTTTTTTTTTTAATTAAGCGATCATTAAAATAGGAATGTATTTTAAAATGGTAAAAAGCGACAGAATGTTGCTTTGTGACTGATCAGATTGCTATTCCTGTTGCAGTCACCTTTCTGAAAGCCCTGAAGAGGACAGTGGCTGCTTTTGTCCCGTTAACTCTGCTGTTAACGGCCTAACTGTAGGTATGCTCTGCCTGGCACGTGGTCTGGCTTAACAAGCCACGTGCTTCTTGCCTGAAATTTTGCCACTGGGTTCTAAGATAGTATTAATTGGACTAGCATACATAAAAATGGAGATCTTATGCAGAGTTCACAGTAAGTGGATAATAACCTTGAAACCTTACGGTAATTCTAGTTGCTCTGCAGTTACAACACCTCTAAATTATCCACTAGCAGTAAAACTGTCTTTTTAATTCCTCTTTCAGTTACTGTCATTGCAGTCAGAGTTGCAGTTCAAAGATGCAGAAATGAATGAATTAAGAACCCGACTTCAGAACTGTGAAAGAAATAAACTCGTTGCTCAGACGGTTTTAACGTCAAGGTAGGAGTTTCAGGAAATGAATTTGTGTTCCTTTTAACAACATCTGTGCTTAAACTACTAAAGAGGTTTTCTTTCTTCATGTAATTCGTAGCTCCGTTGTCTTTAAAAAATCCAACCAAAAAATTCTGCTGACCTCTATGGAATTTGCTCAAAAAGAGCCTTCCTTGTGCCTGTGACAGAAAGGCAAAGAGTTTATAGTGAAGTACCTTTAAAACATCAATGTAAATCAATCCTTGTTTATTGTTTACTAAAATAGTTACAAAATAAATACTGATTCATCTAAGTGAATCAGTATTTTCATTTTCTGATTCACTGATTTTCATTTTAGCCCTAAAAAGAATTTTGCGGTACAAGTGAAATCAGAAGGATGTTCTCCACAGCCTGGAAGAAAATCTTTTCCTACAAAGGAATCCTTCAATGCTGAAATGTCCACCAGAGCATCGAGTTCTTCAGGAAATCCAATTCCCTCGACTACTTTGATCAAAGAAGGTAAACCCATATACAACTTGCGACATCTTTAGCTGCACGTTGAACATTCTGCCTTAGATAAGGATTTTTATACTGTGTGGCTGCACAATTTCAGTCAGTTCACTGTAGATAAAAACAAGTATTTCTTTTATTTTGTTTTTGGTTAAATTTAATTCCATTTTATATCATTTGGCAAAAATAGCTAGATGAAATTTGCATCGAGATCATTTTAACTGACCCCTGGGCAATGCCTGTGTACCAGCTGCCACGATGCCAACGAGGAAGCGGCTGTTGGCCACCCTAATGACAAACTTTTCATTTATTATGTGATGAACTAAAATATCCAAATTGTTAATCTGCCTTTCTCATTAGATAAAGAAAAACAGGAAATAATTTGCCTTTTTCTTGAATCGGTCTGCTAGTCAGCTGATGCATTTTTTGTATTCCTGTGGCTTTGGCTTTAAAGCTGACCTTTTAGGGGATTTTATTTTAAAGGGTTTGTATTTAACCGTATCAAAAGAAGCAACTGAAACAATGTACTCATTTCCTCTCTTAAGTGTAGGGCACTAATTCTCACTAAATTGTATCTTGAAATTCATTGAGTAAGTCTTAGGAAATTATTATAAGCATGTATTTGAAGATTGCTAGAATATGAAAAAAAAAACCGATGGGTTTTTGATAGTAGCCGACTGCTGTGTTTCCAATAGGAAATAATAAATGAAAGAAATCTGGATATCATCAATTAATGCTTTCAGAAAGAGTCATGAACAATCTGTGCTGTTACTGTCTGTTACAGTATTCACTCTGAAACTGTACGGGCAGTATGAACTCCATCAAAAAGAAAAATACAGTAGCCTTAAAGCACTAGAATTGCTACTTTTTCAGCCTCCTCACCCTTTGTTACAGTCACAACACTCAATACGCCTATTGGTTTGAAAAACACACTTGATTATTTGTCTTCTGAACACTGCAAGGCCTTTTAGCTTCAGTTTGGCTAGTAATTGTGACGTGTCTAGATGACTGAAAGATGATGAAATGCTCTTTTTTTTTAAAGAATTTTATGTTGATTTTTAACTAACGTAGTCATGTAAATCTCTGCTAGTAGTGAGAATTCAGTTTAAGGTGGTGTTTATTTATAAAAGAAAAGTTGAGAGCAATAGCACTGACTGATCTGGAATATCTACAGTAAAGGTGAAATTTTATTCACTTTTCAAATTCATTTTGGGGAGCAATTCTACTTGTAGCTCTTAACTATTGTTTGATATATCTGAGTTATGCAAGACATATTTTTACTGGTCTACTGTCTGTTTTCTTACTATATAACAGCAATGGCTGACTGAATGTGTGTAAAAGGATAGGTACAGATCCATAAGCAATACAGTTCTCATATTATATTCAT
>QJSC01000955.1:5901-33806 GCA_003697955.1 Calidris pygmaea | reverse complement strand
TTACTGGTCTACTGTCTGTTTTCTTACTATATAACAGCAATGGCTGACTGAATGTGTGTAAAAGGATAGGTACAGATCCATAAGCAATACAGTTCTCATATTATATTCATAATTACTGTTTGGTTTAGACAGTAAGATAACCCATCCTGAAGTTTCACCCGTGAAGCATGAAGCGGTGGGGAAAAACGGTTCCTACAACCCTGTACCCAAACGAAATGCACAAGGTAACTTAATTCTGTTACTGCAGAAAATGGCGAGCGCTTCTGAGGAAGAGCTGAGGTGCCTTCACCCGGCGGTGTCGCGCTGCGCAGAACAGCGGTGTTCAGCCGGGTCGCTGTTTTCTTTGAATGTTGTGCTTTTGCAGTAAAACATTTCCGATTATATTATCATCTTACATCCTAACAACGTTCTTACGTTGTTGTTCTATTTAAGAAAAAAGTTTGCCTGGGTTTTGCTTTATGGAAGGATATGGATCAAGAGGCGTCTTACTACAAGGCTCGTTCTTTCATTATTAATATATTATGCTTTTTATTGTAAAATGATATAAAACAGGGAAAATGAACTTTTTTTTTTTTTTAAAATGAAGGTAAAAATGATAAAGCAACACTTAACAACAGCCAACACCAGGAAGTCTTCAGGGTACTGTTTTATTTCCAATTCCAAATAGAACCGCATCACATAATTAAGTGTTGAGAATGGAACACAGAAGGCAAGTCATCAGGAGAGTTGGGATATATGATTGTTTGGCTCAAGCTATTTTCCTAGTATGGGGTTGTAATTAAAATATATCTAAATATAACTTGGTTAATACTTAAATTCTAGCTTAAATTAATTTTTCTGAAAATCATTCTCTTGTAGAGAATGTAATGAGTTGTAGAATGAATTCAATTCTCTTGTAGAGAATTGTAAAGGAAAAAAATATTTTGAGGTTGAGAGCGCTATAAATAAGGCTAATCTTTTGAAATATTAAATTTTTTTCTTGATTTTGCAGTTGATGTTAAAGGTCCTCCAAAGACAATTGTGTATCTATCCTTTCAGGTTCTATCTTACTAAATGCACTGATGAAGCAGCCCATTGTCCCTGGGTCATTGCTAGGACTCTGTCACCTTCTCAGCAGTAACTCTGAGCCTGTGCCTGGAGCTGTATTGCTGCCCAACTACTTGGAAACGTAAGTTTTGGGGTTTTTTGTTAAACTGTATCTGACACTTTCTTTGTATAGTGGCGCTCTTGACACTAAGAACCATTCATTCACGTAGGATGGCTCACTCCTTGTGTTAAATGCTGTTTTGCTTAGGCCATTTAATGCAAAATTTGGAACATGGTTCTGCATATTTGATTATTGTAGATACTAAACAGTGAAAGAACACTGAGAGATAAACTGGGTTATTTATGTATTAGGGGAAGGCAGAGAAGTATGTTTTGTTAAACCTGGGAGTGACTGTTAGCAGCTGCTGTTGTTAACTCCTTAAGGACATAAAATTTGGATTGCCATGAGGGAATCTTATAAACATGGTCATGACTTCAGTGGGAAGAAAAAGTTGAAAACGGGATCAAAAGAACAGTAGGCATTTTATCTGCAAAGCCTAAACTATGCTAACGTACAATTTATATGCTATTTCCCAAGATATATTTATAGTGACTGGTAATGCATTTTAAAGGTGAATATTGGATATAAATTCCAATGAGTTTTCACATTAAAGAATTAGCTCCAGAAATATCTTTGCTTTTCTGATATGTTATTTCATTAGTATGTCTTGTGTTTTGTGGGTTCATAGCAAGGCTTGGGTCTCATCACCCTGGCCACTTATGCAACTGTTTGGCCTTTGTAGCTGCTGTTTGACTAATTAGTAGGCGAACTCTCTCTCATCTCTGGCCAAGAAAATAATTTTTTGTTGTTGTTGTAGTCTTTTAAAGGCTCCTACATATTATACATCAGTAATGCACAGGTACTTGTTCTTCCCAGAAGCTACCAAATAACATTAGGGGACGATAAGAACAAGGTTCTCAAAAGCATGAAATCGGGAAGCCAGTGTTTGAAATGCAGTTTCAGACAACAGCTTATAGTGAGCTGCTGAAGTTTTACCCAGCTGTAAGCTCAGACTGCTTTCACGAGACCTTGGAATGCTTTGAAATTGCTCTTCCATGCAGATATCAAGGAGTAGGGTGTGCTTTTTTTCCCAATTTACATTTTATTTTGGGAACAGACGTCTCTTATTACCTCAGCCTTTCTATTATTTGATTCTGAATAGGCGTAACTCAAATCTTAAGTATGTTCTCTGCCTTTTCTCCTGAAGTAATTTCCTTCTTTTCATTTTACTTGGATAGGAAGTCCACACAATCACCCAGCAGCAGGACAACTCAAGAAGAAACCGCTCCTCTTGTATCCCTGCGAGAAGCTCAGAAACTTGCAATAACAGGCTTGAACTTGATCGCTATGGACGAAGGATTATCTGAAGGAAGCCCAACAGAGAGCCAGTTCTTGCACTTCACACGCTGCAAGATCCAAGGAGCAGTGCATCTCCTGCCCCTGGTAGAACACCACATTGGTGCATACTGTCAAGCGGCGCCATTGGCGGACAAGTCAGCGAATGGTTCTTGTGGAAACCAGTCAGCTGTTCCTTCCAGAACCGGCACAAATACGGTGTCCAGTAAGGAGGACTTCAGGTTGTCTCTTGAAGAAACTACACTTATATCACTGGGTATTCTTTATTATTTGGCATTTTATAGCTGGGATGTTGTCCACACGTTGCTGTCTGCTGAAGTGGAAAAAAGTTCTGCTGCTGGAGATGAGCAGGTTTCCACAATGGACAAAAATGGGTCGTGTGACAATCAGTGCGATAATAAAGAAGACACCAGCACACACGAAGGGCTGCCCGTAGCTCCACAGGACGCTCCCAACAACAATCAAGCTCAACATTCTTTGTTTAAAAAGCTGCTTCAGGTTTTAGCTTTTTCTGCTGCAAGAGGCTCCCAGACTGACAGTATACTGAACCAAAGCCTAAAAGTTTTGGTGAAATTAGCTGAAAATTCAACAATGGACTTGCTAATGAAGTAAGTGAGTAATAGCTTTAAAATTATTTCAGAATCTGTTTTTTTAGCAGTTTTCATTCTCTGTTGAAACTACTTTGTGCACATGACAATGTAAGTTTTGACATGTACGGGAGAATATCCCATTTCTCAGATCCCATTTGAGAAGCAGTTGAGGATCTTTCCTCCTGCCTTTGCTGCTAACGAATGTGATAGTTTATACAAAGCAGTTGCGGCTGCCTCATTGCATCGCTCTCCCTTGAAAGTGAGAAAACTTCTTAAGGCAGTTGATCAGAATATCTCTAACATTCATTTTGGGGTTTTTTGAGATTGCTGAGAGACACGCAAGGAATGAAAGCACAGGGTCTCGTTCTGGTTGGTAAAACACCACTCTCAGAGGTGAAACATTTCATCTGCTAATGGTCTGGTACACACAACCATAGTATGAATTGCAGACTGACTGCCAAGCGTAACAGAGTATGTTTTTCAATACACTTCGTATTTATTACAGGTTAAGTTGAGGTCAGGTATGTTCGGAATGGCTAAAAAGGCACAAATTACGATGCTGCGTACAAGAAATAGTGTATTTTCAACTCGTCAGTGCATTTCCCATTTCTAAATCTGAGTTTTGCATTTGAAGTTTTCAGCACTTACTGAGTAGCCGGATCCTGCTCTGCTGCCTGTGCCCGGAGACCCCTTTGCCCGCTGCCCTTTTGACCGTCAGGCTGTTGTCTGTTCTTGCTCAACACCACAAGCTGGTTGCTCAACTTTGTTCTTGTTCAGGTAAAAGACTGCCTAACACAGAGAAATGTTACCAGTTGAACGTTAGCGTGACTAAAAGTAAGGGCCTTGCTCCAAGGTGTTAAAACCCCAAAAGGCAAAAAGCCTGCTCTGTTACCTGAAAACTCGTTTTCTAGGGCAGTGTTTCAGTTATCGCTTGAAGAGTATTTTGTCTTGTGGTATCTGTCTACATACAGTGCTTTTGATACCCATGTGGATTTTTAAATGTACTTCCCAGTTTAATGTCTATTATAGCAAAGGCTGATGAGGAAAAAAGGGTTTGGAAGTTTAATTTCTCTGCACTCATCACATTATCGAGTTTAAGGATCCTAGTATACTCTGCATGACAAAGTCTTTGTCCAGTTCCTTATGAACAAAGTTGGACAGTACTAGCACAAACACATATATAAAGTTCAGGGATACTAATTTCTTCAGCAATGTCTAAAATGTGTGAAGCAAAGCAAGAAGTTGGGCCTGTATCACAACTCCTTGGATAGCACTGTAAATATTCTCTGAAATGTTATTTTTGTGTGACAAAATTAACTTTTTGTCATAAACAATTGACTAGTTGGGAAAAGAACAAATTTATCTCTGTTTCAGACACCTGCCTCCTCCTTGCACTGTATGTGTATATCACATCAAGACCAGATAAATCAGCATCTGAAATGCTTTGGCTTCAGCTGGAACAGGAGGTAACCACGGCTGTTTGTCCACATGCTTTTTCTTGCTATTTCCACTTGGGGGAGTGGGAGGAGCAGGGCAATGCACATACTGTCCAAAACCAAGTCCTTTCTCCAGCTGAAACAGAACACTGGAAGAACTGGCTTGCAGAAAGGGATTACATTGATTTTTGAGAGTTCCTGCTTGAAACAGAATCAGTAACTATTCTTAAAGATAACGTCAGTTGTAACAGTCACAACTAAGTCACTGGAAAAGAAAGAAAGGATGGCTGCAAATGTTCAACACTAAGCTTTATTTTGCTTTTAGATCGATAGAGGAGTAAAAGGAAGCACAATGTATGATTCATTTTGACTATAGTAATTACTTTTCAATTGTATCTTATAAGCTATTACAGATAAAAAGCAGTCTATAGCGATTTCAGATTCTATTCATTGTGTTTAGTGGAAATACTATCTTGCTGTGTCATGATTATATATAGGAAGAATAGCTTTCGAATTTAATTTGTTCAGTTTATACTGATAGCGGCAACTTGTTCAAGTTTCTGCCCTTTTGCCCCACTTCTGCTCTCATTTGAAAGAATTTTGAACCATTTTCGTTATTCCCCTACCTACATTGTTATATTAAGTGTAAACATATTATTTGTATGGAATGACTTAAGGCCCAGTGCACCTCGTTAGCCTTTCTCATCAGAAAGTTGAAAAGGTTTCTGTGCAAGGCAAATTCTATGTCTGTGAAGTTTCACGAGGAAAATGCTTTAACAATTTTTGGGGGTAAAAAAGATTAACTGTTAAGAAAAAAACAAGAATGTTTGAAACTAGTAATGAAATATAATTTCTACCTCCCTTTATTTGCAGCTTAATTGTTTGGTAATTCTGCAGAGCCCTAGTACTGATTATAATGCAATCTGTGTGTTTTTGTAATAGACAGTCAGGCTCCTGACCAGGTGTATGCGGTGTCCCACTCCAGCGGTTTTATTACTGGGTTCAGACTGTCAGTGTCATCTCGAGGTACGTCACTACCGTGGCTGAGTTTAATCCACTGAGAACCTAAAGGTACTCAATGCTGAAATACCTTTTTGTCCTTTTTTTAGCTACAAGAAAACAGAGGTCTACTTCTGCCACCTTCTAGGAAGCTTGCTTTTGCTTGCTGGAAAATATTCTGAAATTTGGAAGTTAAAAGAGATTAATCAGTAAAGTTCATAATGAAATGAGTTTTCCACTACTATAATTTTGCGTATTGAGGCACTTTTTTTCTCTTCCAGGTGGTTAAGACGCTAATTATAATGTTACATAGACAGTGGATGAAGATTAGAAGATCTGAGACCAGCTTGTGTGCATCTAAGGAACGAATTCTTCAGTTTTTACGGGACGCTGTTTTACTCTTGCACAGCCTGTCTCAGAAAGATAAACTGTTTCATGAACACTGTTTGGAAGTTCTCCATCAATACGACCAAGCCATGCCGGGCATAAGAGCCATTCTCAAAAAGACTCAAAAATTGAATGCCTGTGAAGGTAAAACGAGTCAAATGGTAATGTTGGCTTTTTCCCCATGCTGTAGAAATGGAATTTCGATTTCTGTCCCTTCTCTCGTGGAACAGCTGCCCTGTACCAAACACCATGGATGTTTGTTGCTCAGACCTCTGAAGACAGTCCATAGTCTAGTGCTCCTCAGTCTTTGTTATACTGAATCACTACTCTACTATTCTTTAATAGTTTTACCTTCGTCTGTCCAGAGATGTGCCCCTATCTGATAAAACAAAATGCTTTATTCCAGCTTTCTTCAGTAGAACAATCTGCACAATTCTGCCTTTAAAACACAAAATACTGTGCTTTTGTCCTAGCAGCTTTTCAAAATTAATTGACAAAAAATGAGGTTTTAAACGTAATGAGTAGTCAGAACTAGTTGTGAAATAACAAAGTGTCCTTTACTGTTTTTTCACCAACAGCTAAATTTAATTGACTGTCCAAGACAGTCTTCTCCTTTAATGCTTAAAAATGCATTAAAGAAAAGAGGGGGAAAGTTTGTATGACAAAACGCATATCAAAAGACCTGTTTGCATTGAACCTCAAAAAAGGATATTTGCTGTAACCTTCTACAGTCAGTATGTTTTAGAGTGCAAAGAGGTACCAGCTATAACTATACTCCATGAAGTAGAAAAACAGCTCTCTGAAACCTGTTTTTTTTGTTGTTGTTGTCATTGCAGAGCTGATTTTGGATGAATTGTATCCTTCTGAGCCAGAAGCAGAAGACCAAGGGATGGACTCCAGCTAGCTAACATCTAGCAAAGATCTCTGTCCTTCCTCATCTAAATCAGAATAATCATTGCCAGTGTAAATCTGAACTCTAAATCATCTATTTTATTAAGTGATAATCTAAAGGTTGCACTCAAATGCAGCACAACTAAGACACATTTCTTTTGTTGTGATTATTTTACTTAAGCACCATCTAAATGTAGATGAAAGTAAAGAAATCTTGATGTAAGAATTATACTGCAATGTACTGTTTTGCTGTGCAAAACTCAATGGCTTGTGACTGGTTCCGTTTATGAATTTCATCCTTTATGACATTGCTGTGAACGGAATGGGNCAAATGCAGCACAACTAAGACACATTTCTTTTGTTGTGATTATTTTACTTAAGCACCATCTAAATGTAGATGAAAGTAAAGAAATCTTGATGTAAGAATTATACTGCAATGTACTGTTTTGCTGTGCAAAACTCAATGGCTTGTGACTGGTTCCGTTTATGAATTTCATCCTTTATGACATTGCTGTGAACGGAATGGGAATTTCACGATTGTGTTCTCCATTTTACTGACTACAGCTGAATTTATGATGCTGAACATGCTGAGATGTTTGGGATCACCGAGTTCATATGAATGTTTTTTGAACATATTTGTTTCTTTTGTGGCTGTAACACTTTCTTGCTTGCCTTCCAAAATTTTCATGTTGATATTAGTAAACAATATACTGTGATTTTAAAAACCTTTCTAGAAGTAACTTAAGAGTTGGCAGTTCAGTTCTGAGCAAGAAATTCAGAGCCTTATAAGGATCATCTGAGTTCACTCATTTTTCTCAATTTCATGAAACACTACCTTAGAAGAGTAAGATGGTAATGCTGAGGAGAGCATTCTTTCTTAGCAGGCAAGGTAAGGATATTTAAATGTGTGCAGAATGACTGGGGTTTTGCGTAGGCGCTGCAGTGAAGATGAATGAGCATCTCATACCCAGGATACAGCACTGAAGTTTAGAGGAAGAACTTTGCTGTACCCTTTCAAGTGTAAGATCATCACCTGAACCCTAGACCCTAAAAAGGGAAGTGTAAGCACTACTAAAAGAGCCTACAGGTTTGTATTTTTCAATAACTTGGAAAGCCTTTTTCATTTTTTGACACATATTTGATTGAGAACAAGCCTGGCCCCAGGGACCAGGTGGAGGAAGAGGAGACAGTACTACAGGGGGAAGGAAGCCCTTGAAAAATTGGGAAATATCCAGTTCTGTGGTCATAACATGGAGAGGCTGTGTCCTGCCCTGGTGTGCCTGTCCCCACTCCAGGCTCTTGACTTGGCTTTGGATTTTGAAGAGAACTTTCCCAGAAACCACTAGGTAGGAATAACCATTGTAAATAATCCAGCATCACCCTTGGGCCAAAGCTTCACTCCTTCCTCCCACAGCACAGCCTAGGGCTGAACCGCCTCCTCTTCAAGCAGCAGCTGGCAGAGCTCCACCAGTTCCTTTCTGTACAACACACACTGCCAACTGCTCCTCTCAGAAACAGGTTTCAAGTCCTTTGTAGCATCTGGACAACTGCTGTTTTCCTGCTCAAATGCAGCAAGGAAGGACACACAGGCACATGACAGCACATGGTAGTGCTAGGTGTCCCTAGAACTAGGTGTCTAGATGACCCTAGAACTACTACCAGGGCACTGGACAAGACATACTACAGAAGTTTCAGCGCGACATAAAACCATTTGACTTGTCCTCTTAAAAAAAAAAAAAAAAAAAAAACAAAAAAAACCACCAACAAACCAACCCACCAAAACCCACAAAATGAAACAAAAAACCTCAACCAAAACACAGCACTTCCTGGCCTTCAGGGTTAGAGATAACAGTTTGTTAATGTCAGGTAAAAGCCCTTTCCACACTCAAAACCAAAATAAACATTAAGATAATTCTTTAAAAATAGGCCTATGAGCAGTGGTGAAACGGTATCTGGCAGTTAGTGGCAAACTTGGAGCTGTTCTAACAATGATGTGATAGTCACGATATCCCAAAATGCAATGACCTGCCATCACTTTTCAACTGCTCTGCGCTGTTCTCGCCACCTAATTTCTCTAAGCATAATTTGAGTTTATAGAGATAAGGTGCTTTTAAACCCCTTCTTCAGGCGAGGAGACCAAATGAACTGTTAAAAGGAGTTTGGATGAAAACCAATTAAGGAATCCCAAATTGCTGAAGCGATCCAGCTATAAAAACTTGATTAAAAAATTCCTGGCCTCATCTAGAGGGTGTGTGTGGCAACTTGGTAAAAGGGAGAAGTGTATTACTGCTCAACTTTATATATAAACACAAGTGTTATCAGTGGAAAAAAACGCTAGGAAAATACCCCTAACTGTTCCCTTCTGGCACTGCATCCCCTCCCATCCACCCACTCCAACAGACAACACCCTAACGTGTACATCTACACTCCGATTGTTTTCTTCCCACTTTTGACTTTAAGGTGGTAGAGCCCAGGCTATATATGAGCAAACAAACTCAAAATCCTACACCTTCACTGGTCGAAGTGACAGTAACATGGTATTATGAAATTAAACCATAGCTTTTATAAATGAAGGTGCTTTCTGCAACCAAAAAGTTGACTCTCTCAAGGAAAAATAAGGCTGCACTCCTAAAGAGAAAAGGCGGACATAGGTATAATTATGGAACTGCTATATCTGTTAAGTCATTTACTGTGACCACTTGTTTGTCAGGATTATACCAAGATTGTACTGACCTTCAGGAATTCTTCCCATTCTCTTGGGATTTTTTCTTGGTATTAAAGAGATCCAATCATGTATGCAACACTGAGCATCCCCTGAAAAAAATCTGAAGAATTATTGCAGATCATGGGGCTACTGTTTTACTATCTCCACGACCTAAAAAATAACAAAACTCGGACTGTTCTCATTAGGCACTCCCTGAAGAATTCACAGCATAGCAGCTCTTTTTTCAAGGTCAGTTCGCATTTTCCCAACAAGCTATAGATGAGCTGTGCCTCTCTATTAACTGAGAAAAGGAATTTACTCTGGCATCAAGTACAGTCACGGGATTGAATAATGAAGTATTGAGCAACAACAAAAACCACCAGTCATGTTCTATATGTGATTATCACGTTCCTCAGTCAGCAGCAGCCACCATCTTGTTTTCTTGCCCATGGGGATGGCAACTAGAGCTCCCCCTTTCCTGAAAACTGGCATTTTCCTCCTCCATGAGCTGTACTGAGCAGACAGGACTAAAGCCAGGCAGGAGCTGGGTGAAGAAAGCAATCCCCTTCTCCCAGTTTACCCATTACCAGGCAAATGTGCAAAAAGGAGGACGATAGTCAGCCTTGCTGACTTGTACTTAAAATCTACTGATGCTGCCCCCCCAACAGTCGCAGCGTGGGAGGAGGTACCATTGCACTGCTAAGATCTTCCTGTGGCAATTCAATGACCTGGGGTACCACATGGATTCAAACACAGAGCCGTTTATTTCTGCTAAAGCTATGCATGGAGATAAAGTCAATGATGCTTTAGCTAAAGCTATGCATGGAGATAAAGTCAATGCATAAAATACTTCAGGAATTTGCACAGGTAACGCCTTATTTTCCACAACTCGCAGAATCATTGACTAGTTGAAGTTGGAAGAGGCCTCTGTAGGTCATCTAGTCCAGCCTCAGATTAAAGCAAACATCCACAGACAAGACAAATGACTCTAAACATTTTTATAAACCAAGCTGTAATAGGTAAAGATGGCAAATACAAAATACCTCATCACGTAGCAGGCAACATCTGACCTGAGTTGGTTTTATTCGTATTAATCTCACCAGCGTGAACTACTGCTTAAGAACGTTGAGCCTGTGCTAGACTATTAGAACAGCAAGTTGATTTAACCATTGAATAATTTTTTTACATTACAGTCAGTTATATCAATTACGGTCAAATACAGCAGTTCCCATCTGCCTGTGAAGGTAATAACATGCAGACTTGCATTTACAGTGTAAATTGTTAAAAAGAAAAACTACGTATCATTGATTATTTAGCAGCCTGGTAAGAAAAGGTGGTCTGTGAGCTTTATAAAGACCTACAAACCCACTGTGGCTGAAGTTTACCAGAAAGCTTCTACGAGTGAGGGCCAACGTGTTCAGTACGAAGTTTAACTGCAAACAGCCAGCCGTGTGCCGAGCACCCTCTCCCTGTCCCGACTCCAGGGCCAAAGCACCACCGGAGAGCGAGCCACGAAACACAACTGCAGGGGCAAGAAATGTTAGAAGGAAAAGTCTCCAGTAACTGATGTAAAAGTTATTTTGACTGCAGTAAGGGAAATGGGATATCAGAGGTTAATTTATACATATCTTGAACTGCTCTAGTGAAATGGCCACCCAACCTGTGGGTTTGCGGGAGAAGAGGGACAGCAGGGAGACAGAGATGGCTTCGCTTCCGAACCCACACAGCACGCTGTGGCCCCAGGGGAACCAGAGAGGGCCCATGCTCCACCGTGCCAGGCAGAGCCTCCTCGCTACCCAGCACTGACCAAAGTAGTTAGAACCTAAAGAAATCACTTTACAACAGAAGGACATCCTTCATAATGTGGCTAACTCACCCTTAGAGGAGATTGCCCTGAAAAGGTGAAGGAGACTGCTCTATCAGAGAAGACTACTCCAGCAATACAGCTGCCTGAGCTCTTGAAAGGACAAAATAACTTATTTTCTTCAGCTTTATCTCACCTCTTAACAGGTTTAACTGAGGTACTTTTTTTACCTCCTACATGGCTTGCTTAAACACTGTAAATGTGACCAGGTTGCTGCAACGTATAACCAGAGGGAAAAAAAAAAAAAAAAGGCACCAAACCACTGGCCAAAGCAAACCTGGCAAGTTCTCATACGTGCCTAGATATGAGACTAAGTTTCCACACTTGAAAAAATAAAAAATAGGAGACAATTGCTTGTTTGGCAATAATTGCTGAAGTTTTCCCCCTCTTTGTGTCCAGCTCCTCCGTGCAACCTCGCCACGGGTTTTAAGATGCAAGCCAAGTTCTGTTCTGGAAAAATTCACACTACCATAAACAACTGACTGATTAAAAGCTACAAAAACACAACCAGCAGTATTCCTCACCTAATCCCAGGCTCGCAGCTTTTTAGTTCAGCGGTTTGCTCCCCTATATATATACAGTATATATATATACTCTGCAGCAATTTTAGAGGGTGAGGGTACCTTTGAAATCCTACGCGCTCGTTAAAGGAAATCTGCCTGTTTTAAACAACACGCTGGCTCCTGTTCCTCAGACCTACACGCAGGGAGAAGGGAAGGCACATGGCTTTTTCTCCCAACAGGAGAAAGCCCCTCTGCCCGATGCTTCTCAAATTCAGCCAAATCACACAGGCGGACCTACTAAAAAGTCACGGGGAAAAGAAAAACAGATGAATGAAATAGTGGCAACAAATCCAGAAATAACTCTGCAATTTCCTGCTGCAACTTCTAGCCTAAACATTAATTGTATCTGTTTTCTAGATTTAGTTTTTTAGCATCACACATTTTGTCTGCTGTCCCCAGTTAACTACTATAAATTCTCTTAGGAAAATGTGGAATAAAACTGGAAGTGAAATGATCTATATTTCACCTGGAACACATTACCAGCCTGCAGCTGAAACTCCAACAAATGCAAGATGTAACAATCCAAAACTACCTGATTATTCCATGATAAACAACTCTTTCAGAACAAGTTTGGGCTTTGTTTAGTGGGGTTTGGTGGGGTTTTTTGTGTGTGTTGTGTTTGTGTTGTGTGTCCCCCAAATTTCTTTTATATCCTACATTAGAAACTTCAACAACTCAAGGTAATCATTATTATATGCTGAACACCCTCAACCAATTAAGTGCTACTTGGTGTCTTATAAAAAGCACTCTTGAATTGCTCAAAGAAAATATTTTCAAGTGAAAGACTAGTGAGTTAGGGGCATGAATACAACCTTTTGAAAGCATTTTTTTTCATGAACTATTGAAAATACACCAAAAAAAAAAAAAAAAATCAGTGAAAATGTTTTCACACAGAATAGAAAGCATCACTTACCACACACCGAATTGGTCAAGTTGACAAAAGAGGCATGTATTTTGACTTGTGAATATCATGTTGAGAAGATATTAAACTTTAATCAAATTATAGACTTCTTTGAAGTCTACCATCTTGCCCACACTAGCTTGGGATTTGTTACCTAATGCATTCAAACTTCACCCATTTAATGTCCTCCTTAGGCTAGACAAGACCTGAGAAGCAATCCTTTTAGCCTAGCTCTGAAGCACACTGTCAGAACATCATCAGGAGCTTACAGTGTCCTCGCTTTATGCTGTGACCCATAATTTTG
The DNA here is from genome assembly GCA_003697955.1 of Calidris pygmaea. Classification (NCBI taxonomy): domain Eukaryota; kingdom Metazoa; phylum Chordata; class Aves; order Charadriiformes; family Scolopacidae; genus Calidris; species Calidris pygmaea. Next base: position 20,724 of record QJSC01000955.1, on the reverse strand, counting down.
ATTAAGCTTCAGTCTCCACTGCCCAAAGTGATATTCATGATACAGAGTGACTGAAAGCACAATTGGCTGTCAAACACAATGAAATAAAATGTAGCTTTGCAGATACAGACCTAAATAATACTCAAATTGAGGCTAAGAAAACAAAATTGATAGAACATACTTCAAACACTGCATTTATTACAAAGGTGCATAGAGTTTATGCCATTTCTTTAGAACACTTACATGTAAACTACAAACACCATACAAAGCTAGGTTACAGTAGGTAATAAAGTCAACAATGATTATCTAGTAAATTCAGTACAACAGAATAGTCTACTGTGTTTAATTTCACAAAACATGTTTGAAACAAAGGCACTTACAGAATTACCAAAGTGAACATATACTCTTTCAACATTTAGTATTTTAATTCCATTCCCCCTCTCCTACGGCACCGTAGGTAACTAGTTTGACGTGAAGGCAAAAGCGACTTGGACTGACACATCAGCAGCGCTTAAACTAGAAGTTTATGGATCAACCTCTCCATCTTTTCTGTAACCATCCCATTCTCTTAACTATATGAAAACAAGTTTCAACGGTCTGCATGGTGACAATTGAATAAAATTTGGTCCTATTCCTTATTGCTAATGATGATTAATACACTAACAATAAGAAAAGATGTGATTAAGTGCTTCAATTATGAAGTGAGGTAAGTCGATCCTTTTCTTTCAACGAGTTCTGTAACTGGAGTAGTAATACTACTAAAGCAGCTCCTTTTGTATTAATGATTCATCTCTTCACTTGTATGCAGTTATCATTAGCATGTGTTCACTGAGGGAAAGGTGTATGTTTTCAGGCTCCTTAACCCTACCCCTCATCTCCTCCCACCATACCCTGGTGTTCACGGCAATTTATTTGGTCCGTACAACATCTACACCAAAACTTCAGATTTGGCCACCTCTGTTACTGCTGCCACTTTACTCTTCTACTACCTTCTCCTTAAGACTGATGGCAGGTGACTGAGCCCACTTCTCATGAAATTGCAGGTTTTCCTTTCGTAACTAACCTTGCCAGGAGCCATACGCTTTGTTTCACCAGCTGGAGGAAAGGAAGAGCGATGTAGAGCAACAACCCCATGAAGCCCAACACCAGGACACTGTCCCTGTGCCCTGAGAGCTGCAGGGCAGCTGTGCTCACCCCTGACTCCATCCAGGCGGGTGGCTAACAAAGGTGCTGGAATAGCCTCTGCCCTCCTTCTGTAAGAATCAATACAGAGGGGTAGGATCTATAGCAAGGGAATTATTTCTGCGGTTACTCAGTGCCCTCCCACACATAAAAAAAAATATCCAGATTTCTAGGGAAACTCTTCAGCGTCCATACAGGAGACATTGTCCACTTTTGGTCGTTCTCACATAACTCCTAACGGTGTAACGAAGCATTGCCCAATTTCTGGGCTTCCAAGGCAGGAAAGAGGAGGAACACACAGATACAGGGTGTGCATGCTCTGTGAGTGCTTCTTGGCACCAATTCATGCTAATTAACTTCAAAACTCTAATAAGAGAGGTGTAACAGAAGGGTATAGGTAGTAATGAATCCTAATGCTAAAATCTTTCTATAAGTTTCTTCTGAAATGCCCTGAAGACTTTCTTGAAAAAAAGTAATTGGAATAACCCAGAAATAAACTCAAAATTCAGGAAGAAAAATAAGGCTGGCTTTGACAGCAGCAGTTTCCATCCATTATATGAGGTAAAACAATGCCACCATCAATGTTTTTCAAACAATAATATACCCTAAATAAAAATCACAGGACAAACGGCTTAATGGCCTCTTCAAAAAAGTAAAATCAGTGTATGAGATATGTCAAAATTATTTTGCTAATTATGTCACAGTGATACATACAACAGACTAGATAGCTCCACTGAGGAGTAACAAATTGTATTTCCATGTTAGAAAAGATAAAATTGTACAGGACACTAAAAAAGAAAAAAAATCATGAAAACACATTACCTCGCTGTGACCAAATCCTACCACTCCTTTCCCTGACTTCTTGTTCTGTGCTCAGCTTTATGGGAGTGCTGAAGACAAAAGGGAGGTTTAATCTCTACTGTGTGTTGGGCTGGGATTTCTTAACCCCCTCCCGTATATTATTCTTCAAATGCAGACTGAGTTTATAAACATCTATCATCCCCAGGTTCCTGCTGTTTACGGTTCCCAATAGAGATAGACAGTGATAAACCCTAAGCATTTAAAAGCCCCAATCTACTTGATATCCCATCTCTCCTGTAAAATAAATTCCCTGCCCATGATGAGGCAGGACTGAACACTGGCAGGTACTTCTGCTTAGCACCTCACTAAGGTGCCAATTTTCCTCCCAAACATAATCAACAAGATATGACTTAAGTAAGCTTGTCCAGTAATAACTGGCCAACAAATATTTGTCCAATAGTTTTTATGAAGAATTCTCAGATTTTCAGCTTTTGATTTATTTGTTCTACGAAGTGGCAGACAGTTTGGTTTTGTTGTTAGTTTCCAGCTATAAATTAAGATGGCCTGAGAAAACACCCAATGAAGGCACAGTTCTTAAGCCTTAAAATTGGGAAAGAAAACAAGGAAATTATCAACTCATACTATTTAGCACAGAAAAACGTAACTTGTCCAAACACAATTAAAGGTGGTTTGCTACACCCTACTGAAGGCAAATGTGTTTAAAAAAGGAAAATTCCCTTTTGAATGGTAAATGAAATGTATTGCATTGTAGTTTACCTACAATAATAATAGTAACTCCAAAACATGCAGAACATACATAACATAGATCAGGTAGTTTCTTGGAGATTAAGCTTTTATATTTTAATACTGTGCAAAAGATTGCTACAGCTTTGGGTGTTTGACAATGCTCATATTCCTTTCAAAAGTATTGCACAACAAATGTTATTGTGGTTCTTATTTCCGAAGTATTCCTTCTTCATGCTTTTCTCATTGTATATAGAAAAAAATCTATTTTTGGATTTGCTTGAGGTATAAATTAACAACTTCTGCAAGAAAATACTCCTTCCTTGTACTCAAAGCATTTAAAAAAAAAAAGATAATGAATTAACTTTCACTTTACTTGGACAAAAGTTTGCTATTTTCCAGAAAAATATACTATACTTGCACAGTGTAAACAGCACAAATTATACTTTAAAAAGTTTTGTATGCAGAAACATAGTAGAAGATCTTTTCAATAGGTGGGCTTCTGAGGATCCATATAAGCAGGGTTGTATGGGGGCTGGCTGACTGGGTAAGGTGCTCCAGCACCAGCTGTAAAAGCAAAACACAAGAAGAAAAAAAAGGGTTTGTACAGTTTACATTTTGAATTCTACATCTATATAGGCAACTTCTGTTTTGAGCGCATAATTAAGAGGTTCAACTTGTCTGGCATCTTAACTGTACTTGAGATCAGTTTGTCCTAGCTCATAAGGCATCCACATTTCAGAAGTAAGATCACAAAGACCTTTGATCTTGTGGGGATTTTTTGACGCTTGAGTGTACATGAGTATTGTGGTAGCCACAAGCACATGGTCAGCCTTAAAGGGATGTCCCAAACAAACAGCCAGTGGAAGTCAGAGATGAACAGACAACAGGATACACCTGATTGTATGTCAAGAAGTGAAAATAAAACCACTGGGCAGGAGGACTGGAGAAAACATTTTAGGATTCCTTTAGGAAGAATGCTTTCCTGGTTAAGTGTCACACAGACAACTAAAAAATTAAAACAAAAGAGAAAAAAAGTGTCCCACCACTACCGAGAACATTAAAGAGTTTTACGTATATTCTAAATGCGTATCACTCGGAAGAATACCCTTATTCCTAGTACTCTGAGACAAGCTGCTTTCAAGTGGCTTCTTCAAGTTCAGGTCTGCCAAGGAGCATGAGTTAGTTCAAATAACACAGCACCTGATCAGATCCCTGAAGGCACAAGTGTGGTTATCTTTCCCTGATCTTGTAAAGTGAGTGGGTTCGGCTCCTGGGTGACAGAGCAGGTATTCTCTCCCTTGCGCGAGCTAAATAAGAGACTGCCCCTTGGTTTGGTTAACAGACAAGAGAAATAAAGTAAAGAGCTCTCATTTTGAGGCTTTTGTCAGCTGGGAACACAGAAAGTGCTTCAAGATCTTCCCAGAGAAAAAGTATTTTAATAACTAACAAACCAGCAACAGTTTGAGAAACCAAAGTGTAGGAGAAGCAAAACAACCAGTTTATTGGCTCCCTCACATGATAAAGATGAAAACAAAGAACTTTGGGGTAATCCCATAACGCCCACAGCTTCTTCAGAGATAACAATAGAAAAATAAAGTGAAGAGGGCCTGCCTAGTCAGTGTTTTTACATGCATGGCTGTTTTGCACATTGTTAATGTGCAATTTCTAAGAGATTTGCAAGTGCTTAAGACCATGAACAACCATTTTATATTTGAGTTGTCACAAGAGAGTCACTTTCTAAGGGCATTTCCTGCTATTCAGGACTGTACTTTACTTGCTACTTAAAAGGATGAACAGTGTGGTTTGTAAGAGAGCTTGAAGATCCTAGGACAGGTAACAGTCTAGTTGTGGCCTCTCTGAAGAGCCAGGAGCCAATTGTTCAGAGAACAATTATTACCAGCAGAAGTGGGAATTCGTAGTAACAACACCAAAGATGCATGAAAACAATGCTGTGAAAGGACAGCAGAAGGAAAAAAAGATTGTGGTAATTTGAACTGCTAGTCTTCTGCAAACTTGTCTGAAGTTGATCAGAGGCTTGTTATTCTATAAACAGCAATGAATTACTAGAAAATGCCATCTGTGTATACATTAAAACATCTAGCAAATATTAGATCAGAAAGAGCATGTAGAAACACTCAATTACTATACATATGTTAATTGGACTTTGATTTTAATATGAAATGTCAACTGAATGAGTAAAAAATTCTACTGGATCCACCGATAGTCCCACATACCACCAAACTTTGTCGATACAGCTCCAGCTACACCTCCTCTTGCGATACTTAACATAGAAATGGTGATAGGGAAACTTCAGTAAGAGTGAATTACAGCATCCACCACCACTTGAACTTTACATAATTTGTTTACATTTACATTAATATAGTCATAGAAAATATTAAATGTAAGTAATATGAGATTGATTCCAAAGCAACTGTCTCTTCAGCTATTTAAGAGATGAAGAAACACTCAGCATTGCCTTACCTGCCACCGTTTCATGATAAGCTGGGGGTCCTGATGGCTGCATGGGGTAAGGGGGGGGATACTGTACAGGGTACGGTGCTACCGGCATTCCCGGTTGTGGCTGGATAGCCACAGGCTGATATCCTTGATACGGGGCTACTGGGTAGTTGGGTGGCACTCCTTGTTGTTGGGGATAGGGAGAGTGAACCACTGTAGTGGAAGTAGTGGTGGTCACAACAGCTACAAACAAGCAAAAGGAACATGGTTAGTGCTGGTGGTTCTAGGAGATCACCTGGGACAGCCAACAACAGCAGTGTAAAAAACATTCTCTCTTAAGATCAGTTTCTCACTTCAAAATCTGGGTAATTTCATTTCCGAAGTTCCACGAAAGATTTAGAAATGCATGCCTCAAAATATCCTTCCATTGATCTCAGTGGTAATGAGAGCCTTCACGTACTGGGACAGCAGCCAACTTATCTCCTTGTTTCTCAACCACAAAGAACAAAGAATTTTTTTCTCGGACTCTTCAAAATCCAGGAACTCAGTCCTGCTGCCAAGTTATCTATCATTCAGTATGAGACTGGAAAACCTTCAAATTTCTAAATGTGATCTGCTTTTAAGGATTAAGGTGATAAAGATCTCCTTTATTAGATAAGGAGCTTCCTACCATGATTGCCCAGAAGAGTTTCCTTTTGTACGTTGTCTACACACTAATACACCCACATGTTAACACAACTTTCTCCAAATGATGTGTATTTGGCTTTCTGACTGTTGAGTCATTGATTTTTGTAGGAGCTAATGTTGGATCTTGGATCATTTATTCCTATCTCTTACTGGAATATGGGAATATTAACACTTTCTAATAAACTGCAATAATCTGTTTTCAATATTTCCTTCCTCTTTATGCTACTCTTATAGGCTTTGCTCAAGATTGCACTGTTGCAGTTCTGGGCATTTGGTGTATTTTTCAGGTATATTTTTAAGAGACAGGTAAAAAAATAATTCTATCCCCTGCTTACCTAAATAAACCAAATCAAACAAAAACTCCAAAACAAACAAACAAAAAACCCCACACCACAACCCCAAAAAATCCCTAAATCCACACATGGGGTGTGGTGGGGAAAGAGAACTTCTAAATGCTTAGAAAATATTCCAAAACATCTCCCTGCGACTTCACATTCTGAAACAGCTTAAATGTTTGTTTTTAACATTTACATATTGCAACTTTTGTAGCAGAGAGGTAAAGCAAGATTATTTTCACCTTTTATAGGAACAAAATTTTTCAAGGGGAAAAAAAATATATAAAGTCATGTTCAGAGATGTGAAAAAGAAAATAAATATACAGGTACTTACGCCTTGGTCTTCGACATGCTTTATACAAACAGCAACAGGAACAGGTGAGGCATAGAATAATAGTAATTATAATCACTGCACAAACAGTAACTCCAATCGCAACAAGGGTTCCAAAACTGCAAGAAAGATACCACCAGAAGTAGTAAGAATATTTTCACACCAATTTATTACTCTTTAACCTAACCTAAGGTTCTGTAGCAAACACACTGCTCCTCCTCCAATCTGTTACTCTTACTGCTTCATGCATTTGAATAAGAAACAGGAAGAATTGGCCAGTGGAAGGCGATCAACCCCCATCACAGAACACGCTCCCCTGTACATGGAAAGGACCCAATGTGAGTGTTTGGCCCCTCTCATTTTAGTGTAACTGTGGTTCTTGATACTTTAGCGCAACTGTGTGTCCCTTTTATGTATTCCAAAAGGTTTCAGTGATAAGGTTACAAAATCACTGGGTTGATGACTTAATTTTCCAAGCATTACTTTGTCTGCTCTGAACATCCAGGTAGGCACGTCAGAAACAGATAACCCCAGACTTTGGGGTGCCAGCAAGTTTTTCCCACATTCGTAAGATCTCCCAGGCCCAATCTCAGTACCAAGAAGACCTCTCCATACTGCAGATTCTTGACAGGTTCCTTGGCATTTATGAACAGTTGTTTCAGAAGCCACATTTCACATGGTTTGGAAGATCTGAAATTCTGCCAACTTTACTGCAATGGCAAGTACGTTGTGCTATGTCATGGGAGACAGAAACACTGCCTAAACCACCAAAATCTAGTATGGAAAGGCCAAATGTTACATCAGATTTACCTCTGTGACATGTACCAAATGATGGAGGCAGAGGTAAAGCTTCCAGAAACAACTATTTATAAGTTCTGTTTACCACACAGGGAAGAAAAAGTAACACTGTAAAGCATTAAATGCCCTTGTGACAATTCCTTTTTAAGTGTTAATTCACATGATCTGTTTCCTACTGTCTGAAATGAATAAAGCCCTTCTTCCACAGAAGCCAAAGTCTCAAGCACTTTTATTTTTTAAAAGAATGCAACATGTATCAGTTTTGGGAACAATTGCAGGAAGTCAGTTTTAACGGACAACAGGCTCAAAAATACCGAGTAGAGAGCTGGTTTTACATCCATCCTGTTTTTGCTTCTTCGGAGAGATTTTGGCTACAGAACTCTGCTTTTTTCCTGCTCAGTTTCCTGTTAACAGCTTTAAGTGAAATGACACATCTCCAGAACCTCCACTGATTTTTCACTTGGCTACCAAACAGCCATCAGATGTGAAAAATGTTTTTGAGTATCAATGAAACGACACTGGAAGGTTAATTCACTGATGGGTTTAAAAAAAAAAAAAAAAAAAAAAAAAAAAAAAAAAAAAAAAAAAAAAAAAAAAAAAAAGAGAGAAAAAAAAAGAGAGAAAAAAAAAAAAGCAAAGCACTCTCTTCCTAGCCCAAATTTGGAAGACCTCACCTCAGTCTTCTAGAGCAACTTAGCCCCTCAGTAAGCTGGACGCTGAACATACGCATTCACAAATAAAACAGGTTCAATTTAAAATGCATTTTTTGTTCCCAAGAGAGGTTCCATCAATTTTATTCTGTTTCTGCAACAGCTATAAGAAAAAAGCTTGGATCAAATCTTTTTCAAGAATCTGAACAATTTTATCTTTGGAGGGAAGGGGTATTTATATTGGAGGGAAGGGATGCCATCCAGAGGGACCTGGACAGGCTGGAGAGGTGGGCTCATGCAAATTGCATGAGGTTCAACCAAGCCAAGCGCAGGGTTCTGCACCTGGGACATGGCAACCCCAGGCACAAATACAGGTTGGGTGGAGAATGGCTGGAGAGCAGCCCTGAGGAGAAGGACTTAGGAGTGCTTATGGACGAGAAGCTCAACATGAGCGGGCAGTGCGCGCTGGCAGCCCAGAGAGCCAACCGTGTCCTGGGCTGCATCAGAAGTGTGGCCAGCAGGTCTCGGGAGGTGATTCTGCCCCTCTACTCTGCACTCGTGAGACCCCACCTGGAATACTGTGTCCAGCTTTGGAGTCCTCAACACAGAAAGGACATGGACCGGCTGGAACAGGTGCAGCGGAGGGCCACGAAGATGATCAGAGGGGTGGAGCACCTCTCCTATGAAGACAGACTAAGGGAGCTGGGACTGTTCAGCCTGGAGAAGAGAAGGCTCCGGGGAGACCTTATAGCAACCTTTCAATACCTGAAGGGTGCCTATAGAAGAGCTGGAGAAGGACTCTTTGACAGGAAGTATAATGATAGGACAAGGGGAAATGGTTTCAAATTGGAAGAAAAAAGATTCAGATTAGATATCAGGAAGAAATTTTTTACTATGAGGGTGGTGAGACATTGGAACAGGTTGCCCAGGGAGGTTGTGGATGCCCCATCCCTGGAAGTGTTCAAGACCAGGCTGGATGGGGCCTTGAGCAACCTGATCTAGTGGGAGGTGTCCCTGCCCAGGGCAGGGGGGTTGGAACTAGATGATCTTAGAGGTCCCTTCCAACCCTAACCATTCTATGATTCTATGATCTTTCTGTATCTAACTTGTGCACTGATTTTGCAAAGTACTAAATATAACACTACAGATTTTCTCCTCAAGTACTAAATCTAACACTGCAGACTGCCTATGCGGTCACTGCACCTAAGCATTTCCACGAGAAACAGCAAGCAGCAGCTGCTGCAGCCTCCTGGAGCCACAGAAGCCGTGTCAGACACACCACCAGGAAAGCAAACCCAAGATTGCAACACAGCTGCAAAATGTAAAGACGCATGCATGCTTTGTCACGTTCATTTGCACCTTTACAGAATGTTTTTCACATGCTGACTTGCACATGCAAGTGCTTTCCTAACCATGACGCTTTTAAGTGCTCCCCCGTCCTTCTCCCAAGCATCAGTTTCACTTCAGCACAGTAAGTTCACAGCCAGCTCTTCTCCACCCAAAAAATCCCATTTCTTTCAAGCCTGCTATAAAAAGGAAAATATAAATGCAGTTTTGGGGAGCATGAGGGGTGGGAAGAGAGAAAAAAAGGAAGATAAACATGCACAACGACACCACATCCTGAAACACAGGCTGCCTCCTGTCCATGAGGCCAACAGCAAACTATATCAAGTCATAAAACACAAGCTGAATACTTGTGTATGTGGAAATGCATTAGATTTAAGAGCAACCTGTGGATTTAGATTAATTATACTGGGTCTTTACTGTACACTTGTAATTTAAATTCATATATACACTGGAGAAGAAAAAGAGAGAAGTCTGCGCAATGGATTCATACATTAGACTTGACCGTCTGATTGCAACATTCACAAGAAACAGCATGAATGACTGGGACTAACTATGGACACCTCTAGAATGGCATGACAACAAATGTTAACTACAATTTCTGCTACTTGTGGAGTCCCATTGGTATTTTCCTTGCTCTCGTTCTCACTTCTGTATCAACCCTGAGAAACCTCTCTCACTAGGGAAGTTAACATTTCCATTGCACACAATTACTGCCAAACAATATTAGCAGAGACAACACAGGAAAAAGAGTCTTCTGGAAGAGTTCTTCCTGGGGCTTTCTCCCCAGTAAAGAAGGAAAAAGGTTTTTTGCTAGTGAACTGTGCCAAGGAAAGGAATTCTTGTGTCAAGGAAAGAGATCAGGCCTGACAAAGACAACTAGAATTCTTCACTTCTACACGACAATGAACCTCTTCGAACTTTAGCAAAGGCTGGGCAAAATCAAGCACAGCTAACCAGCACAGCAGGAAACTGGCAGAGAGCCCTTATCTTTCACGACCAAATTCAGTTCAGATATGGCAAGAGAGAAAACAGCACAACCCAATCTGCAGCCAAGCTGGCCACCAACAGATAAACATTGGGCAGTTTGAAGCATGGGCTCCACTTGCTTATTTGTAATAAAGTTTTCTGCTCACTGAAGCACATTCCTTATTAGAGCTAGTAAATAGGCAATGAGGTAAGTGACACAAGCAAAGCTCAGGCAGAAAAACCCCACCACATCCTTATTTTCACCCAGCTGAGACACACACTGCATCTTCATCATTTGTCTGCATCTTTGCTAAAACGACACAACCACAGCATGATGATGTTTTGCATACAACTTTTAAAGAGCTAAATGGAGACACGTATTTTAAGTATAGGTGTGTCAGGCATACACACTTAAAAGTGTGGTTCTCTGCGTGTGTGTGTCTGTGTAAACACTGTGATTCAGTTCTACCCACTGAAGTACCATGTCGTTACTACAGACCAAAATTATAAGCCTTCAGAAGCAGCCCAGTGAGTGAAACAACAGACAGGAGTGAGTTCTACACAGAGTTTTCTAAGGACTGTATGCAACTGAATTACTGCCGGCATTTTTATCACCTACTTCACAGCAGAAGCTTAATTCTCCTGCCAGTGCTTGGGATCATGCACAACTAATGTCTTGAAAGAGCAGAAGGTAGCGGGACACTTACAGAAAACAAAACAGTATGTGCTATCGACTTGCAATGTGCTGCATCAACACCCTCTTTACACAGCAGAGCTCTTCAAAAATACTGGTTTTCTAACAATTTCTATTGATAATCAAAACTAGCAACACTCTTTTGGAATATCTGAATGGTCAGGCAGTACCTTACTGAAATAACGTCTTTTTCATGCCCAAGGAGTACTGCCCTGAAGCATTCCTCTTCTGAATGTTCAGTAATCATAGAATCATAGGATGGTTTGGGTTGGAAGGGACCTTAAAGACCATCAAGTTCCAACGCCCCTGCCCTGGGCAGGGACACCTCCACCAGACCAGGTTGCTCAAAGCCCCATCCAGCCTGGCCTTGAACCCCTCCTGAGATGGAACATCTACAGCTTCTCTGGGCAACCTGTTCCAGTGTCTCACCACACTCACAGTAAAGGATTTCTTTCTAGTGTCTAATCTAAATTTCTCCTCTTTCAGTTTAAAACCACTATAACCCATCACCACACTCTCTGATCAAGAGTCCCTCCCCATCTTTCCTGTAGTCCTGTAAGGACTGGAAAGGACTCTAAGAGCCTTCTCTTCTCCAGCCTGAACACCTCAACTCTCTCAGCCTGTCCTCACAGCAGAGGGTTCCAGCCCTCGTAGCATCTCTGTGGTCTGTTCTGGACTTGCTCCAACAGGTCCACATCCTTCTGATGTTGGGGTCCCAGAGCTGGACACAGTACTCCAGGTGGGGTCTCACCAGAGCAAAGGAGCAGAATCACCTCCCTCACCCTGCTGGCCACACTTCTTTTGATGCAGCCCAGGATGTGGTTGGCTTTCTGGGCTGCCAGTGCGCACTGCCAGCTCATGTTGAGCTTCTCGTCAACCAAGACCACCAACTCCTTCTCCCCAGGGCTGTTCTAAATCCAATCTCTGCCCAGCCTGTATTTGTGCTTGGGATTGCCCCAATCCAGGTGCGGGACCTTGCACATGAAAATGAAAAAGAACAGACATGAGAGATTGTAGCTTAAAGATTCTTCCACTGAATGGTTAATCAAGAAAAAAAATAATCAAAGAAAAAACAAACAAGAAACCCACACCTTACCCCCTGCATTCTGCAAACAAACGTCAGAGCACACAAGTCAGGGTGGCCACAGCACCCATCAGAGCACTCTGCTGGCGTCACAGTTTGAGCATGGGTTTCCAGACTCCCACATTATATATACCATAGTCTCTAAATAAAGCACACACTGTTATAAACAGCTTGAGCTCATTCACTGCCATTTCCTGCTTCTTTCTCTTCACATAAAAGCTAACTTTTGCCAATAATTTAATAGAAAACAAAATTGAGAACAAAACCAAACCTAACAGCAGTTTTACTGCTGCAATGTTAAATTCCAATTTCTCATAAAATCCACAGGAAAGTAAGTATGAAGGGACAACTCCCTGTCCCTTTCCTACCACCACCTCTCTCCTTCCTCACCCTACTCCTATTCTACTCATGTTCTCTCACCTTTGGAAAGCATTAAATTGCATAAGTAATGAGCATACCTCACCAACCCACCTTACCTTTAAAGTTTTCTAATTACTCAAAGCATGTATCAGTTCACATAAAGGGAGTTACGGGATTAGTGCCTGTTTTACTCCTTTTGGTACTGGATGAGGAGCAATGGACACATTAAAATTGGAGAATCAAACCGGGGCTCTAAATAGCACTATTTGCAGAAGTTAATTCTCAAGGCAGTTTTAGTCCATATCCAAGACATCAATTTTAAACACTGCGAAGTAAAAGAAAATGTGAAATTCTTTAACCGTATTTAAGGCCTTTTAAAATACCCATGTTCCAATTTCAATAAACATAATTTTAAACCTCATTAACAGCTTGAATCACATAAGCTGGAAACACTTGTAAGTCCTGCTATAAAGGAAGTTTTTGTATATCTATGCATTCATGACACTAGGACACACTGCAACTTCTATCTTTAAAAAAAACAACCCAAATGAACAACAGAACTGCTTAGTTCTGAAAAATTAGTTTAAGCAGCCTATTTATTTTGCAAGTTTTAATCTATTCCAAGATTTGTTCCATGCTACAAGAAACATGTTGGCAGGGTCCTTTTCAAAAGCACGGCTGCTTTTAAAAACAAACATTTGCAAATACTGACTTATGGCTGTAACACAGGGTGGTCTGGAGAGACTTCAGAAGATAATTTAGGCCATTCCTAAAAGTCTAAAAAAAATTGAGTACACACATATCGTTCCTTAGTGCTCCAGAAAAGGACAGAGTTCCCAGAAATGTGTCAGAATGGTAAATGTCCAGACTTGCCCTGACTCTAGTATAAGGCACGACCAAACAAGTCCCCAGACTAAGATGCTCTACTAAATCCAACATTTTAGTTACAGCCATGCAATGCTGCATACTGCCTCTAAAGCTTAGCAGGAAAATAAAGGATAAACTTTTTTTTTTTTTTTTAAAGAAAAAGCAATAAGACTTCCCATGAGTCTTTCAGAGGGATTAGGTTTTACAACTTTACAAACAACAGACTTCCTCAGTTTAATTTTTTTAGCATGAAGATTCAAAACATAAGAACCACTTCGCTGGAGACTCAAAAAACCCCATTAACTATTATACAAAAAGCAAACTCCTGTGAGGTCAATACTCACAGGAAAATATTACCATGATTACTAACACTTGACAGACCAACCAGCCTATTTTAGCACAGCTAAACTATTAGCTCCCACTGAAAGCCACTAAAACTTCTCACAACTTTCCATAGTTCTTTCTAGGTACCCCCCAAAAGAGGAAAGTTCACAGCAGGAGCCCCCCCGAAGCAATTACTGGGACACCTCTGCTTACCTGCAGCCTAAACAACCCTGAGCTACGTTCCCAAAGTCAGGAGAAACCCACCCAGTGACCCTTCACATCAGCCAAACCCACTCTGGCATGAGAACCAAGACTAAAGCAACAACAACAACGCCATGGTGAGCCAGCAAGCCCTGCAACTGCAAAAGTGCTGTCGAAAAAGAATGCAAGAGTCTTTTGAGAAAAAGTTTGCTAAATATGTACTGAATGGGGCCTTCTTCTATTTGGTCAAATAGGAAGCTGATGTGGGTTACTTTAAGCCCAAAATAATGAACTTTAATTAAATCACAAAGACCTACTGGAAATAAAGTTAATTACTACTGTTTTAGAAGACACTAACTTCTCATTTTTTTTTAAGTAACATGTAACAGGTTTAGCACAACAAGTTCTTAAACAGCCCATATGAGAAAGTAGCAGGGAGGGAACTTCCTGGAGTTTGTGGTTTTACTCAGACATCTGACACCCGGATCCAACAGGTTATTATGGAAGATGTATACAAGCATCTCTTTTTGGTCTATAAACAGTTCACTTAAGACTAAATACGCCTATTTAAGGAAATTCATTTGTAATGCATGCTAAAAATACATTTTTTCCAGGGAGGTTTCCCAGGAAATCTGCTATTCTACACTTTGTAGACATTTGAGAATAATTGCTATAGGTAACTGCCACGTTAAAAGTACGTGTGCAACAAGAAGGGGAGAAGTGGGAGCTGCATTCAGAGGGAATAAAGTCTTTCACCAACAGGGCAAGAATTAACACAGCAGCTTCATGGAGGTCACAAGACAGTTTCAGAGAAGTCCATTGGACCCTCAGCATAAAAACTGTCCTTAAACACAATACAGACCACTTCCTTCTACAGATGAAAAATAAAATATTCTTTTAGTGACAAAAAAAGAACGTAGATTGACTAGAGGCAGAGATATTTAAGGCAAACAAGTCAGTCAGTTTCCCTCCTACCATTAAGGTCCCAGCTCAACCACACAGGATGCTACCCC
>QJSC01000950.1:83687-107565 GCA_003697955.1 Calidris pygmaea | reverse complement strand
GTCTATCTTTGTGCACACTCGTGCATGTTGCGTATGTGTTAGTGCATGTCTGTGTGTACATAGTTGTGCCTGACAGTTGTGCCAGACTGAGATGCAGGAGACCTGGCTTCAGGTCTCCATGGCACGGGGGACGAGAGGGAAAATTTATCCATGGGCATAAGCTCCCGCTCCAAGCCTCAAATGAGGAATTGACTGGGAACTGCCTTGTTTGCTTCACTGTGCCTTTCCTCTTCCCCACAGGATGGCAGCAAGACTGCCCTCAGGATGCCCAGATTTATTTGGGAGATGGCACATCCCCTGCAAAAGGCATCTCTAAGCAGTAGATATAAGAGGGCAACTCTGGGCTGGCTGGTCTGAAGGTCTTGAGCATGCTGGGCTCCACACCCAGCTCCCATCAGGCAACTGTAGGGACAGACCTGTCCCCTCATGGGATATGATGGTCCACTGAGACATCATGTAAACTGAGATGTCTGCGGTGAGGCACCAGTGCTGGAAAGGGGGCACAGAAGCTCTGCCTGCCCTGCAGGGCCCTAACTGGGCACTGGCATCTAGTCTGTCCCATCCCAGTTGTGCATCCGCAGATCGAAAGAAAAAATTTTTAACTGTGAGGGCAATCAAAAACTGAAGCAGGTTGATCAGAGAGGTTATGGAGTCTTCATCTTTGGAGACAGTCAAAACTGATCAGGACATAGTTCTAGACAACATGGTCCCACTGACTCTGCTTGAGCAAGGGCATTGGAACTAGGTGATCTCCAGAGGTGCCTTCCAGCTTCAACAATTGTGTGATTCTGTGAAATGTTTACTTCAGGGCACAGCAGCAACACCAGCCTCTGGACACCAGCAAATTCTGCTTTCCTTTAGGGCCCGCACACAGCAACACCAAACCCAGTTTCCCCCCATCAACACAATGGCCTCTGCCCATGTCCTCCCAGGGCCATACTGCCATTCAGTGCAACCCCTGTGCTTGCTCCTTCAGGATGCATCACTCCAGTACATCTTTCCAGAGCTTCTCTCACTTCTCAGCCAAGCACCCTTGATGGGGCACGCCAGTCATGGTGACTTCTCTCCTCTTCTTGCTCCCAAAAGTTTTTGGGAAATACACCTCCCCCTTGGGGAGGATAGACAACATCTTCATGCCCATCCAGGGTACGAAAGACTCTAGCAGCCATGACACCCCAGAGGTTGACTCTATGCTGGCTGTGTCTGAAGAGACTCTGCCTCCCAGCTTGTGGTGGCTTGACCTTAGCTGGATGCCAGGTACTCACCAAGCCACTCTATCACTCCCTTGCTCAGCAAGACACTGGGGGAGAAAATTAGATGGAAAAAACTCATGGATCGAACCAAAAGGAGTTGTGTGAAAGCAAAGGCCACATGTGGAAGCAAAGGAAAACAAATTCATTTTCTATTATATAACAAAATAACAGATTTATTCTTTATTTTCCATCAGCAGGAAATGTCCAGCCACTTCTCAGGAAGCAGGGCTTCTGTATGCATAGTGGTTGCTTTGGAAGACAAACTTCATAATAATGAATGATGCACACACCCACACACTCCCCACCTTTCTTGTAGCTTTTCTTGCTCAGCAGACTTCATCTGGTATGAAATATCCCATTGGTCAGTTTGGGTCAGCTGTCCTGGCTATGTGCCCTCCCAAGATCCTGCCCACCCCTAGACTACTTGTGAGGGGTGAATGTTGGGGTGAAAGCCTTGATGTTGTGTGAGCACTGCTCAGCAGTAGCTAAAACACTGGTGTATTATCAACGCCTTTCCAGCTACCAGTACAAAGCTCAGCACTATGAATGCTGCTATGGGGAAAATTAACTGCATCTCAGCCAGATCCAACACACAGCTGAAGACACAGGCCCAAAGACTATCTAGCTGCCCAATCTAGGGGGGTTTTCTGAATACCAGAGAAGTAGGGACCTCTGTTCCCACTGCTGGTAATTTAATCAGACATGCAGTAGCCAGAGTCTCCCTAACTGCAGCCCTGGAGTCCAGTACCACATCTGTGTCCCTGTGTCTGTGGGCTCAGACATTTCCTGCCTTCTTGGGCAGGGTCTTTTTGGTGCTCCTCATGAAAGAGTAAGGGCAGGGACAGGACTGCTGGACAGCCAGGGCCCTTGAGGCCTTTCTAGGCCAAACGTAGCACCCAAGCTGACTGACTCCAGAGGTAGACAGGGAAGATTCATCCCTGTCCCGTTCTTAGCTGGGCTTCCCATCCCTCCTGCCACAACCTCAGCTGAACAAGTGGTCCTGAAAGCTGTGTGGAAGGAGGACTGCGAATAGGAGCTGCTGTGCTGTGCTGGGCTTCTTCATGGCACACAAGAACACAGCAAGTCATCTGGGACCTATCAGGAGAAATGGATACGTAAAGCTCATAAGACTCTGAACTTTGCAGATACTAAATGTTCTTGTATGCACTGTTAATATGTAGATATTTTGAAAAAGCAGTTGGAAACAGTCCAGTACTGTCTAGAGGAACTCCTCCCTCCTAGTCATATTGGAGAAAATGTTGCCAGTCTTCTGAGGGACTGACATAATGCTTGAAGGATATTCAGAGGCGGCTAAGCCAAAAAAAAAAAAAAAAAAAAAAAAAAAAAAGAAAAAAAAAAGTAAGAAGAGTGCACAGATACTCAGGTCAGCATTTTGCAGGCAGCATTGTGTATAAAGGTGCGGAGGGTTCCATGAGTAGTTGTTCACTGCCTGCCACTCTCTGCGATCTGCCTGGCCAGGAGTGGCACCCAGGAGCCATGGTGAGGCCAGGTCTCTGTCCCCAGCCAGGGCACTACGGAGAAATGCACATCCCAGTGTGACTTTTTGCACCCTGATCCAGACCAAGATCCTTGGATGAACAAAAGGGTCCAAAAATCTTAACATGTTTGAGGGCAGACTGGATCTGGGGAAAAGTTATTGCACGCCGCAAAATCCACAAGCAACAACAGGCTCACATATCCCTTGTCCTGAAAATATGTGAAATGTTGGAGCAAATACTCACGGGAAGCATCCTACCCTCATCTTCTTGTTTCTCTTCTGTCAATATCAAGTTATGATCAGAGCTGGAGAAGGGTGCTGCTGGTCAGAGTCATTGCTGCCTTCATGTTTTACCTCCTGGACAAAGCCACCCAAGAAAGACAAACCTGCTTACCTAGAAAAAACCCTGCGGAACAGTGAACCCTCACTATGTGAGCCAGAACAATCAGATGCTGGTCAGGATTTTCCGTTCAAACCTGCTTCATTGTCACACTTCTTTTTAAGCTTCTCCTCATCAGGGAATCATCATCACTTATCTGGGGCCAGTCCATACTGGTTTCTCTGCCCGATAGAAAATGGATGGTCACCTCACCGGGGGCTGGTTTATCCCTCTGCACATGCTGAGGGACAGCAAAGAGCACGTTTTGTGAATGCAGACATTTTGGGAGGCGAAGAGCTGGCTCTGGAGAGCAGCTGTTGTGGAAGCTCACAAAATCTGAAAGGTGGCTGAAAGGTATTAGCTGGGTTTTCCCCCTCAAAGGAGTAAATGTGCAGGTGTTTGCAGTGAGGCCTTCTGAAATGACACACAAAGTTCAGTTTTAGTGCCAATGTGGGGTCAGTTGAGTCGGAAAGAGAGACAAGACAGAAAGAACCAGAAGGTAAAGAGAATGTTCTGAAGGAAAGAGGTTGATTATGTCTGGAGGGGGAGGCAGGAAGGTGAAAGAGTAGCTCCCCTCCCAAGTAGGGGATATCCTTCCCAGGAAGGGATAAAAAGTAGCAGCTTGCAACCCAGTGGGAGAATGGTTTTGGTTCTGTCCTAATCCTTGCTTGTACCCACAAGTGTGAATAAAAGAGGATCCAGGATCTTGAGAGAAAATAGGATATCTGTGAGACAAAATGACAAATACATTGGAATACATGGGCACTAGTAATGCATGTGAAAATGCAATTTGGGCTTATGTTTCCCCTCTCTTCCAGCTTTGATTTGTGTGAACTTGGGGAGCCAGAAGCCCACTGAGGTGAAAGGGAACTGGAAGCAAAACGTAACTTCACAACAGCTGCCCTGGTCCCTCATCCCATAGCAATGTCCTGATCCCAGCACAAAGGCAACGTGCCACAGGTTGTCCTCCAGATGCTCTGAGTTGCTGAAGAACAGGGAGCTGTGAGCTATGGCACAGCACATCTCCCCTTCCAGTCGTCCTGAGAGGAGATGAACATTATTCCTCTGTGGTATCCACACCAGGCAAAGAGCTCTGAGAAACTTTTATGTTTTGTAGCTCCAAAAATATTATTGTCCTGGTTTGTGATGGAGCAGAGCCAACTTTCTGTTCAGTGAGCTGCTCTTGCTCTTATTTGTTGCTGTGGCACCCAGGGTCAGATGACTTGGTTGTTTACCCTGTGGAGGGTTTGCATCTGTGGGGAGAAGATGACTCAAAACAGACCAATAAGGTGTTCCATCCCATCTGCCATGCTCAGTATAAAAGATGAGGTATCAAAGGGCTCAGGTTGGCTCCTCTTCAAGGGCTCTTCTTGGATGGCTCTTCTTCTTCAATGAGGAGGACCCAGTGAGTTTGTCTACCTTCAATCCCCATCGGTGTGTTCCAGAAACCAGTTCCCATTTGTCACTGGGTCCAGTCTGGAAATTTTCCAGTGCCTGCCCTGGAAAGTGTCACAACAGTGTCATGTTCCTGGGAACTTTATCAAGTTCTTTACATATATTCATATATATATATATTTAATCTATTTCCTTATTTCGTTTTTAATGTTATTATAAATATTTCATTAAAATAGTTTAGGGGTTTTTCCTAAACTCATAAATCTCTCTATCTCTCTTCTTTCTCTTCTTGGATTGAGAGGTAGGGGAGAGCATCTCTTTCTTGTCATTGGCCAACCTGGCCCAAACAATGTTTTGAAAATGCATACAGTTATATTGATACACATACAAACCCACACGCACTGAAGCATTGCTTTAATGTAGTAGTGGACTGTGAATTCCCCTGAGGAGATTCTCCAGGATGCTGAACACCACTGTCCATGAGGACGATCTTTGTCATTGTGCTCATATTACTTCTCTCCATCCATCTAATGCTTCTTTGACTAAATCAGAAGATATTGCTATTCCTTCTCCCTGGCAGAAATCACACTAGGTCTGGTAGTCCAACCCGTGGGTAGAATGCACAATGCCTGGTGTCTGTTCCCAGCCTTAAGAGACAAAAATATCCTGGAGCACCTCCTCCCCCTCCTTCTCTTGCACTGCAGCTTTTATACCTTCCTAAGTATGTTATCACAAAGGCACTAGCAATGTTGCTGATAGGCTCACCTTTGGCAAGCAAAGGGTCAGTCTAGTAGCTGGCTGGAACTGGCTCCATCTGACATGAGGACAGCTTCTGGCACCTTCTCACAGAAGCCACCCCTGCAGACCCCTTTCCTAACAAACCTTGCCATGTAAACTCAATATCACCTTCCAACCTGGACAATTCTATCACTCTGTGATCCTCTCAGTGATGTCCATCAAAGACAGGGCCATCATGTGCAAACCACTCCACTACACCACTGTAATGACAAAGGAAATCTGCATACTAAAAGACTGTATAGCAATTAAGACTAACAATGTCTAAAAAGAAACCTTCAAGTATAATTGAAATGTATATCTAAATGTTAGTATTAATAGTGAAGCCACAAGTCATTTGGACAGGGAAGATGGACAAGAGAAAAAAGTCATGACAGCCTTCTGCGGATGTTGAGTTCACAGGGAATGGGGACGCTATTGTGTAGCCTCAGTGTGGATGATACCTAACTTATGAATTACTTCAGCGCTGCATATCTAAAGAGTACCTGGGCCCTGCCAGGTGCTGAAGGACTATTTGAGGTACGTGTCTCATCAGCCTGTGCCCATGTGTGCTGGCCATGGGGATCAGACTGAGTAATGGAGGAGAAAAAAAAAGGTGGAGATGAGGCTGTGGGCTTTACCCAGGCATTATCATCTCTCATTCTCACTCCTGCAATGCTTTGGTACCATTCTCGCAATGATGGTCATTGGCTAGAGAATAGCCAGGGATGTCTTAATTAGCTCCAAAGGAAAGGGCGCAAGCCCAAATGCAGTGCAGTGAGTCCCACCCTCTCCTTGCTCCTCCTTTTCCCTGGAGCAGACTGGAAGAGTTGCAACAGAAGGAAGGAGGACTCGGAGGCCCAGGCTTGGATGCAGCACAGCTTTAATGAGTGTAGGTTTCTTGTCAGGATGCCCAAGGACTCCTATGGGAGAGCACATGGCATGTCCTTCTCCCTTGCTCCCCCCATCTCCCTCTGATGGCCGCTCATAATTGCACACAGGTGGGCTTCTGCTGGCAGGCTTTGACACTAGAGACACATTAATGGTGCTCTCAGGACAGTCTTGGTGGCTTCATTTCCCTCATTCCCTCTCTGTGCAGTCTCTGTGAGGGCTCAAGGAAAACCAGGAGTACTTCTGGGGCCTGGACCTTCCCTGAGTTTCTTGAGTCCCCTTCAACACATGTGTTCCCTAGCATCGCCTCTGCAGAGTCCACAGTTGCTGATGTTTCCCTGGGAAAGACCCTGGGAAGGACCCTAGTGGAGCAGATATCCACACTGCAGCCCACCCAGGAGGATCCCAGACCAGACCAAGGGCAGGTCCTGTGGCCTGTGCAGAGATCCTACTGTTGGGTCAGCCTAAGGAGCAGAAAAGGCCTTGACATGGCGGAAGCGCTGCTCAGCAACAACTAAAGCATCCCTGTGTTGTCAAAACTATTCCTAGAACAAATGNTGCTCCCCCCATCTCCCTCTGATGGCCGCTCATAATTGCACACAGGTGGGCTTCTGCTGGCAGGCTTTGACACTAGAGACACATTAATGGTGCTCTCAGGACAGTTTTGGTGGCTTCATTTCCCTCATTCCCTCTCTGTGCAGTCTCTGCGGGGGCTCAAGGAAAACCGTGAGCACTTCTGGGGCCCGGTTCTTCCCTGAGGTTCTTGAGCCGTCTTCTGTTCCTTAATGAAGCCTGGATTGGCTCTTGGCTGTGGGAATTCTTATTCGCGTGTGCGTCATGCTCTCTTGAAGGCACTCTACTGGGCTGACGTGGCAAGAGTTTGGTAGAAGGGGGAGGAAGGTTTCAGGGGTGGTCTCTGATAATACTCCAGGTGATGTGTCCATGTCTGCCAGAATCAGTTCCAGTTGGCTCCAAAACAGACTCACTGCTACCCAACGCTGAGCCCATTAGCAACGCTAATGATGCCTCCATGAAAACGTATTTGAGAAAGGTCAAAACACTGCGTAGGAAGTGAGGAGTGCACTGACAAACAAGTGTGAGAAGCAATCCTGCACACAGCAAGACCAGAGAAGGAGGAAGCGCAGGAGGTGCTCCAGGCAATGATGAAGACATTCCCTGGGAAAGACCCTAGTGGAGCAGATATCCACACTGCAGCCCACCCAGGAGGATCCCAGACCAGACCAAGGGCAGGTCCTGTGGCCTGTGCAGAGATCCTACTGTTGGGTCAGCCTAAGGAGCAGAAAAGGCCTTGACATGGCGGAAGCGCTGCTCAGCAACAACTAAAGCATCCCTGTGTTGTCAAAACTATTCCTAGAACAAATGNTCTCTCCCATGTAGTTCCTGGGAAAAACTCTGGTGGAGCAGATATCCACACTGCAGCCCGTGGAGGTTCCCCGACCAGACCAGGTTTGGGATCTGTGGCCTGTGCAGAGAACCAGCAGAAGCTGGCTCCTGGCACAAGTGCCTCCCCTGGAGGACCCACGCTGCAGCGGTCTTACCCAGAAGGACTGCAGCCCGTGGACAGGGTCCTCGCTGAAGCACATCTTGAAAGGCTGCAGCCTCTGGGAAGGTGTCACGGTGCAGCAGAGGAAAATAATGAGGAGGAAGGAGCAGCAGGAAGGACCTATTGAGTACTGACCACAACCCCCAATTCCACATCCCGCTTTGCTGCTTGGGAGTGGAGGAAATAGAAGAGCCATGACTGGAAGATGAGTTTGTGAGATGGAAGTTTGAAGGATGGAAGTTGAGTTTGTGAAAAACGAGGCGGGGGGGGGTGGAGTGTGGAGGGATGGAGTGACGGTATTTTTAAGGTGCTTTTTGGCTTTGTCTCACCGTTATGCTGTACTTTTTTTTTGGCACTATGTTAAATGACTCTTCCCCAAGCGAAGACTGTTTTGCCTGTGACGGGAATTGGTAAGCANCTGTACTTTTTTTTTGGCACTATGTTAAATGGCTCTTCCCCAAGCGAAGACTGTTTTGCCTGTGACGGGAATTGGTAAGCAATCCCTCCGTCTTTCTCTCAACTCAGGACCTTTTTCGCCTTCCTATCTGCTCCTGTCCTGTTGGGGAGGCAGAGGGAGGGAGCTAGCAGCTGAGTGGGTGTCAGGAAGGCAGGCAAGAGGGTGTTGGTTCTGCAACAACTGTGGTAATCAGAAGTGCCAGGAGTGTTTGTCATCTCCATGCGCTTTTTTGGTGCTTTCTGTCTGTGCCATCAGCGGCACAGACACTTTCTCCCACTCTTGTTGCCCTCAGAGGACGGTGGGCAATGATGTCAATTGGCCTTTGTGCTTGTGCTCCTGAGAAGTCGTGGCAGGTTTACAGCTTTTCTTCCCCCAGACACCCATCCCTCATTGCCCCTCTTTTGCAGCCCATCCCCTCTTTGGGTTTCACAGATAGGTCAGCGCAGAATCTCAGCTGTCTTTGTAGTCCCTAATTTCTGAGGTTCAAGCGCCAAAGGTGGTTTCCCATGAGCCGTAGACGTTTGGGCCTTTTCATGTGGTTTCAAAGGAGAAGGAGGTGACTTAAGTGGTAGAGAGAGCAATGCATTTAATTTGTTTTTATATTGACTTCACACCACCTCTGGACTAAAGGCAGCTGCTGCATAAGCAAAAAATTTCCTGCATGCTTCTAATGAACTGAAACATCCCAGGTAATTAAATGGCATGTGTTGTTTTTTCCCTCTATGATACATTTCCTCTTCCTGCTTTTATGATCCTTGTTACAGGAAGGTGTCCTGAAATTGTTTTCATGTAAGAACCAATGGGCATAAAAGGAGCATTAAGACTCCACAATTTTAATTCTTTTTTTATATTTTCATGCTTTTTTTGTTTATTGTTCGTACATAGATGTTTTCAGAAAGAAATAAAAAGAGACCACACAGACCTTCTCTTCTAAAAGTATTGCATGAAAGAACTTCTGGTATGATGTGGCTTTGAGCAACAGGTCTAATGAAAGATGTCCCTTCCCTTGGCAGAGAGGTTGGACAACTTTAAAGGTCTTCTCCAACCCAACCCATTCTATCATTCTATGAAAATGAGGTCTCCGTATGTAGGAATTGAATGTATGTAGGAAGTACTTGAAGCCACTCAAAGACAGCTAGTTCACTGCTAGAGGAGATTAAATGCTGAAGTACCAGGCGTGGGCAGATAATGTGAATTACGCAGAAAATATTTGGTAAGAAGCACAAGCAGAATGAGAAGCAAGAAAGTACGTGTTGATTCCTTCTGAGTGAGAAACTGACGGTTAGTACAGGTCATTTGGTGATGCAATAAAAACTGATGAACTCAAACCCTTGTGAGATACTGTTGAAAGCAGTGTGAGCTGCCAGACTTGAGTATCAGGATTGATATGAGCCTGCAATATAAGTTTGTACAGGTACATGAATCAGCATCTTCTACATTATAGAAATTGAGATGGGCAATGAGAAGAATGAGTGAACTGATAAATTGATGGATAGCTGGGTACACAGATGAGTAAAGATGAGTTTCTGGCTTCATAGGTCATGAACAGAAGGTCTCTATGCTACAGTCAGAAGCACTCATCCAGATGCTACACATTATAATGCTGCAATGAAATTTCTCACCCAGCAGCTCTTATACCTACATCTTCTGATGAAGGTGTATCATCCCTTATCATGTTGCTGACAAGCGGGAGTTGATGAATGTCTTCTTTAATTTAGTGTTTACTGCTCAGGCCAGCCCTCAGGAGCTACAGAACTTGGAAGCATCAGAGAAAGTCTGGACAAAGGAAGACTTCCTCTTGGTTCAGGAAGACCAATAAAAGGAACAGCTAAGTAAACTGGATACCTGCAAGTCCATGGGTGCTGATGGGATGCACCCATGAGTTCTGAGGGAGCTGGAAGAAGCCATTGCTGAGCCGCTCTCCATCATCTTTGAACGGTCATGGAGAACAGGCAAGATGCCCGAGGACTGGAGGAAAGCCAATGTCATCCCAGTCTTCAAGAAGGGCAAGAAGGAGAACACGGGAAACTACAGGCCGGTCAGCCTTACCTCCATCCCTGAAAAGATGATGGAACTGCTCATTCTCAACATCATCTCAAAGCATATGGAGGAACAGAAAGCTATCAGAAGTAGTCAACATAGATTGACCGAGGGGAAGTCATGTCTGACTAACCTGATAGCCTTCTCTGATGGCATCACTGGTTGTATAGATGAGGGGAGGGCAGTGGACGTTGTGTAGCTGGACTTCAGCAAGGCTTTTGAGGCAATCTCCCACAGCATCCTCATAGGTAAGTTTAGGAAGTGTGGATTAGAAGAATGGACAGTGAGGTGGATTGAAAACTGGCTGAATGACAGAGCTCAGAGAGTTGTGATTAGTGGCACAGAGTCTAGTTGGAGGTCCGTAAACAGCGGTCTTCCCCAGGGGTCAGTACTGGGTCTGAAGATGATCAGAGGGATGGAGCACCTCCCCCATGGAGACAGACTGAGCGAGCTGGGGTTGTTCAGCCTGGAGAACAGAAGGCTCTGGGGAGACCTCATAGCAGCCTACCAATATCTGAAGGAGAGCCGGAGAGGAACTCTTTGTCAGGAAGTGTAGTGACAGAACATGGGGTACTGGTTTTAAATTGAAAGAGGGGACATTCAGATTAAATATTAGGAAGAAATTCTTTACTGTGAGGGTGGTGAAGCACTGGAATATGTTGCCCAGGAAAGTTGTGGATGCCCCATCCCTGGAAGCGTTTAAGGACAGGTTGGATGGGGCTTTGAACAACCTGCTCTGGTGGAGGTGTCCGGGCCCATGGCAGTGGGGTTGGAACTAGATGATCTTTAAGGTTCCTTTCAACTCTAATCATGCTATGATTCTATGAGAGGTATCAATTTCAAGACATGACTTATCAATGACCTGGATGAAGGGATGGAATGTACCCTCAGCAAGTTTGCTGATGATACAAAGCTGGGAGGTGTGGCTGACACACCAGAAGGCTGTGCCACCGTAGAACAAGACCTGGACAGGTTGGAGAATTGGGCAGAGAGGAACCTGATGAAATTCAACAAGGGCAAATGTAGGGTGCTGCCCCTGGGGAGAAATAACCCCATGCACCAGTACAGGTTGGGGCTGACCTACTGGAGAGCAGCTCTGAGGAGAAAGACCTGGGAGTCCTGGTGGACAATAGGATGACCATGAGCCAACATTGGCCCTCTTGTGGCCAAGAAGGCCAATGGCATCCTGGGATGCATCATGGAGTGTGGCCAGTAGGTCAAGGGAGGTTATCCTGCCCTTGTGCTCTGCCCTGGAGAGGCCACATCTGGAGTACTGTGTCCAGTTCTGGGTTCCCCAGTTCAAGAAGGACAGGCAACTGCTGGAGAGGGTGCAGCAGAGGGCTACAAAGATGATGAGGGACCTGGAGCATCTCTCTTACGAGGAGAGGCTTAATGACTTGGGTCTTTTTAGTCTAGAGAAGAGAAGACTGAGGGGCGATCTGATCAATACTTATAAATACTTACAGGGTGGGTGTCAAGAGGATGTGGCCAGTCTTTTTTCCATGGTGCCCAGGGATAGGACAAGAGGAAATGGGCACAAACTTGAATATGAGAAGTTCCACCCGTACATGAGGAGAAACTTCTTTACTTTGAGGGTGGTGGATAATTGGAATGGGCTGTCCAGAAAGGTGGTGGAGTCTCCTTCTCTGGAGACATTCAAAACCTGCCTGGACACGTTCATACACAACCTGCTCTAGGCGGACCTGTTTTGGCAGGGGGGGTTGGACTATATGATCTCCAGAGGTCCCTTCCAACCCCATATCATTTTATGATTCTGTGATCCCACTGTATTCAGTGTTGGTGCAACCTCATTTTGAGTAGCGCATGCAGTTCAAGAAGGATATTAAGGTACTTGAAAGTGTCCAGAGGAGGGCAACAGAGCTGGCAAAAGGGCTGGAAGGAATGTCCTATCAGTAGTGGCCAAGGACTTTGGGTTTATTTAGTTTGGAGAAGAGGAGCCTGAGGGTGATCTCATGCCACTCCACAGCTTGCTGAGGAGCAGAAGTGGAGAGGGAGATGCTGATCTTTTCTCCCTGAAACCCAGTGACAGGACATGTGGGAATGGTTCAAAACTGCATCAGGAGAAGTTCAGACTTGACATTGGGAAGCATTTCTTTACTGAAAAGGTGATAAAATACAGAAATAGATTTCCTAGAGAGGTGGTTGATACCGGTCACTGTTTAAGAGACATTTAGACAACACCATGCTTTAAATTTTGCTCAGCTCTGAAGTGGTCTGGCAGCTGGACTAATGATCATTGTATGTCCCTTCCAGCTGAAACTATTCTATTCTATTCTATTCTATTCTATTCTATTCTTTTTCCACCATGCCTTCTGATGCCCCTTGCTTGACCAGTATTGGCAACACAGGCAGGATATCACCCACATTATCCTTGCAAGGTTTCAGTCTCTCAAGTCGCAATTGGTGGACCCAAGGGGCTGTGGGAATTTTGCCCACTTTCAAAAGATATTTGCATGATTTGCTGTTGCTGTCAGATGACCTGGATGTTGAGTCTCCCTGACACTCTTCAAGAGCCATGGCATTGCTCATGTGTTTGCTGTCGGCGATCAGTGAGTTACCATATAGGCGTGTTGTTGTTTATCTTTCTTATTGTCTCAATAAAATTTGATTTATGTGCTGTCAGATTCCATTACTGTTTAAACCACACTTTCTCTTAAAAATATAGAATATGATAGAAGGGCTGTGGACACCCTACTCCTGACTCTTGGGAGCCCAGGATCCATCACTGCATGGGCTGTGCTGTCCCATTCTGCCTCTAGATTTTATAAAAATTTACAGTCATTAGTGCAAGCACTTCTTCCTTTTATTCTTCCTTTTCCTCTAATATATTCAACATCACTGTTCTGTTTTCAGAGCAGTCATGGGGAAGTGCAGGCAGAAGACATGAAATAACCTGCTCAGTTAATATGCTCACCATTTCTGTGTTTCTTTGGCCACAGCTGGGTTTGGAAAACTGGAAGCACTCTGTGGCTGCAGAAGATCAGGGAAGAGTTCCTTATGTCCTCATCAGCATGTCTTCTGGCACAGCCTCATGCCATGAATGGCTCATCTTGCCCAGACCTTACCCCATGTTAGCAGAGAAAATTGCTGGCAAATTGCTCGCCCATTTTTGCCTTTGCCCCAGTCTTCAAAGAAAGGAGAGACTTCTCACTATGGGATCTTCCTCCAAAGGCCTGAGCCTGAAGCAACCAGTTCCTCTGGAGCCAGGCACCTTTCAGCTTCTTGATGTAGCTTGGACTGTGCTGTAAGCACCTAGAAAGGATGCCTGGGGGCCAATGGCTGAAGGTGAGTCAGCATTGTACCATTGTGGCAAACCAAACCCACTGCAATCTGAGAAGTCTTAGCAAAAGTGTGGCCAGAAAACCCAGGGAATCGATCCTTTTCCTCTGTTTGGCACTCCTGAGACCATGCCTGGGGTCCTGTGTTCACTTTGGGGATCCTCAGTGTGTAGGAAGGATATTGACATGTGGGAGCAAATCCAGCAGAAGTCCCTAAGGCACTCAGGGGGCATGAGGACAAGCCAGGCTAAGAGACCTTCTGGAAAAGAAGGCTCAAGGGAGAGCTTCTGGGTATCTATGTGCTCTGAGGATGTGGAAAAGATGGATCGAGGCTTTTCTCAAAGTGTACAATGAAAGGATGAGAAACAATGGACAAAATTTAGAACCTGGCAAATTCTATTTAGACATTAGAAACTTTCCTTTTCTTTTTTTTTTTTTTTTGACCCTGAAAATTCTCAAACACTGGAGTGGGTTTTCTAGAGATGTCATGCAGGCTCTGGCCTTGGAAATTTTCAGATCTTGGGCATAGCCCTGACCATCCTGATCTAATGAGATCTGCTCTGAGCAGCGACTTGGACTGGGTGACCTGCAGAAAACCTGTCAGCCTTCTATAGTTCTTTGGAAAAAGTAAACATAGTTTAATTGATTTCTTTCTTAAAGGATAGAAGTAAGGAGCGGATTAATGCAGATTAAATTTGTTTTTAAGAAACTAGGAGTGGAAGGGTTGTTATCAAGTGGAAAGGCTGGTTTTGTTGTTTGTTTCTGGGTCTGTGGGGGTTTTTTTCCAGTGAGTTTTTAAGAGACTGTTTTATGAGATGGAATGGGACAGTGTGACAGGAAAAGTCATTTATTGATTTCTGAGATATCTCCCTTTGGACAGAGGGAGAATGTCTCCAGTGCCTGGGGGGGCTGAGTGGGACAGTTGGTGCCAGCAGGGTTTTGGAGTGTTGATCATTCTGTTTCTGAGAACTGCAGCCTTGAGTGTACTGAGAGGAGCTTGGGACTAGACATCATGCGGGAACAGGAGAAGCCAACCCCATCAAGGGCTTGAGGTTAGTGGGAGAAGAGACAAAAGCATATGAAAGGAGAGACTCCCAAGGCATTGCACCGGAGGATGTGTCAGAGACGTTGGTCTATCCCTCTTTTACTCCTCACTTGGGAAAAGCAGAGAATATTTCTGCATTCGCTTTTCCTCTATTATGTAGCCTAGGACGGGAGAGTGTTATGGTCCTTTCCTGTCCACCTTAGGTACATGGAATGACAAGCTGCAGCCAGCTTTGTGGTGATGAACTCCCAGAAGACTCCTAAAAGAGAGCTGCCTTATCTGGGTGAGGTTGGGTGCATCTTGGAACCATCCATATCTGCTGTAATCCTGTTTTCTCTCTGAGAGTGTAAAGTGCCCTTTTTTCTTAGGAAATAAGGAAAATGCAGATGCTGCTCATGATGATGATGATGATCATTATTGCATAGATTTGATGAAAGCTTTTTTAGACTCTAAAGTTGGTGCAGCCTGGTTCCTCTCTGGGGTTGCAGATTATCCTGCCAGAACAGGACACACGGCCAGATTCTGATGATAGACCTGTTGGCCTGGGGCACCTGGTGGTGTTGCCCGTGGCTGCATTGGCAGGGAAGGGCCCAGCTGCTCCTAACCCTGAAATCTTTGGCTGGTCACTGAAGGGCTTCACTTGCATGAGGACATGCTATAGCTTTCTCTTTCCCTCCCTCCCTCCAAACACATTGAGGACATTTCCCTGTGAAGGCTGCCTTCTCCACTCCCAAGTCCTGAGGGAGCATTTTAGAGTGCATTTCAGCCCCACCCTCAGAAACAGCAGGGGCAGAGGAAGCAGCAGTCCACCTCATGGCTTCCATTGAGCACATCAGACAGTGGGACAGGCTGATCCAGAGGTTTGGAGTTAGACAGGATCTAGAAGGATACAGAGTTATTAGTTTACATCAGGTGTTATTCACACATGAAACTTGTTGAAACTTCAGACTTGACAGGCAGAAAGAAGGTGTCCTTTTGTGGGCTGAACAGAGTGAGAAAAAACCTGCAAAATGGCAAATGGAAAAGATGTTTTAAAATCCTATGGGGAAAATTTGGACAGAGACCCAAACTACGCAACATCAACATTGTAAGACAACCAGAGCTGTGTAGTTACCTCTTTTCTCCAGCTTATAATATGTCCTCTTGTGTTTTTATTGATGAAGATAAGGCCACTGTCTCATGGAATCACGCCAAAGCGTACATGACCCTGGAGTACAACACTAACTGTTCTGTAACTTGCTTCACAGCAGGATATACACACATAGAGCTTTACGAACATTCAGGTACACTGCCAGACCTTGCCTTGACAGAGCCTCTGTGGTATCTGTGAGTCATCCAGGAAAGTGGGACTACCCTGCTTAGTGAGTTGACAGGCAAGTGTCTACCAGATGACCATATAGTGGAGTTTGTCATCAGGCCCTAAATCTTATAGCTTCTTGCAGTCTAGAGAAAAGTGCAATTTATAGATTAAAGGTGTCACTCTAAAACACAACAGAGGAAAGATCAATTTTGAGACATTGTGAGATCTCATGTTGAATTGAAGTGTAAATCTAGACAGTGACAACCTTATAACTATCATGACAGAGCAGCACTGTATCACCAGAAATAAGCATAAATGGGCAATAGAAACCAAGGCCCCTTTGGAAGATGCAGAAGGTGTCCTATGACAAAAGAGTACTGACTGAAAATGTAAAAGTCTCCTTTAAGCCTTTCCACTGGAAGTACATCTTTTCTGCTATCCTAGAAGGGCATAGCAACTGTGGGATAAAGTTTTTCTTGTAAAAAGTCATTTGGAGAATCACAGAATGGTTGAGGTTGGAAGGGACCACTAGAAGTCACCTTGTCCAACCATCCTTCTGAAGCAGGGTCACGTAGAGCAAGTTGCCCATAACTATGTCTTGATGGATCTTGAATCACCAAGGAAGGTGACTCCACAACCTCTCTGGGCAGTGTGTTCCAGTGTTTAGTCACCTTCACAGTAAAAAAGTATTTCCTGATGTTTCAGATAAGCCTTCCTCTGTTTCAGCCTGTTGTCACTGCCTGTGGTCCTGTCATTGGGCACCACTGAGAAGAATCTTCTTTGCACCTTCCCTACAGTTATTTATATATGTAGTGTATTGGATTTGATGACAAGGATTTGGTAGTAGAGGGAGTTCCAGGCGTGGTTTCTGTGAGAAGATGCCAGAGGTTTCCCCTATGTTTGATGGAGCCATTTCCAGCCTGATGCTGGCCAAAGCTGAGCCAATCAGCAACCTTGGTAGCACTTCTCTGATAACATATTTTAAGAAGAGGTAAAAAACTACTGTGCAACAGCAACTGGGAGAAAGGAGTGAGAATATGTGAGAGAAAACAACTATGAAGACACCAAGGTCAGTAGAAAAGGAATGGGAGGTGGCATGGGAGCAGATATATAAAGCAGATACACAAAGATTCCACTGCTGCCCATGGAGGTCCATGGTGGAGCAGATATCCACCCCGCAGCCTATGGAGGACCCCATGCAAGAGCAGGTGGATGTACCTAAAAGAAGCTGTGACCCCACAGAAGCCTGGAACAGATTCCTGGCAGGAACTGTGGTCCCATGGAAAGGAGCCCATGCAGGAGCAGGTTTTCAGGTAGGACTGTGGCCCCACAGGGGACCCACACTGGAGCAGTGTGTTCCAGAAGGACTGCAGCCTGTGGAAATGAATCATGCTGGAGCAGTTTGTGAGGAACTGCAGACTATGGGAAGGACAGACATTGGAGAAGTTTGTGAAGGACTGTCTCCCATGGATGGGATCCCCACACGAGCTGGGGAAGAGTGTTAGGAGAAAGGAGCAATAGAAACAACTTTTGATGGACTGGCTGCAACCCACATTCCCTGTTCCCCTGTGCCACTTGAGGGGAG
The DNA here is from genome assembly GCA_003697955.1 of Calidris pygmaea. NCBI lineage: Eukaryota > Metazoa > Chordata > Aves > Charadriiformes > Scolopacidae > Calidris > Calidris pygmaea. The sequence goes on along the minus strand of QJSC01000950.1, from coordinate 90,085 downwards.
GAGGTAGAGAAGTCAGGAGTGAAGGTGAGACTGGGAAGAAGAGAGGAATGGGAGAATGTAGTTTTAGGTCTTCCATCATCCTGCTCTGATTTTGATTGGCAATAAATTAAATTAATTTACCTAAGTCAAATCTGTGTTGCACATAACAGTAATTGCTGAGTAATTTCCCTGTCCTTATTTAGACCCATGAGCCTTCCATCATATTTTCTCCCCATGCCCAGTTGAGGAGGGGGAGTGATAGAGCACCTTGGTGGGCACCTGGCAGCCAGCTAAGGCCAACCCGCCACACACTAATAAGAGAACCCTCTGAGCTTTCTCTTCTATAGGGTAACCTGTTGCAGTTCTCTCAGCCTTACCTCATAGGAGAGATGCCCCAGTCCCTTAGTTATCTTTGTAACCCCTCAAGAGTCCATATCTCACTTGTACTTAGCAGCCCAGAACTGGAACCTCACCAGGTGTCACCTCACCAGAACTGAGTAGAGGGGAAGGATCATCTCCCTCTACTTGTTGATAACAGTCCTCTTCACGTAGCCCAGGTCACTGTCAGCCTTCTTGAGGAAAGTGCACATTTCTGCCTCATGATCAACTTGATGTCCAGCAGGAACAACCCAGGTCCTTTTCTGCAAAGCTGCTTTCCCGCTGAGCAGCACCCAGCACAGAGAAATGACCCTGTCTTCTATCTTGGTCCCGTGGTTCTGGCTGTGTGTGGGATCTGTGTCAGGGCAAAACCCCCACACCACAGGACACCAGGGTCTGCACTTGTGGGAAGGCCCTTGTCTGTGTGTGTGGAGCAGCGGTGCTGCAGAGCACAAGCACCGCTTCAGTTCCAGGGCACTGGGAATGCTGAAGGAGCTTGGTGCCTGGGGGAAGACACCCCACCGTGTGCACTTGGTTGAACTGGTGTGTGCCATGTGCCATTCAGAGACAACTCATAGATCCTGCTGAGCACAGAATCACATCCCAATGTCAGTCCCATATCTCCACAGAGCTGGGAATGTCTCCTCTTACACAACACCTTTCCAGAGTAGAGTTGGATTGTGGCACCTGTGGTGCCATAGAGTTTCTGGGCCTCAAAAAAGCTGTTCTCTAGTTGGGGAAGACAAAGCAGCACAGAGCAGTGTTGTATCTGGGTACCAGTCATTGTCCTAGGCCTGCCTTCACCCAAGGGGGTGTTGTGTTCACTGAGACAGGGGACTCCAGTATGTGCCCTGCTGTAGCTGATACCAGTACTGACTTGTGAACACCTCAGCCCTACAAATGTTGGCCACAGATGGACCATGCCAGATGCTGGAGGGTGATAGGGCAGCATGGGGAAGCTGTCCCTGCTGCTCATGCCATAGCATGCTGACCGTGGTCTCTAAATCAGGTGATGGAGGGAAGGTGCAGGTGGAATAGGGACCGTGGGCCATCCCCAAAACTATTTATCAGTTCTCAATTCCTGTGGGAACACCATCTTCTGAGCCTCCCTTGCACAGCACAGCTCCACAAAAAGCAAGAGGAACACTCTTCCTCAAGCATTTGTGGGATTGCTGACCTCCTAGTGCCTCCCACATACCCACAGTTCCTCTCTGGAGGACAGCAGTTGTCAGGATTCCAGTTCACATTAAATGGTCCATGACCAAGGGGGTATTTCTGAGCAGAGTCTCAGCAAGGCAAAGACTGATCGCCATTGGCAGTGGAGTAACTAGGGATGTCTTCCTCGGCTTCAAAAGGCAGTGCCTGAAAGAGGACTCTCTGCAGTGTGTCCCACCCTCCAATGCCTCGAGGAGTGATGAAGTGTTCCTCTGTGCCCCCATGTAATTCCTCATGCACAGCAACGGCTTTCTCCTTCTGCAGACAATGTGCATATGGAAAGACCACATAAAGGACACAGGCAGGGTTGCAGCAATTGTTTAATGAGTCTAAAGAGGGAAATGAGGTCATGGCAAGTGGAGGCCCCCAGTGTGAGGACCATAAGGAGCAGACAAGAATGTGCTCCCCTTTTCCTGTGGCAGAGTTCCCACAGGGCATCTATTGACCTGCACAACAAAAGGAGACCAGTCCCCTAGCAGTTCCCTCCAGGTTGGTTTCTGGAATCTCACAACAGACTTTGAGGGGAACACAAGAAAACAAAGAAAAGAGACAAAAAGGGTGAGTGGAGGACAGGAACAGAAAGGGTAGACATTGGCTGTGTTTTCAGAGAGCCCAGGTTGACATCTTCATGTCTGCCCTTGCAGGGAAAGCCAGAGATGGTCATCTGCCCTTAAAACAATGACATTTAGTTTGATCCTCTATCCAGCATGAAGTTCTGAGTTCCAAGGAATCCTTGTCTGAGGCCATTGAAAGCATCTTTAGCAGGGAGGGCATCTGCTGCCACAGTAGCAGCTGGTAATGCAGGAGAGGTCACAGCACCCAGAGTTGATGGGGACTCCGTCACAGCTGAGGATGCTGCCAACAGCAGCCGAGGTGGAGGAGCCCACCACGGTGTTCTGAGGGAAGGAGCTGAGGATGGGTCCGGGCAGGGTCACCACCACGGGGGAGGGCTCGATGACAACAGTGGAGTTCTGGCACTGCCTGACACAGGGCTCATTGCAGCTGTTGGCCAGCGGGGTCGGGCCGCAGGGCTGGCAGGGCAGGCAGGGTGGACAGCAGGGCTGGCACTTGTCGTAGCAGGACATGTCTCTGGGCCAGAGGTGCACCTGGGAGACAGGGTAAGGAGGAAACAAAACATGGAGATGCATGAACATGAGGCTGTCACCACAGTTGGGACCCAAGGCACAGGCAGGGCCAGGAGATGGAGTCTGTGCAGAGATTTATGAGGGCTTCTTGGCATCATCCTGCCAGGGTCCCAGAAGAGCCGTCAGGTATTTTGTGGCTATTTCCCTGCTCATAGTCCAAAAGCTACATTTCTAGCATCCCTCCCTGCCCCACCTTCTCCCCACTTCCCTCTCCCATGACAAGAAGCCCCAAGATCTGCCATAGAAGAGAGCAGGTATCAGCTGAGATATCCATTGAGGTAAGACCTTCCTTTAGGGAAAGCAGAGAAGGAGAAGGGGCTTCATACTCACCTGACTCCCAAGGAGAAGGAGGCAAGAGAAGTGGATGTGAGAGCGAGGAGCTGGGCTGGCTTTTATATTGGACCTTAACTGCCCCTGGCTGCCAGAGGCATCCGTTGCAGAGGTGATTATTTGCTGACAAGCTCATCTTGAATGCAAAACATCCCGGCTAATGCTATGGGCTCTGTTTCGGCTTCCTGAATTGCTGTTTTCCCGTTTCCTGTTTTATGCTAGGCCCATTCCCCAGTGGAGGCATCTGTTGCATGACAGGATGAAAGGTCCAAGCATTTCCGGTGCAAAACACATCAGTGTGGGCAAAGGACTCATCTCACTTGCTAGTAGAGTCCAGTAAAGGCAAATGATGTCAGTCTGGATCACCCTTTTGGGGCTCTTTGGGGCCCAATTGTCAAGAAGTGGCTCAGCTCCACAGTTTGACTTTATTCCACCCATCACTTCTGCTAGGAAAATTCAGCTGGCCTGTTTTGCCTTCTACTTATCTGCACCTGGAAGAGGAGTGTGAATCCTATGTCTGGGTCCTTGTCCTTCTCCAGAATGTTCTAGCCCTGTCACAAGTATCCCCTGACGTTCACAGCAGGTTATGGTCCTATGTGTGTTCTCGTCTTGTGTACACTTGTGTGCAGCTGAGTTTGTGTGAATGCAAAAATCTGTGCATGATCCCATGCTGTTGTGCATGAGTGTGTGTGTGTGTTTCTCTCCTCATGAGGGGTTGTGCTGCTCTTCTTCAGTCCTCCTTTTCCCACTGCTCCAGAGCTTACACTCTACTGATGATGATTACAGGCTCCAAGAAGGACTCTTTTACACTAATTTGGATCCATAGTTTAATTCAGTGTAAACAATATCAGGAATGCCTCAGCATGGCTGGAAGTCTCCATTCCTTGCTTCTCCAGACTAGAACACAGCTCTCCGCAGGTCTAGGGAGTTCAATAGAATTGGGTTTGCTTTATGGACAGGGAGAAAGGCTGAAAAATCCTGCCAACCTCATTCAGCCTATGCCCAAGTGGATCTGCTTCCAGTGCAGTGTCAGTGCTATCTGGTGTGAGACACAGCCCTGTCTGATGTCCAAATCAATGTCAGATGTACCTGTGCAGCTCATCAGCCTGGTGCTGTGTCAGGAAGCGGCTGAGACCTTGGACTGAACAGGTACTGAACTAAAGGAACATGGCATACAGAAAAGGCTGAAGTGCTCAATGGATATTTGTCCTCAGTTTCTCCTGGCATGGCTTCTCCTCAGGTCCATCATATACCTGAGCTTCCCAGTAGACTCTGGGAATGTAGCAGCACCCACTGTAAAAGAAAGTATTAAGGAGCTCTTGCTACCATTTCACAGAATCACAGAATCACAGAATCTTAGTGGTTGGAAGGGACCTCTGAGATCATTGAGTCCAACCACATAAAAAAAAAAAAACCACACCAACAAACACCACCAAAAACACCACCCACCAACTAAACCCCACACCCACGACCCCACCCACAACACCCCACCACAAACCAATAATCTTGGGCACTAGAGCATGCCCTGAAGAGCCATGTCTACACGTTTCTTAAATACCTCCAGGGATGGTGACTCCACCACCTCCCTGGGCAGGCTGTTCCAGTGCCTGACCACTCTTTCAGTAAAGTAATTCTTCCTAATATCTAATCTAAATCTCCCTTGCAGCAGCTTCAGACCATTTCCCCTGGTCCTGTCATTCTTCCTTTGGGAGAAGAGGCCAACCCCTGCCTCTCTACAGTCTCCTTTCAGGTAGTTGTAGAGGGAAATGAGGTCTCCCCTCAGCCTCCTCTTCTCCAAACTAAACATGCCCAGTTCCCTCAGCCTCTCCTCACACAGATCCTTTGAACACAGATAAGTCCATGGGACCAGCTGGGATACATCCAAGGGTGTTCAAGAAGCTGAATGCTCGGTGTCCACACAATGTCCCTGAAAAGTATCTCTCAGAAGCCTTTTCTAAACTCATGAAAGCCAAAAAAGTGACTGGGAGCAGCTCACATGGGTTTACTGAGGACAATCAGTGGACCATCCCTGAGGCTATTCCATCCATCCTCATTCCTGTTATTCTCTGAGGACATCTTCTCTCCTCTCCTCCTGCCCCAGCACAGCACTTCCCAGAGCAGGAGGCACCCCACCCCCATAAGCCTACAGGGTGGTTTGCCTACATGGCCTGGCACAGAGTCCTAGCTGTCACTTGAGGACAGAAGAAGTTTTTACAGGACCTGTGACTGGGTAGAGACACTGCAAGGCAAGGGGAAATGGGCAAAGACTCAAACACAGGAAATTCCATCTCAACATGAGGAAAAACTTTCTTCCTTTAAGGGTGCAAGGGAACTGGAAGAGGCTGCCCAAAGAGATTGTGGAGTCTCCTTCTCTGGAGATGTTCAAAACCTGCCTGCATGCACTGCTGTCCAACCTCCTTTAGGTGAACCTGCTTTGGCTGGATGGTAGGACTAGATGATCTCCAAAGGTCCCGTCCAACTCCTACCATTCTGTGATTCTGTGATTCATAGAATGGTTCGGATTGGAAGGGACCTTAAAGCTCATCCAGTACCACCCCTTGCCACGGGCAGGGACACCTCCCACTAGACAAGGTTGCTCAAAACCACCCAGCCTGGACTTGAACACCTCCAGTAGTGGGGCAGCCACAGCTTCTCTGAGCAACCTGTTCCAGTACCTCACCACCCTCACAGGAAAATATTTCTTCCTAATATCTAATCTAAATCTTCCCTATTTCAGTTTAAAACCATGACCCCTCATCATGTCACTACATACCATTGTAAATGTACCTCCCCATCTCTCCTGTAGGCCCTCTTTAAGTACTGGAAGGCCACTAGGTCTCCCTGGAGCCTTCTCTTCTCCAGGCTGAACAACCCCAAGTCACAGCAGAGAGGCTCTGGCTTCTGGAAAGCCTTCATGGCCTTCTGCTGGACCTGTTCAACAGGTCCATGTCTTTCCTGTGCTGAGGACTCCAGAGATGGACACATAACTCCAGGTGGGGTCTCACCAGAGCGGGGCAGAGGGACAGAATCACCTCCCTGGACCTCCTGGCACACTTGTTTTGATGCTAATTTGATGCTAATTTTTGATACTAGTTTTGATTTCCACTTGCTTGGGGTATCTGGGGTTTTGCAAACTGCAGAAGGATAGTACACCAAAGAGGACCCTATGCAGTGTGTCACAACTTCCCATTCTTCTAGGAGTTGCGAAGGCACCATTTACACCCCCAGCACATCCCCTGACACAATCAAAGCCATTCTCCTTGGGCAGCTTGGGAGGCCATACACCAATGGAAAGATCACTCGGAGACCCAGACTGGGATGCAGAAATCTTTAATGAGTCAAAAAAGGAAA
>QJSC01000950.1:43138-82539 GCA_003697955.1 Calidris pygmaea | reverse complement strand
CCATGGGCTCCTATGTATGAGAACGTACCCTATAGGTGTCTTTCCCTCCCTCCTCAGCTCACCCCAATGATCACGTGTTGTTTCCTTCCCAAGGTGTGTGCATTGTGCTGTTTGGTTTTGACCCCAGCATGCCTAATACTGCCCTCAGGACAAAACTGTGGGCTGTTTTGACTCGACCCCACTCCGTGCAGTCTGTGAGTACACAAACAATGCCTTGGGCACACCTGGGGCCTTGTCCTTCCCCAGAATGCTGTAGCCCTGTCATGGTTGTCCCTGGCTCTTCTCCGCACAGTCCACAGTTGGAAGTGTTCCTATGTGCGTCCTGTCATGTGCTCTTGTGTGCAGCTGAATTTGTGTGAATGCCTGTGGGTGCAAAAATTTGTGCATGTTTCCACACAGGTGTGCATGAGCACATGCATGTCATTTTGTGTGCCTCCTCACAAATAGACTGTGTTGTTCATGGCAGAGGAACTCTGCTCTGCTCTGTTCACGGGCACTGCAGAGCATCAGGTTCCCAGGGTCAGCAGGAGCCCAAGTGCAGCTGAGTGGTGATGGCACCATCCTTCTGGAGATCCGTCCAGGGAAGAGGCTCAGAAATGCAGTCCCTGCTTCCTGAATACTCCTTCTACTGAGACAGTCTGTGTGAGGGAAGGGGGAGTAAGCTGCTTCCCCCAATGATCTTTTGCTTCCTCAGAAAGGGCTCAGAGCTTTCTATGTGATAAGGCATCCTGTGGCCTGTCTATAAAGGCCTGCCAGCATTCTCAGAAATGCCTCAAGAGGCGACAAATTCTACATGTCAGGCTGGTTCCCCTGAAGCCAAAGTGACAGCTGTAGGTCCTTCACATGGGGCTGTGGCACAGGAATTTAATGGTGACACAAATAAACTGAGCCTCATTTTCACCAGGGGGATGCTCAACTTATTGGCTGTCTTATTATAGCTTAGTTCTGTGGTGCAAATACGTTGGCAGCTCCCACCCACTGTTTTTTCCCTTCCCAAGGACATGTGATAAGATCTCCACTAACAAGCTCCTCAGACATTTGAATTAGGCAATTAGGAATGGGCCAACCAATGCACTCAAGGATTACCAGACACAGAATGAGCTGCAACCGGAGCCAGCCCTTACATGGCAAAGGTCCATTCCAACAAACCAGAAATATTTGTCAGAGCTCTCCCAAGTTCTCTTTACTGTGGTGTACTACCTGCTCCTCTGCTCTGTCAGGACCAGGCCTTACTGGTTACCTTGCCTTGCAGCAGTGGTTGATTTTATTACCCTGACACCAATGGAAACAAAGGATTTTACCTAAGCACACCTTTGGATCCTCCTGGGCAAGGGCTAGCTGATTCCTTCTGGACACAACAAAGGTGTTCCAAACAAGGCACTATGTTGCCCTGAAGGAAACCCAAATGGAATCAAGCAAGGGCAGGGTCACATTCCTAGGTGGCATATGGCCCTGTTTGCTTTGTCTGCTCCATATCTCTCCTAATCATGATTGGAATGGCCTCATCCTTGTCTCTGTGAGAAGTGAACAGCCCCTGAGGATCCCAATGCATTTCTTCCTTGACAGGCTTTCTTTTTTGGAGATCTGCTGTGTCACCACCATTGTCCCCAAAACACTGGAGACTTTCCTTGTCACCAGGACTATCATTTGTGTTTCCTGCTGCCTGGCACGGTAGTTTTTCCACTTCTTTCTGGGTATGACTGAGTTCCTCATCCTCTCAGCCATGTTCTTCAATTATTTTACCATATGCAAATGGTTCTATAAAACACACTATCACAGCAAAAAAGTCCACTTTCTGCCAACTCTGGGAGCATGGGCAGTGGGCTTTGCAGTCATCTTCTCCCCAGTGGTTCTGCTTCTGCAGCATCCTTTCTACATCAAGAATGTTTTTGACAATTTTTACTGTGATGCTGGGCCAGCGTGAGCACAGGACTATCATGCCACAAGGAAAACTATTGCCTGGCCTACCTCGGAGGTGCTGGGTGCGATGAGTAGGTGGATGCTAGTGGGGGATGCACCATGTGCTCTGTAGTTGGGCTGGTGCTTGCACATGCCACTACTTTCCCAGGCAGGACTGGTGCTTGTGTCCTGGGCTGTCTCTGGGGCAGGGAGAAAATGAGGCATTCCAGGAGTGACAGGCTGGGTGAGGAACTGGATTGCACAGTTATTGGCAGTTCACCCTATGGCAGCAGCACAGGTCTTGTTTGGGAAGGGATGAGGTCTGGGCATGGCAAGAACATGTCCAGTGGCTAAAGAGATGGAGTGGTTCAGTCTCTCCCCCAAACCTCCAGGAGGAGGAACGTGCAGTGAACCTCCACCAGTCAGTTGGGCTCTTCGTGTCTTTGCCCCCTGTTTTGAGGTTAGCTTTGCCTTCATCAGGTCTGCCCCTGCATTCAGGGGACTGTAGATGCCCGGGAGGTGCCAGCCTTTTAATCACTACCTTGAGTTGAGAGTGGATATTGAAAAAGAAATTTTGAAGCATCACAGAGAGAAGATGCTTAAATGTTTGCATTAATAGTGAAGCCAAATGTCCTTCACTCAGAGAAGATGAATGCCAGAAATGTGCCATGGGAAGGAAGAGGAATGTGGGACCTTGGAGAGCCCAACTTTCTGTAGGAAATCTCTGTGTTATGATGCCATCGGCCCTGTTACCCACCAACTATAAACTGTGAAGCGATGGCTACAAAGCACGGATTTCCAACAGGTTTATACAGGGAAAAGACATTTTGTGGAACTGAGGCCCGCAGAGCTCAGATTACACAGACTCCATCAACCTTATTCCCAAGGGTGTTGGGATCAGTGCCTTGATACCTCTATCACCCTGCTTCATTTGCTGTTGGGCAATCGGGCAATAGGAGGAAACATTGACAAAGGACTTGGCAAATTGACCCTCCAGAAGCAAAAGACCTGTATCTTCATTTCAAATTCTTGGATGGGGAAAAGGCAATTTCCACAGGCCCCTTTATGGATGGGTGGATGGATGAATGGATGTGTTCTGTCCATAAGGCTCTTCATGGCAAGAGGCCTCTGCTGTGCGTTGGATCAAACCAGTGCCCAAGAGCATCAGTCAAGAAAGAACATGAACAAAGCTTGCCTGCCACAGACAGCTCACAAATACTGCTGAGTGTGCCCAGTTATCACTTTCACATCTCAAAGGGAGTCATGTGATCAGCTCTTGCACTGAGATTTTCTGGAGCTGAGCTGGTCCTGACATAGAAGGGCTTTAGAGGTCCTGGCCCTAAGGAAAGCTGATCTGTCCATGCTTGGAGGTGACAAGGCACCAGAGAGCTGTGTTGGACCTGCAAGCACTGGTTACTGTCCTTGGACTGCCCTGGCCCATAGGGGTGTTGTGTTATCAAGGACTCTAGTGTGTGACCCAGAGTGGCTAATCCCAATACTGACTTGTGAATGACGTCAGCCCTGCGTGCCTGCCAACAACCCAGCCCTGCCAAGAGCAGCAGGAGTGGTTATAGTGCTGTCTGGGGGATGAATCCAGGTGCCAGTGTCACTGTGTGCTGGATATGGTCCTAGATCTGTCAATGGAGCAGAGGAGAACGTGGAGGTGAGCCCACAGACAATTCCCAAGTCTATTCCATCCATCCACATTCCTGCTATCATTTGAGGACATCTTCTGTCCTCTCCTGCTGCCCCACCAAACCACTGACCAGAGCAGGAGGCACCCCACCCCCATAAGCCTACAGGGTTGTTTGCTTCCATGGCCTGGAAGAGAGTCCTACCTGTCACTTGAGGATAGCAGAGGTTTTTGCAGGACATGGGGGACAAACACTGCAAAGCAAGGGCTGTTTTACACTTGCTTAGGGGTATCTGGGGTTGTTTTGCAAACTGCAGAAGGATAGTACGCCAAAGAGGACCCTATGCAGTGTGTCACAACTTCCCATTCTTCTAGGAGTTGCGAAGGCACCATTTACACCCCCAGCACATCCCCTGACACAATCAAAGCCATTCTCCTTGGGCAGCTTGGGAGGCCATACACCAATGGAAAGATCACTCGGAGACCCAGACTGGGATGCAGAAATCTTTAATGAGTCAAAAAAGGAAACTGAGGTGACTCCAAGCAGAAGTCCTCAGTGCAGGGATCAGGAGGGGCAAATGAGAGTCTTGCCCATGGTGAATTTCATGCAGGGCATCCATTCGCCTTTCCTGCAGAGTGCAGGCTGGCTTTGGAAAGTATAAGAGCCCACAAAGGAGAAGAAATGAACAAAAAGAGAGAAAGGAGGTAGGTGGAAAAATGGAAGGAGAGGCGTGGGCCATGTTTTCTAAGAGCCCAGGCTGTCCCCTTCCTGCCAGCATTTTCAGGAGGAGCTAAAGATGGTTGATTCCTGTGAAAGCAATGGCGTGAAGATTCATCCTTTGTCCAGCACCATATCCAGAGCTCTTAGGGAGACTTGCCAAGAGCTATGCCCAGCAGCTTTAGCAGGGAGGGCACCTTCTGCCACAGTAGCGGCTGGAAATGCCAGAGAGGTCACAGCAGGCAGAGTTGATGGGGACTCCGTCACAGCTGAGGATGCTGCCAACAGCAGCCGAGGTGGAGGAGCCCACCACGGTGTTCTGAGGGAAGGAGCTGAGGATGGGTCCGGGCAGGGTCACCACCACGGGGGAGGGCTGGATGACGACATTGGAGTTCTGGCACTGCCTGACACAGGGCTCGTTGCAGCTGTTGGCCAGTGGGGTTGGGCCACAGGGCCGGCAGGGCAGGCAGGGTGAGCACTGGTCGTAGCAGGACATCTTGTGGGGCTGGAGGTGCACCTGGGAGAGAGGACAGAGAAGAAGGAGAACAAAAGGGCAGGTGAGGAGCAGCCTGATTACCCTGTCACAAGGAAGCCAAGGCCACCAATGAGTGGGAGGCTAGAGACCGTGCCAGGAGCCACATGGTCTTCGCTACCTCATCTGGCCAGAGCCCTACAAAGAGCAGCCTGACCCAAGGAAGCTCTCTCCTCGTGCATAAAGCAAAAGGCACCACAGTCACATCCCACCCTCTCTCTACGCTGACCTTCTCCCCGCCTCCCTCTGTTCTGAAAAAACACTCCAAGACCCAACATTTGCCAAAGCCAACACCAGCAGAGAGGTCCATAGTGCGGAGACCTCTCTTTGGAAGAGAAGGAGTTTCAGACTCACCTGCTTCCCAAGGAGAAGGCGGCAAGAGAAGAGGATGAGAGAGCAGGGATTCGGGCTGGCTTTTATACCTGCCCTTCATTGCCGCAGGACCAGAGGTGCCCTTTGCAGAGGTAGCAATTTTCTGACAAGCTCATCTTGGATGCAAACCATCACAGCTAATGATATGGGCTGTGTTTTCATTTCCTGCACCGTTGCCTTTTCATTTCCAGATTTGTGCCATGCCCATTTCCCTATGAAGCCTTCTTCTGAGCACTAGGATGAAAGGCCTCGGGATTTCTAGGGCAGGAATGAAGCAATGCGGGAAGTACAGTGCTGGACATGTCCAGGGCAGGCAAGTGACATCAGCCTGGGTCGCTCTTTTGGAGCTGTTTGAACTGCCGTTTCCTGGAAGAAGTTTTAGCCATCCTCACCTGAATGCCCATGGGCTCCTATGTATGAGAACGTACCCTATAGGTGTCTTTCCCTCCCTCCTCAGCTCACCCCAATGATCACGTGTTGTTTCCTTCCCAAGGTGTGTGCATTGTGCTGTTTGGTTTTGACCCCAGCATGCCTAATACTGCCCTCAGGACAAAACTGTGGGCTGTTTTGACTCGACCCCACTCCGTGCAGTCTGTGAGAACACAAACAACCTGCGGGCCTTGTCCTTCCCCAGAATGCTGTAGCCCTGGCAAGCTTACCAGCGTCAAAAAGAATAAGGCAAAGTTTTGAGCCTAGGGAAGGAACCAGCCCATGCAGTCCTGCTGGCTGGGGACTGGGCATCCAGGAAGCTGATCCACTGAAAATTTTGTGTGGTTTTAGAAGACACACAGCTGAACATGACACCACAGTATACCCTCGTACCAAAGAAGGCCAAATGTATCCTTAGGTTTGTTAGTTACCGTGTTGCTAACAGGTTCAGGAAAGTCATCCTGCCCCTCTGGACCATTTGTGACCACATCCAGAGTGCTTATTCAAGGCTGGGGCTCCTCAGTCCAGGAAGGATTTTGATGTACTGAAGTGAGTCCAATAAAGGCCGCCAATTTGATTAGGGGGCTGGCTAACATGATGTGTGAGGAGAGGCTGAGTGAATTGAGCTTGCTCATCTTGGAGAAGCAATGGCTTAAGGGAAACCTTCTTGCTTTCTACAACTACTTGTTCAGAAGAGACAGAGAAGCGTGGGACTATCACATGGCCCGGCCCCAAGGTGGAGCTGGTGACAGTGGGTGACAGCAGCAGAGAGGAGATTCTGTGGCCAGAGCAGACATCTTGGTCTGGCACTGGACAGTGAGATGTGAGCTGCAGAGGGTGGGATGTGCAGGGCTGGTGGGGCTGGCTGCAGTGGTACTGGGTGTGTAGGACAGACATCAGCTGTGGGTATCCATGGCTGCGCTTGTTCTTCATAGATTCTCTCCCCTCCCTGCATTTCTGGCATTTCAGTTCCCTCTTTCACATTTCTGATTCCTCACTCAGTATATCTTGCATTGTGTCCATCAACTCTGTTGGTATGGGGTTGCTTGCATGTACAACTACCTTTCAAAATACCCACTCTTTCTTTTGTGCACCTAGAAATTATTGCCCTGAATTTAGCTCTCTGCCCTTCACCCTAACATCCACTCTCCCTGCTAGTGTTCCTCTCTCTTCATCCCTCCACCTTCCACCCATCCATCTTTTGACCCATGACTCCATGTACCCACCGTCTCTAACCCCTCTTCCTACTCTCTGAGAGCCCTTTCTCATCTTTCCCTCTGCTTTCTTCGTGTCTGTAGGCACAAATTTGCTTTCCTGCACATTTCCATTATTTTGTTCTTCCACGTATCCCCTTGTGCATTCAACATTAATTCTTGTTCAAATTTGGCCCTCTCTGCTACACTGCAATACTCCCAACTCTCCTGTCTACTCTTCCTCTCTTCATCTATCCATCCATGCGTCTGATGTTCCTGCCATTTCTCCATGCATCTATTTCAAATTTCCTTCCAGCCATTTTCCCTTGCTCCACAAAACTACAGCAGGATCATTCTCTATCCCTGTCCCTGTTGGCACATGTCCCCATCTGTTACAGTACAGCTCTGTCTCACTGACATTCTTCCCAACCATTTCTCTGTGAAACAAGGCATCAGACCTGGGTGATCTTTGGTGATTTTTGGCCTTTCCTTGTCCTTTCTCAGTAGTGGCTTCTGATGGAGCCCAGGCGCAGAAGGAGCAGCTGGCAGAGACCACTGAGGGCACTGGCATCAGCATCAACTGTTCATATACCAACATACAGTCCACTGAGTTCATCCACTGGTACCATCTGCTCCCTCGCTGAGGCCCAAAGCTCCTTGTGACAGTCTAAAAGATTCCAAAGTGCTACTGGATCCACTGGGGCAGCTCTCACTGGGGGGTGACCAGTGACCAGCACCCTGTGGCTCACCTGGCCCTGACATGGGAAAATGGCAGAAGTGCCCCAGGATACACTTGGGGAGGAGTATAAACTGCCACAGGCAGGGCTGGGTGTGTGTGGCAAAGGCAAAGAGAGAGACCCAGCTCAGCCCACCTGTGGACACTGCTGGTCTACCTGCCAGACAAGGGAAAGTTCATCCCTGTCCCCTGCCTCAGCTGGGGCCTGTTGTGGCAGTCAGTTGTATTCCAAGGGAACTCCTGGCACATTTGCAGCCACTGGAGACCAGAGGGCAGCCCACCGTCCTTCTGCCACGGCCTCGACAGAACAATAGGACCCTGAAGGCCTTGTGGGAGCACAGTTGTGAATGGGGGCTGCTGTCCCATTAACCCACTTCCTGCAGTCCCTGTCAACTGTGTGAGAAAGGCTCTGGGTGTGACGGGGCAGAGGACCCCTGCTCCAGGCAGCGGACACTAGAAGACAGAAAAATCAATAGCCCTTTTACTTGCCTGTGTATTGAGGTTCTGGGACCCAGGGTGGGACAAGCAGCAGGAGGCTGTGGGTAATGTGGGGAGGGGAAGGGACACAGAGGGACTGCCTGTACAACAGAGAGCTGTGTTTTCGTGTCCTCCCCCTACTAAAGTGAGGTAGTGTGTCTGTCCCTGTGTGGCTGGTTTCTGCAGCAGATGCTCTTCACAGAGATGTTTATCTTCAGGTTCCTCCTCTATAGCCAAAGGAGAAGGGAGAGAGAGTGTGACACCTGGGTCCAGGCACTTCAGTGTGTGCCTGGTCCTCTCTCCATCCAGACAGTCCCAGGGACAGGGTGGACATGGGTGGGTGCAGGGGTGCCTTTTCATCTCCTGCAGAGCTGGGTGCAGGCCTGTGCAGATGGCTAGGTGGTGGGTGTCAGAAGAATTTCTCAAGCCACGCCCATCTCTTTGGTGGACAGTATTTAAACCATGAGTCTGTTCTCTCTCTCAAGGATCTTCTTGTGGTAGAGGTTGCAGGACAGACACGAAGAGGCTTGCCTGGAGTAGCAGGGAGTTTTGCTCCTCCCCTTGAGCTTTGGTTTGGAGGCCTCTTTGATTTGGCAGAAGCAGAAGAAGAGTTGAAGGTGCAAGCATCAGGTCTTTCATGCTGGCGTATTCCTGGGCACCCCATGAAGGGAGAGTGTGACATACATAGTCCTGATTTTCCTGGCAGCCCTGGTGGAACTGGCAGGCTTTGGTGAGATGTGGCTTTCAGGCTGGGGAGAATGAGCCAAGAGTTTACCCAGCTGCTGGTGGAAGTGGGAAGATGTGAGTCCTGACTCCCTGGGGGAACTGGGAGTGTTTCAGTAGAGAGATCAGGGGCTGCAGATGGGTACGGCAAATAATGTGGGAGATGTCAGGAGTCATGGACATCAAAGGAGGAATAAGATAAATAAGAAATAACCATAATAAAAAATAAACGTGCAGGTATTGAGAATTCTTGATGGTACTGCTAATATATATGTAGCTGAAAGAAGGAAAGATGCCGTGGAACAGAGCAATGCAGCACACAGCAGCTTCTCCGCTGGAGGTATTGGACACAATGCTACCAGTCTCTGTAGGGATGGTCATAAAACTTGGAGACACACATAGAAGCCTAACTCAATGCAAGAAGGGCTGAAATGCCCTACAAGGACAGAGCAAGGGCAGAGGATGTTTTGTGTCATATGGAGGAACTGTTCTAGCAAGAAGTCAGAGGTGGGAGAGAAACAGCTTATGCTTCTGCTGCTGAAGGAGACACCAGCAGTTAACACAGCTGAGGGGCTGATATGGAGACAATCAGTGGACTGAAAGAGCAGTGAGCATTGCTGAAAAGCAGGATGATCTGCGGGGTGAGGAGTGGCAACAACCTGCGGAAAGAAGTGTGCAGGGACAAACAGCTAAGCATTTCAGATGCTGGGAAAAGTGAGATGGAAAGTGGGGACAGTGAGGAAGCTGATGAATGATAGACAAAGAGGTCCACGGGGGAGCAAAGCTGAAAGCCCTTTCTGGTTTGACAGGTCAAGCCCAAAAGGAGTCTATGCTCCAGTTCCCACCATAAATGACCATCCAGGCAGGACACAATGCAACTATTCACTGCGGGTTTTTTAGCAGCTATACCAATTGTTTCATCTTCTGGTACCAGCAGCACCAGACCCAGTCCCCTCGGGTGCTGCTACGGATGGACAAATGGAAACCTCAGGTGGATTCAGGGAGGTTCTTCTCTACAATGCCTATGGAGACCTCCCAGTTGCTTCTGAGTTGATGGGGAGTTGATGGCAGCCCTCAGTGGTTTGCACTCTGCTGTGTCTCAGGTCCCTTGGACGTTTCAGGTCCTGCTTGTGATTGCTCTCCAGGGCTGAAGAGGACTTCAGACAGACACTCCACAGACACTTCACTCCACAGACACAATTCTCCCCCAAAAGCAAGGATTGGCAAGCAGCTGAGGACAGATCCAAGCTCAGTGTTTTTCTCTAACCTCACTGATTTTCCCAAATGCCAGTGAGAAAGAACACAGCTGACAAGGGTGGGCATCAGCCTGTCCTTGGGCACAGATGCCTGGGCCTGGCTGCAGGCTGAAGAGCCAGGTGCCCAGGACAGAGGGACACAGGAGAATCACCTTCAGAAGCACCACTGCTTCCAGAAGGGAGGAATAAATGCTCAGTCCTGACTCAATCATCTCAATTGGAGAGCTCTACACTCAGGTGAAATTAATCACACACTGTTAATACAAGTGTATCTGCCCTGTTGATGTCTCCTCCTTCTGAAGCGGTCACATGGACTCCCTTCACTGTCTGTGGGCAGAAAGAAGAGAGATGTGGAGAATGTGGTTCATGAAGTGAAAATCAGGAGAAAAGTGCCCTTTGGAAGTGCTGTTGTCTCAATGAGTGTAAAGAGAGACTTGCTGCCCAGCCAGCCTTTCACAGCTCGGCAGTTTGGAGACTTTGCCAACATATTAAAGTGGTTCCACAGCAAAGCCCAAAAGCGGTGGAATAATGGACTGTTAAAGACTGATGTGGGGGTTTAGATGTGGAAATGCCCTGACACACTAGCATGAAGGATAGTGATTTGCATATTTTATTAAAAGATACATTCAGATACTCGATAGAGGGAAGGAAGAGGGACGTAAATTTGGTTGACTGTGTTAAGAATAATGGCTATAGGTAGAGATTCCAGACATTGCCAAATTTTATCTTGAACCAGAGCATGATTCTCTGAAACAGGCACAGCAATGGGGCATAAATCCATCCAGAAAACACAGACTAAACAGAGAAATACAAGCCTATTTCCCAAAGTAGTGACCCAGCTGCTGGAACTTCTTTAAAGGATTCAGGTGAATCCCTGACAGAATGAAGCAATTGGCAAACTGGATTACAAACTTGTGTGAGGGCCACTCCTCCCGTGGTCTGTTGGAGAACTGTTTCTGGATGGGATTTGTGACCTTTCCCAAGTGCTGGTCTTTAGACCAATATGAGACAGTCTGAGTTTACCTAGGAGTGAACAAGGCGAGGTGGGAGCATTAGAATCGAGGCTCAGCCCAGCCTGAGACGGCTGTGAGTGAGATGAGCTTGGTAGGGAACTGGTCTCACTACCTGTCATGCCCAGGTGCAGCTACACTTGGGTGAGAAAGTTCTGCAGGGTAGAAGTCATGGGAGGGAGTGAATGAATCTGTTTGCTCTCACTGAGGCCCTTCGAAAAGTCACTTCACTTTTTCTGGAAGACATGCCCCAGAGCTTGCTTCACTTCTTTGTTCCTGAGTGTGTAAATGAAGGGGTTCAACAAAGGAGTTATAACTATGTTAAAAGTATTCACAAGTTTGTTGAGATCCAGGGAGTTATGGGCCGATGGCTTGACATACAGGAAGATGGTGGAGCCATACCAGATCGTGATGACACTGAGATGGGCAGAACAAGTGGAAAATGCCTTTTTCCGGCTGTGGGCTGACTTGATTCTCAGGATGGTAGAGATTATGTACACATAGGAGACCAGGGTGACCACACAGGAGGCCACCACAATGATTATGGAGACTAGGAATGTTGCCAGCTCCACAGGCCATGTGTCACTGCAAGAAAGCGCAAGGCAGGAATCTATATCACAGAAGAAATGATTGATGACATCTGGCCCACAGAACGTCAGCCTCGATGTCAGAAAGGCCAGCAGCAAGATGGCTAGAAAGCCTGCCAGCCAGGAGCTGAGTACCAGCCGAGCAGAGAGGACACTGCTCATGATGGAGCTGTATCTCAAGGGGTAGCATATGGCTAAGTAGCGGTCATAGGCCATGACAGACAGGAGAAAACATTCAGTGGAGCCTAAAGAGAGAAGAAAGAACAACTGGAGGATGCAGACATTGAAGGAGATGGTCTGGCTAGTTCCCAGCATGACTCCTATGGCTTTGGGAACAACACCCGTAGTGTACCAGATCTCCAGAAAGGAGAGATTACAGAGGAAAAAGTACATTGGGGTATGGAGGTTCTTGGTCGTCCACACGAGGGCTATGATGGATGCATTGCCTGTTACTGTGAGGGAGTACGTCAATGCAAACACCACCACAAGGGAGATCCGGAAATGCCACGTTCCTGGGAAGCCAAGAAGGATAAATTCTTCCACATTTGTCCCATTTGCCATGTTCTCCCAAGAGGTGAGGTTCATCTACAAAGACAGGAAAGTTTCTGTGAGAGTCTGCATTCCTGGGCTGTTCCTTCAGGTGCTACTAGTAGTGAAATAAAGCCATCATCCCTGAAAAAGTGGTTGTTGCAGAGCATGGGAAAACAGCATCTACCCTAAGTTAAAATTGTCAGGAAAATCCTTTACTGCAGAAACATGACCCTGGAGATCATGCCTACGCTATCAAATGAACCTGGAGAATTATTTGTTAGATCAAGTGCAGGCATCTCCTTTAGAACATGGTGAATGCAATCACTTCTGTGAGACAAAAAACCCATAGTTTAGAAAACTATGGACGGCAGCTGAGAGTCCCCGGCCGTGTGAAAGGCTGTGGCAGTGAGGAAGGGAATAAGATACTTGTGCTCTTTAGGGTATTTGCTGTGATATCAGCAAATGAGACTGACGGATCGGAAAATTGTCATGACAATGTGACACTGGAAGAGATTTTCCACCTCTTCTAGGTGAGTTTATCACAATGCTTTCTGATGAGACTGCAGCAGCACAAGGCAGCAGGCCAGTATGGCAGTTGTTACTGAAGGACTCCTGGTCTTATGTATTTGCTTTCTTTCAAGTCTCAGCACAGGAATATTTTGCAAATACCTCCATTACTTCCGCTGATGTCTGCTTCCCAGAGCAGCTACTAGTGACAAGACTTATCTTTTAAAATTTTGCCATCTCAGAGTCAAAGGAAGGATTTCTACTGACCAAGCTGAAAGACCTACAGCGAAATACTCTTATCTCAGCTCCCTCCTTTTTTCTCAATGTACACAGAAAAGGCACTAGGGAGACATCGCTCATCTCACCTTTTATATATGGCTCAAACCCCTCTAGAAGTGCCAGGCTGTCTCTGAGGACTAGGGCAGGAGTCCAGCAAGAAGCTCAGATGGATAAGTTGGACAGCTCAACTTGGGCAGAGGTATCCATACCTCAATGGTTGAAGGGAAAATCCTCTGAGTTGAATCCCATCCAAGGTAGCTCTTCTGAGAAGCCAGCCAAATGCAGGGTATAATCTATGCCCTCCCTGCAGACAAGGGAGGATTCTTGATCAGTTCTCTAGGGGAGAACCCATCTCATCCTCAGGTGGGTGTCTAAGATAGATGGAGATGAACCACCACCTGAAGGAACCCTTTCTCTCCTTTTTTCCTCCTTAACAATTCACATACCAGAAAACTCATATGCCTAAAGAGTAGAGAAATCCCCCTTAATCTGCCTCTCCTTAAACATGCAAGGCATTGGGAGTCTACACTAGAGGTCTTGGGCAGGCTTCACTCACCAGCTCAGCCAGTAGAAAAGATCCAAATGACATCTCTTCATGCACCATCCTCCAGATGAAGCCATGGTACCCTTGGCTGAGGAAGAACATTGGAAAGAGGTTGATTTATTGGAGGAGCTCTGGGTGCAGTGATGTCAGGTGTGGCTGAACAGCTCTCACCATGTCAACTCACTTCAAGCTATACACAGCTGCTTGACCTTCCTCTCCATCCACCTGGTAGGTATTGACAGCTTGTGCTCCTGATGTTCTTTCCCCCTCACAGCCACCACTGCACGTCCACAAAGAGAGAAGCAAACAAGCACATACACAGAGTAAAGTCTCTCCAGTTTACCTTCATATAGTGAGTGCAGGCATCAGAGAGTCACCAACATCATTAGCATAATAACATCCCCACACCCACCTCATTAACACACTGAAGCTCAAACTGGCTACACCGAGGAGACAGTTTTCTGTTTTCTCTCTGTGTACTACAGGGAATTTGATCTCTGAGGGATCTCATGGAACTGTTGCAGATGTGTAACTGTCTCTCTTCACACAAGCCAATTAAAGAACAACAACATAATTCTCTAGCATTTATGTCAGGTTGGGTGCTTGCCTCCTGCCTGCATCTGCAGTATGTAACATTCTCAGGAACTCAGTGCTGTCTTGCATAGCTATTCGCTGACACACAGGAGACGTCTGAATGTTGCAAGAAACTGGAAGTGTCAGGTATTTGGTGCTAGAGACTAACATGGTCTTGAAACCTCCAGGGTGGGAGATAACTAGACAGCTATGGACACATGAATGCAGAGGGAGTAAGGTAGGGGATTCACTTGCCTCATTTCATAGCCTTGAACTGCAGTTAAAGCTTAAGTCTTCAGTCTTTACTGAAGTGAAGATACAAGTAAAGATCACAGAATCATAGAGTCATAGAGCCGTAGAGCCATAGGACCACAGAATGGCTAGAGTTGGAAGGGACTGTAAAGATCATCTAGTTCCTGCCATAGGCATAGACATGTTCCACTAGACCAGATTGCTCATTCCCATCTAACCTGGCCTTGAACACTTCCAGTGGTGGAGTTGGGGCATCCACAACTTCTCTGGAAATCCTGTTCCAGTGTCTCACCACTCTCACAGTAAAGAATTTCTTCCTAATATCTAATCTAAATATCACCTCTTTCAATTTAAAATCATGACTGCTCATCATGTCATTACATACCCTTGAAAAACTCCTTCCCCATCTCTCCTGTAGGCCCTCTTTAAATACTGGAAGGCTGCTATAAGGTCTTTCTGGAGCTTCCTCTTTTCCAGGCTGAACAGCTCCAACTCCCTCAGCCTGTCCTCTGATCATCTTTGTGGCCCTCCTCTGGACTTGCTCTAACAGGTTCATGTCCTTATTATATTGGGGGCTCCAGAGCTAGATGCAGATTCCAGGTGGGGCGTCATTAGAGTGGAGTAGAGGGCTAGAATCACCTCCCCCAGCCCACTGGCCATAGTTCTTTTGATGCAGCCCAGGATGCAGTTGGCTTTCTGGACTGTGAGCACACACTGCCAGCTCACGTTGAGCCTCTCATCTACCAACACCCACAAGTCCTTCTCCTCAAGGCTGCTTTCA
The DNA here is from genome assembly GCA_003697955.1 of Calidris pygmaea. Classification (NCBI taxonomy): domain Eukaryota; kingdom Metazoa; phylum Chordata; class Aves; order Charadriiformes; family Scolopacidae; genus Calidris; species Calidris pygmaea. The sequence goes on along the minus strand of QJSC01000950.1, from coordinate 67,507 downwards.
ATCCTTTCTCTGCCCAGGCCATATTTGTGCTTGGGATTGTCCTATCCCACGTGCAGGACCTTGCACTTGGCTTGGTTGAATTTCATGAGGTTTGCACGGGCCCACCTCTCAAGCCTGTCCAGGTCCCTCTGGATGGCATCCTTTTCCTCCAGCATGTTGACCATGCCACACAGCTTGGTGTTGTTTTCAAACTCGCTGAGGGTGCACTCTGTCCCACTGTCCAGGTCACTAACAAAGATGTTAAACAGCACTGCTCCCAGTACTGATCCCTGAGGAACACCACTCATCACTGGTTGCCACTTGGACATCAAGCCATTGACCACAACTCTTTGAGTGCAGCCAGCCAGCCGATTCATCCACCAAGTCACCCAGCTGTCAAATGCACGTCTCTCCAATGTAGAAACCAGTATGTCATGCAGGACAGTGTCAAATGCCTTGCACAAGTCCAGGAAGGTGATGTTAGTAGCTCTTCCTTTACCCTGCAATGCTGTAATCCCACTGTAGAAGCCCACCAAATTTGTCAGACTTGATTTGTTTTTAGTGAAGCCATGCTGGCTAACACCAGTTGCCTCCTTATTTTCCATGTACTTTAGCAGGGTTTCCAGAAGGATCTTCTCTATGATCTTGCCGGGCACAGAGGTAAGACTGACTGGCCTGTGGTTCCCTGGGTCTTCTTTTTTCCCTTTTTAAAAATAGGAATTATTTTTCCAGTTTTCCAGTCAGCAGGAACTTCACTGGGCTGCCATGACTTCTCAAATATAATGGATAGTGGCTTAGCAACTTAATCTGCCAGTTGACTCATGACCCATGGATTAATCTAATCAGGTCCCGTGGACTTGTGTACCTTCAGGTTCCTTAGATGGGCTCAAACCTGGTCTTCTCATACAGTCCCCACCTTTGCCTTCTGAGACTTTGGTGGTGTGGCTAGAGCACTTACCAGTGAAGACTGCAGCAAAAAAGTTTCTGAGTACCTCAGCCTTCTCCATATCCTGGGTGACCAGGTCTCCCATTTCCTTCCTGAGTGGGGCCCACATTTTCTCAGTATTCCTTTTATCACTGACATTCCTATAGAAGCTTTTCTTGTTGCCCCTGATGTCTCTGGACAGATTTAACTCTATGTGGGCTTTAGTTTTCGTAACCTGATCCCTGGTTGCTTTGACAATTTCTCTGTATTCCTCGCAGGCTATCTGTCCTTGCTTCCACCCTCTGTAGGCTTTCTTTCTGAGTTTGAGTTTTTCCAGAACTCCTTGTTCATCCGGAAGGCCTCCTGGTGTTTTTATCTTTGGTGTTTTGACTTCTTTGTTGGGATGCATCACTACTGAGCTTTGAGGAGATGATCCTTGATTATTAATCAGCTTTCTCAGGTCACTCTTCCTTCCAGGGCTTTATCCCATGGTACCAAGCAGATTCCTAAAAAGGTCAAAGTCCACTCTCCTGAAGTCCAGGGTAACGAGCTTACTGTGCTTCCTCTTCACTACCCTAAGGATCTTGGACTCTACTTGAACTAGAGGAGCCAATGAGAAGTTCTATGCTGGACCTCACCAAAAGGAGGGGATAGTGGGGACCGTGAAGCTCAAGGGCAGCCGTGGCTGCTGCAGTGATCATGAGACTGCAGATCTTAAGATCCTCAGAGGACTGACCAAGACAAAGAGAGGAAGGAGAATTTGTTGCTCTTTCTTCATGGTAAATCCCTCCAGGCCAAATTGTGTATGATGCACAACACCTGGTGTCTCTTCTCAGCCCTAAGAGACAGAGATGTACCGAGTCTAATTAGGGAAATTACAAATGTTGGGCAAGCTTCCCCAGATTTTGAGAGGGACCCAGGACCTTGTAGGGGACAAGTTACAGATAACACTGAACTGAGGATCTGACTGAGTGAGGATGATTGCACTCAAACCATCAGTGGATAATTCAAACAGCCACGAAAAAAAAAAAAAAAAAGTCTTTGACATTTGAAATGTAAGATATGCATGGATCTTTTGCCCTTTTTCTACCTTTCCAAGACGTCTTTATTTGGGCAGGGAAACCAGGGGTCATGTCAAGAGTCAGCAGCAACACTTTGGCAGTGCTTTGGCCAAAGGGTTTACTTGTCTGTCAGAAGACAAGCCATCCCCTCCTCTTTGATAAGGACATGCTGCAGATGGCATCATCATTGTGAGGTACCTTCTGCTTATTACATGTCTTGGTGTGGTAGGGGTCAGGAAGACCAAATAAGGTGATGATGATGGCTGTTAATACTATAACTAAGGGAATAAGATTTCAGACCTGCACCTTTACAAAAGATTGGCCTTCAATGGTTCTGACATATGCTTCATAAGCCATAATTCCCTCTTGGTAGAGAACATGGGTGTGGGGATTTCTGTTCTTTGACTTCTACACTTTTGTCAAAACATCTGAATTTTCATGCAGGAAATAGGATATGGGATTGTAGCAGTTACCAAGAGACATCTACACTGATCAGAAGGGACGAGATTTACAAGTAAAAGAATCCTCTCCTCTCAGAGTGGCAGCCAATTCCTGAACACAAATTCTCTGGGGGGACTAATGAAGCAGTCAAGAGCTCTGCGTCTGCCTACAACTCTCTTGGGAAGTGTACCAATTACCCTCATCCTTGCTAATCTTCACATTCTCCTGCATGTTCTTTATGAGAGCAATTTGATCTCCCTCAAAAATACACCTTTTCACTGTCCCTATTTCTGTGCTGATTGCCCTCAGCTCCCCCATCCTTAGCTCCAGTTTCCAGCCTCAATGCACTCAGCAGCTACTCCTTCTAATAGCATGTCACTGCTATTCCTGTCCATGCATGCTGGCCATGGCCCCTGGATTGGATGGTGAAAGGGAGAGGAAGGTGGAGTAGAAGCTCTGGGCCATCCCAAGGGCTGTTTTCTGCTTTGCCACTCCTCCCATTCTGCAGAGCAAATAATCTTCTGGAGCCCCACATTCACCCCCTGCCACCCCAGAGCAGCTCCAGCCACAGAAGAGGAATGCCTTTCCTCAAGAGCTCATGGGGGTGCTGCCCCTGCAGGGCCTCCTGCCTTTCTGGGCATTTGTGGTTAGAGACACTGCAGAGCAAGGTCTGATGATCACTGACAGAGAGCACTCAAGGATGTCCTCCTCAGCTCCAAGGGACAGTGCTGAGAAGAGGCTCCCCTGTGTGGTGCTCCAACCTCCCATCCCTCTGTGAATGCAGAAGGGTCTCCTTGTACCTTCATCCCCTTCCAACCCAGAGTAACACCTTTCTCCTTTGACACTGAGGAGTGTCCACAGAAAGAAGGAACACATGGAGGCCAGGCTTGAATGCAATAGAGTCAAAAGAGGGAAACAAAGTAGCTGCAGATGGGGCTGCCAGTTTATGGAGCCCTAGGAGCAGCTGTGAGTCTGGGGTCCTTGGCTGGGGATAAGTACCTGCATGATGTCTGTCTGCCTGTCCCATAGAGGAGGAGGAGATGCACAGTTCCCACCAAGTTGTTCTTGTGGGAACCTTACTGCTAAGGGGATGTGAAGCAAACAAGGAAAAGAGAAGGAAAAGCAAAGTCATTCAGCTGTGCTGAAAACAACACTGAAAACATTGATCCTCTGCCCAGCACCATGTTCTGAGTTCCCTAGAGTGTTTCCTTGGGAAATTCCCAGCACCTTTAGCAGGGGGGGCATCTTCTGCCATAGTAGCGGCTGGAAATGCCAGAGAGGTCACAGCACCCAGAGGTGATGGGCACTCCATCACAGCTGAGGATGCTGCCAACAGCAGCAGAGGTGGAGGAGCCCACCATGGTGTTCTGAGGGAAGGAGCTGAGGATGGGGCTGGGCAGGGTCACCACCACAGGGGAGGGCTGGATGTCAATGGGGGTGTTCTGGCACTGCCTGACACAGGGCTCATTGCAGCTGTTGGCCAGCGGGGTTGGGCAGCAGGGCTGGCAGGGCTGGCACTGGTCGTAGCAAGACATGTCTCTGAGCTGGAGGTACACCTGAGAAGAAATCATAGTACAGGCATGGGTGAGAAAGGAGCCTTGCTCACCAACACAAGGAAGACAAGCTTCCTACTGGGTGGCCAAGGGGAAATTGGGTAGGGAGACACCAGGTGTTCTTTCCCTTGGACCCAGAGGCTCTACAAAGAGTCACAGAGAGGCTCTTGCCAAGCCTGTAGAGCAGGAACCACCTCAGGCAACCCCTAGTGTCTCTCCAAGCCAAAGAAGGAGCTCGAAGCACAAGAGTGGGTATCGTCTGAGTTGGTCATTGAGGCAAGATCTCATTCCGGAGCAGAAAAAGGAGAAAGAGCTTCCCTCACCTGGTCCTCAAAACAGAACGAGGCAAGAGAAGTGGATGAGGGAGCCAGGAGTTGTACTTGCTTTTATATTGGTCCTACACTTTCCCAGGTCCACGGGCGATCTTTGTGGAAGTAGTAATCTTCTAAGATGCCCATAGAATCATAGAATCATCTGGGGTTGGAAGGGACCTCTGGAGATCATCTAGTCCAACCCCCCCACCAAAGCAGGTCTACCTAGAGCAGGTTGCACAGGAACTTGTCCAGGCAGGTTTTTAATGTCTCCAGAGGACACTCCACCATAGCTTGTTCCAGTGCTCTACCACTCTCACAGTAAAGAAGTTCCTCCTCATGTTTAGATGGGACTTCTTATACTCAAGTTTGTGCCCATTTCCTCTTGTCCTGTCACTGGGCACCACTGAAAAAAGACCAGCCCTGTCCTCCTGACACCCTCCCTTTAACTACTTGTATGCATTGTTTAGATCCCCCCTAAGCTTTCTCTTCTCAAGACTAAAAAGACACAAGTCCCTCCCATTTCTAAAGCAAAATGTCCCAGCTAATGACATCAGCTGTGTTTTGACTTTGTGCAGTGTTACCTTTTAATTTTCTCTTTTCTTGCATACCCATTCCCTCATGGAGTGCTGGGAATACAAGCCCATTGATTTCCAGGGCAGAAATGAATCAGAGTGGCCAGAAGATGCAGATCAAGAGCCAGAGGGGTCTATTGCAGGCAGATGATGTAAGGCCAGGGCGCTCTGGTGGGGGTTGTTTGTGTTCTCCTTTTCAGGGAGGGGCTCAGCTGCTTCTAGCCCTGCAATCCTCAGCCCCATGTCCCAATACTCTCATCCATGGGGACATGTCACACGCTTCTCTCTCCCTCACTGCTGGGATTTGTATCTTTGCCTCCTAATGCTGCCCTCAGGAGAAGGTTACTGCTTTGTCTGGCCTCCTGCTCTGCCTGGGTAGTCTCTGGGAGTCCTCAGTGTGCACTATGGATGTGTTTGTGGCTTTATTCTAACCCAAGGTACTCCAGCCCTTCCCTGCCAGGGTAATCCCCAGTGTTTCCCCTTTTGAGCCCACATCTGCTTTTGGGCATGCAAGTGTGCTTGTTTGTGTGGATATTTGTGCAGGTAGACCTCGTTGAATGCATGTGTGTGCAGATGCATATACCATGTTGGTTACCAGCAACACGAGCAGCACAGATGTGAAAGCAGTGCTGCCCAGGGGTGCTGGCTGCTCCATGAGTCGCCCGAGTGCTACGTTCATCTCTTCTTCTGCACATTATATTAGTGTACATGGATTTGATGTTTTCTTCCATTACACTTTCCCGTAGTCTCTCCTCTTGATTAATTTTAACTAGGTGTGAATACTTAGTCAGCCTTTGCAAGGAAAATAAAGAATATTAAGAGTATATATTTGTTACTTGAGCCTTTAGGTGAGATAATTTGGGATATCAATCAAGTTTTTTTCCTTTCTGTCCCTCAGCAGGCCCTAAGAGTCTTAGAATGTATAAAAACATCAACTTACACCCAGCCAACAACTTAATGAGATGGTGCTGATCTGGACGAGGACTGAGGCATTGAACTGAAGGGGCCAAGGTCCTGATGTCACTGTGCTGTGCACAGGAAAGCCAAAGAATTGACGAGTCCTTTGGTCTTCAGCCCCAAGGATCTTCATGTCCCACGTTGAAATCTGAGTCTGAGGGGCCAGCAACTGGCACGGGGGTGAAGGCATGTTTGATTAAGTATCACACACCCCAGCGCCTGCTGCTGTTGCCTGACTGGGTCAGGAAAAGACCTTCTTTTCCCCAGGAGCTGCTGGTGGTGGGGAAGGAAGGACACTGTGAAAGAGGCAGAAACACTGTATGCCTTGGGAGCTGTTCTCCTGAGAAATTGCTCCTCTGGGTGACTTACGGCTTCTTCCTGTCAATGATCTTCTTCCTCCTTTTCCGCACAGGTATTCTGTTTCATGGCCATCCTGCTGGTGGGAAATGGGGGCTACAACAGCAGAGAGGATTTCCCTCCCTGCCTGCAGGTGAGATCTAAGCCCCTTGATTTATCTGTTCTCTCTCTTGCTCCCTTATAGTCATGACTCCGATTCTCCCCACACCTCCTCACTGAAAACGGCTTGGGCATTGGCTTTGGGATACAGAAGGGCACCTGAAGGGAAGCTCTCATCCTTTCTTTCCCATCTCCAGGAAGACAGTGGACACTCTATCCAGTTCCCAAGTTCTCTGATTGGTTTGCCTGTCACCTCCAGGTGCCATGGCTGCTCAGCTGTCCCTGGCTAGGCATGTAGCTGTACAGACTTAGTTTTCCTGGGCACTCTCTGGGAAGGCCTCCACTTTCTCCTCCTCTGTGGACAGAGGGTTTTAGCCTTTTCCCACCTCTCTTTTTTTTTGCTGTTTTCTCCTGCTCCCAATGAAGGGGCAGGTCATATTCCTAGCTGTTAGCATTCCTGCTTCTTAGCAAACATGACTGCAAGCACAGGGGCTGTTTCCCAGGTAACACCTATCAGGGATGGGTCAGCACTGATGAGCAAGTCTGGACATTCACTGCAACTTACCCTCATAGAATGCCTGAGTCAGACCACAGTTTCATCACAGGTTTCACTTCTTGTTCTCATTTTGATCTTACTAGCTGACATCACAAGCAAATGGAAGGAGTTGCACAGCCATGTACACACAGACACATGAGAAATGCTGACACATGAGTGCATGCTGACATCCATGCACTCAAAGGGTGTACACGCATGTCCAGGCCTGTGGGCCCCACACAAATATTTGGTCACATGTGAGCAAACATATGTATGCACACCCAGTTACACAAGAACCCCTGTACTTGCACATACTTCACTCCTCAGGCTTGTCATGTGAGTGTTCACATCTGCTTGTGCACTTGTAGAGTCACAATTAAATGCACATGTGCGAGTGAGTGTCTGCCCATGCGTGTGTGAATAAGGGCATTTCTGTGTGTGTCTGTGCACGTTTGTGTCCATGCACATTTTTGCAGGTGAGCAAGTGAGTGTGTTGTCTGTGTGTGTGTGTGCAGATGTGCGTAGATGTGCACATGTCTATATACTCAAGCATGCATATAAATGCCTACACAAATGCAAACACAGAGGCACAAATGCAGCCTCAGGCACAAACAGAAGCAGATGCACAGGAGGAAGTCCAGCCTCTCCCCATAATCCGAGAACCAGAACTCCACCAGCAGCTCTCTGTGCCCTGGCAACTTCAGGCAAGTCCTTGTAAGTCCACTGCTAAGAAGATAAATCAGGAACCAGCCTGATGGATTTAATGGCAGCAGAGGGTTTTTGTGGGCTGGACAGAAGTAGTTCAATTAGATTGTGTTCTCATTACAGGGAAGACTGAAGGTTTATTAGGATCCAAGCCACAGGGTCTTGTTTGGACATTCAGCCCATTTGCATGCAAAGACCATGTGTAAGAGAGAAAAATCAAAGCTATAGACCATCCCTATTCCTGCAGCTCCAGGGGTTCCCACTTTACAAGTCAAAATAATCCCAAAGTTTTGCAAGCTCTGGCCTATCCCTGGTGATTGCTGTAGGGTAGTTGTGGAGATCTGGGACCAGTTCCAGCTTCAATGCAGGGAGAGGTACAGCCCTAACATGCTCACACAGCAGCAAAGGGTTGTATGCGGGGGGTGAGCCCCATTGCCTGCAGCTGCAAATCCTGGGGCTGGGACACCAGAGAGGAAGCTGGCCTGATGAAGCTGCCCCCCAAGATGAATACCCTCACTTCAAAAGACAAACAAATACTACTTAAAAGGAGCTTAAAAGAAACACCAAGAAAGACATTTCACCAAGGTTTGTAGTGATAGAACAAGGGGTAATAATTTTGAACTGGAAGAGGGTAGATTCATATCGTACATAAGAAATGTTTTTCAATTAGGGTGGTGAGGTACTGAAAGACGTTATCCAAAAAAGTTGTGGGTGCCCCATCATCAGAATTGCTCAAGGTCAGGTTGGATAGGGCTTTGAGTGATCTGCTCTAGTGCCAGATGTCACTAGATTAAATGGTATTTCAAGCTCCCTTCCAAAACAACCATTTTATGACTCTATGATTCTATGATTATGCAATTCCATGATACACTGAAAGCCCTGGTCAGGCCCATCAGGTGTCCCCTCCAGTATGCCTGCTGGAAGTACCTCACCCTACACAGTCCCACCCAACCAGGCATCCTAGGGTCCTTCCCCCACTGCCTGTCACTAGCATTGGCATCAACATAGGCAAAGGCTAGGACCAGCATCAACACATGAATTGGCATTGGGCTTCTCCCAAGCTCCTCCATCATTTGATCTCTTCTGGTGCTCAGGAGGCCTTCCTACAACGTCAGGAGTTTGAGCCTAAGACAGCCGTGAAAAAATTATGTAGAGCTGGCTGAAACAGAATCACAGAATGATATGGGGTTGGAAGGGACCTCTGGAGATCATCTAGTCGAACCCCCCTGCCAAAACAGGTCCACCAAGAGCAAATTGCACAGGAACATGTCCAGGTAGGTTTTGAATGACTTCAGAGAAGAAGACTCCACGATCTCTCTCGGCAGCCTGTTCCAGTGTTCTACCACCCTCAAAGTAAAGAATTTTCTCCTCGTGTTTAGATGGAACATCTTATATTCAAGTTCATGCCCATTTCTTCTGTCTGGTCCTATCCCTGAGCACCACGGAAAAAAGACTGGCCACATCCTCTTGACACCCTCACTTTAAGTATATATAAACATTGGTCAGATCCCCGCTCAGTCTTCTCTTCTCTAGACTAAAAAGACCCAAATCCCTCACCCTCTCCTTGTAAGAGAGATACTCCAGGCCCCTCATCATCTTTGTAGCTTTCTGCTGTACCCTCTCCAGCAGTTCCTTGTCCTTCCTTGTCTTTGGAGCCCAAAAATGGACACAATACACCAGATGCAGACTCACCAGAGCAGAGTAGAGAGGAAGGATGACGTCCCTCAACCTCCTGGCCACACTCTCCATCATGCACCCCAGGATGCCATTAGCTTTCTTGGCCACAAGAGGGACAATGTTGGGTCATGGTCATCCTATTGTCCACCAGGACTCCCAGGTCTTTCTCCTCAGAGCTGCTCTCCAGTAGGTCAGCCCCAACCTGTATTGGTGCATGGGGTTATTTCCCCCAGGTGCAGCACCCTACACTTGCTCTTGTTGAATTTCATCAGGTTCCTCTCTGCCCAACTCTCCAACCTGTCCAGGTCTCGCTCTATGGTGGCACAGCCTTCTGATGTGTCAGCCACACCTCCCAGCTTTGTACCATCAGCAAACTTGCTGAGGGTACATTCCATCCCTTCATCCAGGCCATTGATGAGTATATTGAAGAGGACTGGACCCAGTACTGACCCCTGGGGAAGACCGCTGTTTACGGACCTCTAACTAGACTCTGTGCCACTAATCACGACCCTCTGAGCTCTGTTGTTCAGCCAGTTTTCAATCCACCTCACTGTCCATTCTTCTAATCCACACTTCCTAAACTTACCTATGAGGATGCTGTGGGACATGGTGTTGTAAGCCTGACAAGAGCCACTGCCCTCCCCTCATCTATCCAATCAGTGATGCCATCAAGAGAAGGCTATCAGGTTAGTCAGACATGACTTCCCCTCGGTCAATCTCTGTTGACTAATTCTGATAGCTTTCTTTTCCTTCATATGCTTTGAGATGATGCCAAGAATGGACCGTTCCATCATCTTTCCAGGGATGGAGGTGAGGCTGACTGGCCTGTAGTTTCCCGGGTTCTCCTTCTTGCCCCTTTTGAAGACTGGAGTGATATTGGCTTTCCTCCAGTCCTCGGGCACCTCGCCTGTTCTCCAGGATCTTTCAAAGATGATGGAGAGCGGCTCAGCAATGGCTTCTTCCAGCTCCCTCAACACTCATGGGTGAATCCCATGCAATGGACCCAGGAATCTGCGAATATCCTGTTTACTTAACTTTTCCTTTTCTTGGTCTTCCTCCACTAAGGGAAAGACCTTCTGTCTGGAGGATCACTTTCCTGGGTCTGCAGACAGAGGTTATGGGTAAGACAGCTGGGAAGGCACGGGATGCCTGGTGGCCAATGGCTGAAGGTGAGTCAGTAGTGTGGCCTTGTGGCAAAGGCGCTCTGAGATGTCTCAGGAAACATGTGGCCTTCAGACCCAAGAAAATGATCCTTCTCCTTTGTTTGGCACACATGAGACCACGCCTAGGGCCCTGTGTTCACTTTGGGGCTCCTTGGTATGTAGGAAAGGTATTGACATGTGGAAACAAGTCCAGCAGAAGCCTCCAAGGCACTCAGGGGGCTTGAGGACATGACAGACTGAGACCTTTAGGAAAAGAAGGCTCAAGGGAGACCTTCTGGGTTTCTATGTGCTATGAGGATGTGGAAAAGATGGAGACAGGGTCTTCTCAAAGGTGCACAGTGGTAAGAAAAGAAGCAACAGACACAATTAGGAATCTGGGGAATTCTTTTTAGATATAAGAACTCTTTTTATTTTGACCCTGAAAATTCTCAAGTACTGGAATGGATCTTCCAGAGATGATATGCAGGCTATGGCCTTGGAAATTTTCAAGACTTGACTGGGCACAGTCCTGACCAGCCTGATCTAATGAGAACTGCAGTGTGCAGGGACTTGGAATGGGTTAGTCATGTTTGTTTCTTAGATGCTAGAAGTAAAGAGAGCGAAAACACAGATCCAACTGATTTTGATGAAACTGAGAATGGAAGGGGTATGGTCAATTGGAAAGCGGTTTGTTGTTTGGCTTTTTCCCTCGATGAGCTTTACAGAATATGATTTACAAGATGGGATGGGAAGTGTGGCAGGAATATTCACTTACGGATTTCCGAGATAACTTTTTTGGACAGAGGGAGAAAGTCCCTGGTGCCTGGAGGGGTGACTATGGCAGTGGGTGTCTGCAGGGTTTGGGGGTGCTGACCATTGTGTTTCTGAGAGCTGCAGCTTTGGGTATGCTGGCCGAAGCTTGGGACTAGACACTGTGCGGGAGCCAGGAGAGGCCAACACAGCCAAGGGCTTGAGGGTGGAGAGAGAGAAGACAGAAACATCAGGGAAGGAGAGACTCCCAAGGTGTTGCACAGGGGAATGTGTCAGAGAGCTGGGAAAAGCAGACGGCGTTGGCTGCAAGAGCAACATGTGTTACTGCTGGAGGAGCAAAAACCACTGCAAGGACATTTCAGATGTGTTAAGAAGCAATGTCTCCTCCCCATTTCATTCTTTGCTCCCCCTGCAGAGTCATTTCCGGCAGCTCTGCTCTCTTGAGGCTCTTGGTGGGGAAGTGTGGGTTTTCTGACTCTCTCTCACACACGCAGGAGGATTGGTCACAGAATGTACCTCAGATATCTCGTCCTCGCTGCTTTCCTGAGGCAACCACTGGGTAAGCATTGGCTTTGACTGGAGGCAGGATTCCTCTTCTTCCCAGCAGACCCTCACCCCCTCAACAGATCTCTGCAGGAGCTGCTCTTGAATTATGGGCAAATACAGGGAAACATCATATCACAAGTTTCACAAGGTGGCTTTCACCTGCTTTCTCAAGATACTGCTACTGATAGAAAAGATGAGAATGAGAAGAAACAGTTCCTCTCCTGACCATCACAGACCCCTTGACTTCCTTTTCTCTTCCCAACCATCCACCTCTCGCTGCCCCTCTCTTCTCATCTGCGCTGGCCCAGTGTTTCACAGCCATGTCATTGCAGAAGCTCTTTTCTATCTCAGCAGTGTGCATTTTCTGACGCACAGGGATTATGGAAATTGATCCAGGGATATGAGAGCTCTCTCATCCCACTCACACTCTTAGGGTCTCCCAGTCTCTCTCCTGGCAGGCATGTGTCATGCAGCTTGTCCAGACTATCCATTCCTCCTGCAAGTCCACAATGCCTGGGCTTCTTTTTCCCTCCCTTCCCTGACCTTGGGGCTTCCTGAGAGGACAGGGAAGGGGCAGCAGGATGAAACTCCTCACTGGAGTTCCCTTGATCTCTCACCTCTCTGGAGGTGTCCTGGGGCCATCACAGGAGGGCCAGACACCACAGGCCGTTCCCTGGAGACTCCGGGCAGCAGGAGAGCGGTGACCAAAGACCTGGGTGAAAGCACAGCTCTCCTCTGGGGGTATCCTTGTGGGAGGTAATTGGCATTATTGTGCTGTGGGATCCAAGCTGAGCTGAGGTCTCAGCCTCCTGCCCAAAGATACTCACTGCCTTGCTGTTCCCATCCATGGGGCTCTTGCTGCAGAGAAAGGCACAGGGTGTCTTTTCCTCTGACATTTTGCATCTGCTCTTGTTTTGCATCTCGGTGCCTTGCCCTGCACAGTCACACACCCTTGATTTCTTCCAGGCACCATGGGACAGACCACTGTCACCCAGCAAGAAGGAGAAGTCACAGTGAAGCAGAGAGACACCTTCCAGACAACCTGCACCTACCAGAGCTCCTACTTTCGAGGCTTGCTCTGGTACCAGCAGAGGAAAGGACAAGGTCCCCACCTGCTTTCTTCTCAGGTCACAGCTGGCCACAAGCGCAGTGGCCGTTTCACCACCGAGCTGAACACCACAGGGAAATACAGCCTCCTGCAGCTGGAGGAAGTCGAGGTCTCTGACAGTGCCTTGTACCTCTGTGCTGTGCAAGACACCCTGGTGCAGGGAGCTTCCTTGGCTGTGCAAGAACCCAGAGGAGGCAGGGGATGTGTCTGTACAAGGCTGAGTTTCATAGAAAGGGCCCTCAACATTGTTTCTTCAATACATCCAGAGCTCTGCTGCCAAGATCTTCTTTGCAGGAGGGGCCAATGTCAGTGATGTGAAAGGAAAGAGAAGGTGATAAGAGAGTCTCAGGTTCTCTTGTTTTCACCTTGTGTTATATGATTATTATGCCCAACAGCTCTGGTCAGCTGACAGGCAATGCAGGAGGTTGGGATTGCTTGGGCAATGGTTCCTTGCTGCTGTTCTTTACTTTCTGTTTTTTTCCTGCTGCATATTGCTTCATCAGGGTTTCCTGTGGGCCTGTATCTTTGAGTATCTGCTCCAGGATGTGTCCCTCAGAGGTCAGAGTTCAAATAAAGATGAGAAACCTAAATAATATGCCACAGGGCAATGCCGCTTCCTGGAATTACATGATTACAACAAATTTGGAAAACATTCAGGACTACCTTTTGACTCTCTAGTTGCTGCACAGCTGTGTTCTGAGTCCTGGAAGCTTTCTCTCCCTAGTGCATTTTGCTGGTCCTTGGAACCCTTCTCATGCCCAATCTCATGAGCTTCCCCTAGCACCACCTTATTTCTCCTGCGGTTGTCCCAGGATGTTCAGCTTTATGCAAGATCTCATTGGGGGAACAGAGGGCACCAGGAAGAAGTTGATAACAGGCCCTTCCAGGAGAAGAGCCAGTCTTGGGTAAAGCTACTTCATGTCTGGGAGAATGCCAGGCACCCCAGAGCAGCCAGGGGGCTTTGGCACTGGCTACTGTCCTTGAAGGGCCCTGTCTGATGGGAGCTGGGGGTGGGTGAGAGACATGAGTGCCCTCAGGTTTTGCCTGGTCAGACTGGTTTCAATATCAACCTATGAGTCCCCTTAGCCCTGTAACTGCTGGGTTGTGCATGGAACTCGTTGGGGGCAGAGGGTAAAGAGGTTATGTGCCTTCACTACCCTTGCCCTTGGGTGCAGGTCATGCTCCCTCATTCAGGGGACAAGTGGGAGGAGGAGGAGGACAGGAGTTGTTTCAAAGGCTTTTTCTCACTTCACCCTGACTCCATCTTCTGACTGACGTTCTTTCCCCAGCATAGGGCTATCCAGAGCACCAGAAATTCCCTTCTGTACAAGATTCTGAGCTGCTGACCCCTCAGAGCCTCCAGCAGCACCGGGCTCCTCTCTAAGGGAAAGCAGTGGTCCATCTCCCTGTTGCAGGACATGCTCTGAGGCCAGGGGATGGTATGTGAGCTGAGATGCTGGAATACAGGGCCTGATACCCACTGGCTGTGAAGGAGCTGCACGATCTCTGCCTCAGCTCCAAGAGACAGTGACTGGAAGAGACCCATTGTCCTGTGTTCCACCCTCCCCTTCCTCTTCTGTTTGTGCCCCCACCTTATCCCTTACCACCCAAGGCAATGCTTTTAGTCCTTGACAATACAAGACAATGTCCACCAAGAAAATAATTACATGGAGGCAGAGGCTGGGATGCAGAAAACTTTAATAACTCTGAAGAGGGGTATGAGTTCACTTTTCAGAGGATGCCAGTGCAGGTATTTCACTAGCAGCTGCTGAAAATCTATGCTCATTGACTATGGTGGAGATCCACAGGGCATCCATCTACGTGTCCCACAAAAGGAGAGGGTCCAGCAGATGCCTCAAGTTGTTTCTGGGGTTCTTAAAGCACAGAACAATAGAAGACAAGAAAGACAGGAGAGAGAATAAGGCAGAGAAGTTAGACTTTGACCATCATTGCAGAGGTCCTGAGCTGCCCTCCTTTGGAAGGGCAGAACTGGATGCTCAGCGTCTCTGAAATCAACGGCCAGAATCTCTCTCCTTAATCCAACATCAGCTTCTGGGTTTTGAGGTCTTTGTTCAGGCGGTCACCAGTGGATTTAGCAGGGTGGACATCTGCTGCCACAGTAGTGGCTGGAAATGCAGGAGAGGTCACAGCAGGCAGAGTTGATGGGGACTCCGTCACAGCTGAGGATGCTGCCAACAGCAGCCGAGGTGGAGGAGCCCACCACGGTGTTCTGTGGGAAGGAGCTGAGGATGGGTCCGGGCAGGGTCACCACCACAGCAGGAGGTTCAATGACAACGGTGGAGTTCTGGCACTGCCTGACACAGGGCTCATTGCAGCTGTTGGCCAGCGGGGTTGGGCCACAGGGCTGGCAGCAGGGCTGGCACTGGTCATAGCAGGACATGACTTGAGGGTGAAGATACACCTGGGAGAGAGATCAAGGAGGAATTAGGGGTACATGTTAGGAGCAGTCCACCACAAGTCTGTCATCCTGCAATGATCATATATAAAGCACCTGCAGAGCCAAGAAGTAGAAAGCATGCAGTGAGGCAGAAGGAAATTCTCAGCCTCATGCAAACAATTTAATTCAAAGTTTTGGTATGCCTGACAAGATTGCTACCTATCTCTTCAGTGAAGAGCCTTCTCAGGCAGATCCCAGATACTCTCTGAGTCAGACTTGCACCCCTTTTTCCCTCCTCAAGCTATACCAAGAACCAGCATGGATGGACAGGTACACATTTGGATGAATAGAAAAAAGACATGAGGAAAGGGCTTCAGACTCACCTGGTTCCCAAGGAGAAGGAGGAGAGTGAAGCAGATGAGAGACCAAGGAGTTGGCCTGGCTTTTTATGGTGGCCCTGACCTGCCCCAGGTCCAGAGGTAGTTTCTACAGAAGTGGCAATTTTCAAAGCTGCTCATGAGGAGCAGAAAACACCCCAGCTAATGACATGGCCTGGGTGGTTGTTTTCCCTGATGCCACCTTCTCATTTCCTGGCTTACGCTGTCCACCTTCCCTCATGGAGGCTTCTTCTGAGTGCTGGGATTGAGAGGCCCCATGATTTCTGGGGCAGGAATGTGTCAGTGCCTGCTGAAACCTCAGTTCAGGTGCCAGATGGGCGCAGTGCGGGCAAGTGATGTTGGCCTGGGGCACACTGGTGGGGTTGCCCATGGCTGCAGTGACAGGAAAGGGCCCGTCTACTCCCAACCCTGGAATCTTTGCTGGTCACCCAAGGGCTTCCCTGCATGAGGACGTGCCTTGGCTTTCTCTTCTAACTCACTCCATTGGTCACTTGTAGGGTGCAGGTGGGCTGCTCTGCTGAGTTTCATTGACTCTTAATCTTTTACCCAGGAAACTAAGCAGCCTTCTCCAACTCTGGGTATTGAGGGCTGCAAAAGTTATTTCCCCCATTATTTCAACAGTGCTGAAAATCAGACTTATGTGGGTCCTCTACCAAAACCAGGTTATTATGGGGGACAGCCAGTAGAGAAAACTCATTTCTTCGTGTGACACACAAATAACAAGGGGTAGACTTATGCTTTCAAACACCTGAGTGTTACCATTGTTTACAACATGAAATTTTGAGGGAGGCTATCACTTTGCTGAAGTATTCCTTGAATTTATCCTCTTCTACCAAGGATACACCTCCCTTGCTCTTAAATTCCCCCCTGGTTTCAGGGACCTAAGAGTCCTAAAGACTGATCTTTCTCATGAATACTAAGGTAAAGAAGGCATTCACATTCAGCCCCTCGGCCTTTCCATGCCCTGTGTTGCAAGGCTGTGGGGCTTCAGAGAAAACCCAGTCCTTCATCAGTGGGACCAGTTGTCCCTAGCCTTCCTTTTGTCACCTGTGTCCTTAGAAAAGCTCTTCATGTTGCCATTGGCATCCCTCACCAGAGTCAGTTCCAGTTGGGCTTTGGTTTTCCTAACCTCACCCTTGCATGCTTGGACATGTTTCTCTGTATTCTTTCCAGGTTACCCATCCTTGCTTCCATCTTCTGCTTGCCTCCTTCTTGCGTTTTGTTGTGTCCAGGAGCTCCTTTTTCATCCATGCAGGCCTCCTGGCATGCCTTCCTAACTTTTTGTTAAGTGGGTCAGTCTGCTCTTGATCTTGGAGGCAGTGATATTGGAATATTAACCAGTTTTCTGGGGGCTCCTCTCTGCCTCAAGTGCCACATCACTGAGGACTCTCTTGAGCAGCTCTTTAAAGGGACCAAAGTTTGATCTCTTGAAGTGCAGGGTTATGATCTTGGTATTTACCCTCCTTGTTGGCCTCAGGATCTTGAAGTCTACCATTTCATGGTCACTGCAGCTCAGGCTGCCTTTGGTCTTCACATCCATAACAAGACTTTCTTTCTCAGTGTCTATGAGATCCAGCAGAACACCTCTTATTGGATCTTCTATTCCTTGGGTAATGAAGTTGTCTTCTGTGCACTGGCATAAGCTTTTGGCTTGCTTATGTCCTTCTGTGCTGTCCCTCCAGCAGATACCACGATGGTTGAATTGTCCTATGAGGATCAGGCTCTGTGAAAGTGATGCCACTCTTATATCTCTCTAGAGGACCTCATCTGCTTGTTCTTCCTGGTAAATGGCCTAAAGCAGATACCTACTACAATGTCACACTTACCTGTCTTCTCTTTAATGCTTGCCCACAAGCTCTCAGTTGGCACATCACCCAACCCCAGGCAGAACTTCATAACTTCCAACTGCTCTCTCACAGAAAGTGAAGGTCCCCCTCCTTGTCTTCACAGCCTGTAGTTCCAAAAAAAGCCTGTGTACCTCCACTGAAACATGCCAGTCATGGGAGCCATCCCACCCTGTCTCCATGATCCCAACATGATCGTAGCCCTACAACTGCACACACATCTCTGACTCCTGGCAGTTACTCCCCAGATTGTTAGCATTAGTGTGCAGGCACTTGACAGAGGCATCCTAGTGTGTCGCTTTCCTAGAAAGGGTTCTGGGGACTTCTCCACAATGGTGCCTTGTAGACACTTCCTTGATTGACCTTGTTCAAGAAAACAAGGTTTCAAGGCACATCTGGCTCTACTTTATCTTTGAAAGTGGTGAACCTATTTTGCAGTGGTAAACCCTTAGGTGGAGCAGAAACCTTCCGGGATTCCTCCTGGCATCATCCCCTACAAATCTGCTTTCATGAATCTACAAGTGGTATTCAGTTTTTAAGAACCACCTTTTAAAAGCACAGGAGCAGGCAATTCCAAAGTTAAGCAAGCAGGGCAGAAGACATCACAGAAAATAGAACTTGTACAATCTGTGAAAGGAAGGTCAGGCTTCACAGCAAAGGTACAGAGCTGTCGTTCACATATGCAGGGAGAAAGCAGGAAGGGCCAAAGCTCAATTAGAGTTGAAAGTGGTCCATCTTGTGTTAGACAACAAGAAAGGCTTTTTTAGGTGCATTGATAGCAAGAGGATGTGCAAAGAAAACATTGGGCCAATAACTGTTGAAGATGGTCACCTGAGTAATAGCGATGAAGGGAAACTTGAGGCATTCAATACATATTTTACCTCAGTCTTTAATAAGACCTCGGGCTTCCCAGTCCACTTAGTTGGAGAACCACGACTGCAGGAACAATGACTTTCCATTTGTAAGAGACCAGTTGTATCATGTCATTGTTCATACATCCATGGGGACAGATGGGATTCATGCCACAGAACTGAAGAAACTGGGAGATGTTAAGCAGGAATCCCCTAAAGATCTACCAAATATCTTGGGAGGCTGGGGAGGTCCCGTCTGACTGGAAGCCAGACAGTGTTTTTCCAACTTAAAGAAGGTCGTGAAGGAAGACCCAGGAAACTACAGACCTGTCAGTCTGACCTCAGTCCATGGAAAAAAAATTATGGAGAATGTCATACTGGGTGCTACTGAAAGGTGTTTAAAGAACAATGCAATCATCAGGCACAGTCAACACAGGTTCACAACAAGAAAGTCCTGTTGAACTAATTTGATATCCTTCTGTGATAAAGTCACCCACTCAGTGCATGAAGGGAAAGCAGTGGATGGAGTTTTTCTGGATCTTAGTAAGGTTTTAGATAGTGTCCCTCACAGCATTGTTCTGGAGAAGTTGTCTGTCTGTGGGATGAGCAGGTACATGGTGTGCTGGGTGAAGAACTGGCTGAAATGCAGGGACCAAAGGGTTGCAGTGAATGAGGCTACATCTGGCTAAAGACTAGTAAGCCTCGTGTTCCTCTGGACTCAATTCTATGGCCAGTTCTGTTCAATGTTTTTATCAGTGATGTGGATGCAGGAGTTGAATGCACCATGAGCGATTTCACTGATGATACCGAACTGGGAGGTACTGTTGACTCTCTGGAAGGACAGGAGGCCTTGCAGAGGGATCTAGATAAATTGAAGCATTGGGCAATCATTAATGGCATGAAATTTAACAAGTCCAAAGGACAGATTCTGCACCTGGGATGGAGTAACACCAAACACAAATCTAAATTGGGAGAGGAGTGGCTGGAGCAGCCCTGCAGAAAGGCATCTGGGGGTGCTGGTTGACAGCAGGCTCAACAGGAGTCAGGCGTGTGCGCTGGCAGCCAGAGGACAAAGCACATCCTGGAGGGCATTAACACAGTCCAACCAGCTGGTGAGGAGAGGAGATTATCACACTGTATTTAGTGTTGGGGTGGCCTCCCCTTGAGTTCTGTGTGTAGTTTTGAACCCCACAATTTCAGAAGGAAGTGAAGATACTTGAATACGTCCAGAGGAGGGCAACAAAGCCTGGGAAAGGGCTGGAAGGAATGTCTTATGAGGGGTGGCAAATGGCTTTGGGCTTGTCTGGTTTGGAGAAAAAGAGTCTGAGGGGTGACCTCATGGCTCTCTGCAACTTCCTGATGAGGAGAAGTGGAGAGGGAGGTGCTGATCTCTTCTCCCTGGGATCCAGTGATAGGACACATGGAAATGGTTCAAAGCTGCATCAGGGGAGGTTCAAAATGACATTACTAAACATTTCCTTACGGACAGAGTGATCAAACACTGGAACAGGCTTTCTAAAGCAATAGAGCATCAGTCAATGCCTGAAGCCTGCTAGTGTTTAAGAGGCATTTGGACAACACCCTTAATTACACGGTTTAACTTTTGGTCAGCCCCAAAGTGGTCAGGCAGTTGGACTACATGGCTGTTGTAGGTCCCTCCCAACTGTAATATTCTATTCTATTCTATCCTTCACTTCCCCAGAGTTTACACTTACCTTAATACTAGGGGGTACACGTTCTCTGTTTCTCCACTGCAGTTGGGGTCTGGGGTTCATCAAGCTGCTGAACAACAAAGAAAGTCCTGACTGTCGACCTTTCACTTCCCTGATGCTGTGCAGGAGACTTGCAACTGCTTGCCTACTGCTGAATGCCCACCGCTTGCTGCCTGTTGTGCCTGAGAATATTCTGTGGTCTTACAGATTTTGGCAACTGCAATATCAGGAAATGCTCTGGAAAGGTCATTTTATCAAATTTGTGGAGGACTTAAGTTTTGTTCTTTCGCTCATTTACAGGACTTTTGGTGAAGCAGGGATGGACTATGTGGAAAAAATGTATCTGGTACCTCTAAATTAGCTGCAGAAGCTATAGGTTCTGCCATTACCTGGGGAAGACATGAGGGCTGATACTGTCCTCTCTTTGGGTGCTGAAATTAGGAACATTCTTCAGACACCAGGTTTGGTGGCCTAGGAGAAAGCTTAGGTGTATACAGATACTCGTCAAATGTACTTATCCCACAAGAAAAATATCAGAAAAGGGGTAAAATATCTCCTGCTTTTCCAGAAGAAAGCAAGACAAAGATGGGAAAAGCCCCTGCAGACTCCTGAGGACTCCACCCTGTTGGTCAAGAAGTGCCAGATATTATGTATCCATGGTATTGGAAGAATGTGCAGTTTCTCCTTGGTGAACTAGGGCAGCAAAAGCATATTTCATCTTGGGAAAACCAGGGAAGTTTTATGTACGAAAGAGATATCATTAAGGGGTGTCACCTACTTGATTGAGACCAGTGTGTCCTTCAGACTTCTGGTCCATTTGAGCAGACCAAAAGGCTGGAATGTTTTTATGAAAGCCATGGCTGCCATTGTTGCAGAGGCTCTGAGAATGCTTCATGCTGATTCTCATTGGCCCTGTGTTGCCACCTGTCTCAGCAGTGGCTCCCATAGAGCCTGGTGCTCCCATCCTCATCCCATGCAGGAATGACCTTGTTCCCTGTCCTGGTCCTGTGGTGCTGGTGGTGTGTGGAGTTTGTGTCAGGGCAAATCCCCCCACCACAATGTCCCAGACTCTGGAGATGTGGGATATCCTTGGCCTGTGTGTTGGGAGCAGAGGTGCTGCATGGACCACAAAGGCCACTTCAGCACCAGGGCTCTGGGAATGCTGAAGGAGTTTGGTGCCTGGGGAAAGGCACCTCAGTAAGTACCCTGTGGCTGGGCTTCTGCATGCCAGCTCACGGATACTGCTGATGATTGTATGAAATCCCACTGTCACTGCCACGTCTCCACGGAGATGGGAATATCTCCTCTCACACAGCACCTGTCCAGACTAGAGCTGCGTTGTGGTACTTGTGGGGCTGTAGAGTTATTTGGGCTCAGGAAAGCTGTGCTTCAGGAAGAACAGGCAGCACAGAGCAGTGTTGTATCTCTGGGCACCAGTCACTTTTTCCCTTTTCCCACTCTCCATCTGTCCCTGAGTACCAGGGACACAGATATGGGCTTTAGCCATGGGATTGAAGTGTTTGCAGCTCTGGTGGAACAGCCTGGGGGTTCACTTCTAATCATATGATGAAGCAAGCCATGTGTACACAGGACCAGGTAAGGCAAGCCCGGCTGTGAGCTTAGTTCAGAGTTCAGAGGCCACCACTGGACAATTGCAGGGTCAGTGCCTTCAGAAAGATGGGTCATTCCATTTACTGTAGGATGGGATAAGTCCTGTGTGTGAGCTGATGTCTCTTCATTGACTTTGGGAAGAGTCTGTAGGGTCTGTTAGAGCGGACCCAAACGAAGGCTACTAAACTGGTTGGGACACCTCTCCTGTGAAGAGAGGCTGAGAGAGGTGGGGTAGTTATGCCTGGAGAGGAGAAGGCTTTGGGCAGACCTTCTTGTGGCTTTGCAATACTTATAGGGGGCTTATCAGAAGGAAGGCAAAAGACGTTTTGCCAGGGACTGTAGTGACAGGACAAGGGACAATGGCTTTAAAGTGAAAGAAGGTAAATGTAGATTGGACATAAGGAAGAAATGTTTTGCAATGAAGGTGGTGAGACATTGGAAGAGGTTGCCCAGAGACATTGTGGAAGCCCCATCACTGGAGGTGTTCAAGGTGAGGTTAGATGAGGCTCTGAGCAACCTGATCTGGTGAGAGATGTCCCTGTCCATGGCAGGAGGGCTGGACAGGGTGGTATTTCAAGGTCCCTTCCCATGTGTGCAAATGCACTCATGAGCACAGCAGAGGAACATATACGTGAGCATGAACACGCACACACATCACTGAGAACTAGGGCACCCAATGCCAGCTCTCTGCCTCTTGGGATGACTCTAGCCAAGTCCTTTGGACTCCACAGTTACGGCAATGAATCAGTTACCACCAGCTTTAGTAAGCTCAAGAGCTTGACGCTCCTTCAATCACCTGTTTTCTCACTAGAAAAGCGACAGAAACCACAGTGGAATCAAAGCTGCCATGACCTTTCCAGACATTGAGCTTCTCTGTGTCCCAAGCCTGTGGGTCTTAATATAATTAATATAAATATAAGGGATAATATAAAATCTAAAGAACATCTATATGGCTGCAGCCACAAAGAAGCCCCACATTCCAACTGAAAAACCTCCTCCAGCCTTAGGTGCCTGCAAGTGTCCTAAGTCATCTCCTTAGGAGAGATGTGGGGGTGTGAGACCAGCCCCAGCTCTCTAAAGGGAACAGTACCTCAGTGGTGACAAGCCAGACTCCCCACAGGCTGCAAACCCTGAGGCTGGAGCACCAGAAGTGACACTGACTGATCCCACTAAGAAATGCACTCAGCCTCTTCACAGCGTTCCTGAAGATGCCATTTATTAGCGCTAAGACTGGAAAGAAAGAGAGGACGGTACAGATAACCTTACATCCCATTAGAGGCTGGGAACCCAGAGCTGCTCCACATCAGCTGCTGTCACAGAATGAGAGAATCACAGAATGGCCAAGGTTGGAAGGGACCCCTGCAACTCATCTGGTCCGCCTCCACCCAGCTCAAGCAGGGCCACACAGAGCCAGTTGCCAAGGACCATGTCCAGGTGGTTTTTGAATATCTCTAAAGAGGGAGACTGAGCAACCTCACTGGGATACCTGTGCCAGTGCTCAGCCACTCCCACAGCACAGTAGAATGCGCTGCCCCCTCTCCAGGGCACAGGTTAGTGGACGGATCCCATCCACAGAAGGATTACCCTATTTCACTCAGTCAAGTATTAAAGCCTTTTCTTCAAAGGAAATTTTTCTATTCATCATTTCTACTGTCAAACACTACAACTCTGCAAGATTTTTTTACCGGATATGAACAAATATGAGCAGCTTCCTCACCCTTGTCTAAATCAGGGGTTGAGCAGGGAAGTACAAATGGTGTGAAGAACAGCCACTGCTCTGTTTAGCCACCCTTTGGAGGTGACTTCCTGTGAAGGTGAAGACACACAGGAGATAGAAACAGGGCACAGCAGTGAAATGGGAAGCACAGGTTGAGGCAGCTCTGTGCCTGCCTTCTACACAGCAGAGCTGCTGCATGGTTCTCGCTCTCCACCTGGAAGAAGTGAGGATGAAGAGGAAGCAGCAGAAGGTCTCATCACCAATACTGAAGATGGTCACTGACTTGTTGGCAGAAGTGCCAGCAAAAGCCATGTCCAGGAGAGATGGTAGATGACCCAAGAAGTGGTGGATGTGCTTGGGCCTGCAGGAAGCCCTGTGAGAGGTGAGTATTGCATGTAGAGAAGGAGACAGGGAACCGGCCAGTCATGACCTTGCCACCAGCCAGACACACACAGCCTGGTGCACGATGGCCTCAGAGTGAAGAGCTTTGCAGAGAGTCAAGCAGTGGCCATACATCTTGGGAGTGTCACTTCCCAGGAGCTAAAAGAAGTACAGCTGGGCCATGCAGCTGTGGAAGGAGACAGATATGAGCCCTGGCCTGAGGAAGACCTCCAGCACCTTTGGAAGGAAGACACCAGGGAAGAGAGACTGAAATTTTTGGTCTTCAGTCATTCTGAGCTAGACTTCATCAGCCATAATTCCCTTCTTAGTGGAGAAGACGAGTCAGGGCATTTCCATCTTTGCACCTGTTCACTTTTGTCAAGGCATCTGGATTTTCATGCAGGAAATAGGATATGGGAGTGTAGTGGCTGCCAAGAGACATTTCCACTGATCAGAAGGGATGAGATTTACATGTACTGCAAAGAATGGCAGCCCGTCCCTGAGGACAGGTTCTCGGGGCAGGGGGGCAAATGAAGCAATTTTCCTCACACTCCCTCTGTCACAACACAACTTTGGGGCATTGTGCTGGGAGTGCAGAGCGGCAGCTGAAGGGAGGCTCTCAGCCTCCTCACTCCCAGCCGCAGGAAAGCCGTGGGGTGCTGGTTCCAGCCCCTGAGCTGGGAGACAGCTCGGGGAAGCCGGTGCATGGCCTGGG
>QJSC01000950.1:0-43054 GCA_003697955.1 Calidris pygmaea | reverse complement strand
CGGGGCTGGCCGCGCTGCTCCTGGGTGCGTGGGGCTGGCGGCGGTGGATGGGGGCCGGGGCTGTGCCCGGGCTCTTCCCCGGGGAGCCCAGCGCCGACTCTTCCCTCTCCTTCCTCAAGGGGTCTTTCCCCCTCCTGCTTCTCTGCCATCTCTCGTCCCCCTTCCGTGTTCCTGCTTTCCCTCTTTCTTCACCACCTCTGTTGATGTGAGTCTGCTTGCGTGTACACCTGATTTTTCATGCACCCTTTCCTTCCCCTCCCCTGCGCATTCCACAGTTCTTACTGCCCTGAATATAAGCCTCTGTGCTTCACTGTAACAACTCCTCTCCCTGTCCATTCTTTCTTCATCCGCCTACCCAACCACCACTCACCCACCCATCTTCTGACCTATCTTTCTATGCACCTACCACCTCTAACCTCTCTTCCTATCATGGGATGCTTCTCTCTTCTCACCCCCTGCTTCTTTCATATCTGTAGGCACAAGTTTGCTTTCCTGCACTGTGCCAATATTCCGTACATCTCCTCATCCCCCTGTGCAGTCACCATTTATTCTTCTTATGAATTCAGCCCTCCATCCTTCCCTGTAACACACTCAACTCTCCTGTCCCTTCTGCCTCTCATTACTCATCCATCCATCCCTGCACCTGACTCTCATTCTATCTCTCCATGCATCATATTCGAGTTCCCTCCCAGATGTCTCCCCTCACTCCATACACTCACAGCACAATCAGTCTCCATCCTTGTTCAGGAGAACCCTGCTCCCATTTATTCAGGTCTAGCCTGGTCTTCAGGTCTATCTCACTGACACTCTAACAATTTATTGGGGAAAAGAGCTGGGTGAGCTTTGGCCTTTTCTTTCTCCTTCCTCAGCAGTGGCTGCAGGTAGAGCCCAGGTGCAGCAGGAGCCGTCGGCAGAGACCACCGAGGGCACCGACATCAGCATCAACTGCTCACACCCCAATATAAAGACCACGGAGATCATCTACTGGTACCGTCAGCTCCCGGGCCGAGGTCCTGCACTGCTCGTGGTGGCTCACAAAGACTCCAAAGAGGTACCGGACCGGCCGGGTTGGCTGCGGGTGGCGGCAGACCGCCGCTCCAGCGCCCTGTGGCTCGCCCGGCCCCGGCGCGGGGACGCGGCGGTGTATTACTGCGCCCTGGGAGACACGGGGAGAGGAGCCGGGGCTGCGGCCGGGCAGGAACCGCCGCGGGCGGGGCCGGGCGTGTGTGTCGGGGGCGGGGGGACAGCCCCGGGCGGTCCCGCCAGGGGGCGCTGCCGCTCCGCCCGCCGGGGCCGCCTCGCCCCGCCCGGCCCCGCCCGGCCCCGCGCCCCGGGGCGCTTCCCCCGAGCCATCGGCACCGGGATCCTCCAGGTCGCACAGGCCCGCTCCCCGAAGCCCCGGTGGGTTTCCCCGACGCGGCTACGGCGCCGCCCACCGGGCAGAAGCCTCCTCCCGCCCCTCAGCCCCAGCTCACCCCCCCCGCACTCCCATCGGGACGCACACGGAACCCCCTGCCACACTGCCGGGGGCGGCGGGGCAGGAAGAGCGCCCGGAGCGGTGCCGGTGTCCGGCGGGGCCCGGCAAGGAGCGATTGCAGCCGCCGGCCCCGCTGGATCCCGGCCAGGAGCAGCGCCTTTCTGCTCTGCCCAGGGCGGCGGGCAGCAACGACCCTCCTGCCCACGGGCAGCCGGACACACCTCGCTCCTGCCCCATGGACCGGCCGCTGCTGCTGCTCCGCGGGCTGGGAATCTCTTCCACCCCACTGACATCGCCAGGCTCTCTTAGAACAGAAAGACCCAGCTGTTACAGGGCCAATGCAAGTCCTTGCTGTCAAAGCACAACCCCAAGTGGCTTCTTGCTGGTAACTTCATAAATCGGCTCAGATACAAAATTGCAAACAGAATCCTCCAGCTCCACTCTGTGCTTCTGGGGTGCTGCTTCTGGTTTTGCAAAGGCATCCTGTAGAGCTGCCACGGACAGAAAGGGAGAGAGTGTGCAGCACCTGAATCCAGGCACTTCAGTGTGTGCCTGGTCCTCTCTCCACCCAGACAGTCCCAGGGACAGGGTGGACATGGGTGGGTGCAGGGGTGCCTTTTCATCTCCTGCAAAGCTGGGTGCAGGCCTGTGCAGCTGGCAAGGTGGTGGGTGTTTGAGAGAAGTTCTCAAGGCATGCCTATATCATTGATGGACAGTATTTAAACCATGAGTCTGTTCTCTCTCTCAAAGACCTACTTGTGGTAGAGGTCGGGGGACACACCCAATAAGGCCTGTCTGGAGCAGCAGGGAGGGAGTTTTGCTCCTCCCCTTGGGCTTTGGTTTGGAGGCCTCTTTGATTTGGCAGAGGCAGAACAGCTGAAGGTGCAAGCATCAGGTCCTTCATGCTGGCAGGTCCCTGGGCACCCCATGAAGGGAGAGCGTGACATGGTCCTGATTTTCCTGGCAGCCCTGGTGGAACTGGCAGGCTTTGGTGAGATGTGACTTTCAGGCTGGGGAACAAGAGGGAAGAGTTTTCCCAGCTGGTGGTAGAAGGGAGGAGGTGTGAGTCTCCCTGGGACACCTAGGAGAGTTTCTGGAGGGAGATCAGGGGCTGTAGCTGGGTATGGTAAATAATGTGGGAGATGTCAGGAGTAATGGGCATAAGAGGAGGAGTAAGACTTCACCCTAACTTTGCAGGTACTGAGAATTCTTGAGGGTGCTGCTAGTACACATTAAGCCTGAGAAGAAAAGATGGCAGGGAGCTGAGCGATGCAGCACACAGCAGCTTCTCTGCTGGATGTATCAGATACAATGCTACCAGTCTCTGTAGGGGTGGACATAAAGAAGAACCTGCAGAAAGTGTGCAGGAACAAACAGCTCAGTGTTTCTGACACTGGGAAAAGTGAGATGGAAAGTGGGGACAGTGAGGAAGCTGATGAAGTGACAGAGAGACAGGTCTACAGGCAAGCAAAGCAGAAAGCCCTTTCTGGTTTGACAGGTCATGCCCAAAAGGACTCTGTGCTCCAGTTCCCACAAAAAATGACCATCCAGGCAGGACACAATGCAACTCTGCACTGCAACTTCTCCACCAGCAGCTCTCTTCCTTCCACCTTCTGGTACCAGCAGCACCAGACCCAGTCCCTCAGATGCTGTTACAGGTGTACAAATGGAAACCTCAAGTGGATTCAGGGAGGTTCTTCTCTACAATGTTTGTGGAGACCTCCCAGGTGCTTCTGCATGTGCAGGATGCCGAGCTCCAGGACAATGGAGCCTATTTCTGTGCACTGAGCCCACACTGGTGCCAGCTGCAGCAGTGCACAGAAAGGTGGGGGTGCTCTGAGGAGCGGTTCCCTCCCTGCCACTGCTTGCATGAAGCTCTGAGCTCAGCCTGCCCAGCAGGGGCACCTGGGGCTGTGGTGGGGTGAAGCACATGCTAGTGCGACTTTTACAGCTGTGTCCAGACCCAGGGTCTTTGATGACGAACAGAGTCCAATAAACCTGACTTGGGGCAGTTCCATTGGAGGCTACACCATACAGAAGCCAAACCAGGCTTGTAAATGCCCTCAGCTTAAAATAGCTGGTACCCCAGCGTGAGAAGTCAGGATAAGTAACCCATCAGCTTGTCGTCTTCTTCCCTTTGACTTTTGTCTCCACTGATGACCACAGCTATCTACACTGTCCAGGACTACAACACAGTGTTGGACTTGACAGAGGAAAGATGCAGAAGACCTGCAAGCCCTGTGTCCAAGGCTTCAGTATTGTTCAGCAGAAACTAATCTATGCTGGTGTGAGGGGAGATGCAGCTGATGAGAGTTATGTGCCCAGCTTCAGCCCCTTCATCCACACAAAAGCTTGCTCCCTGACATCCCTGTGTACTCAAGTTCCTTGGATGTGGAGATGGGGTTTAAACATGGGATGGGGATGCTTGGAAGGCCAAGTATAGGTGGACTTACTGCTAGATGAGGATGGAGTCCTGGTGACAAATGACATGAAAAAGGTTGACATACTCAAAGCCTATTGCTCCTCAGTTTTATTGGTATGGCTTCTCCTCAGGCCTACCACATCCCTGAGCCTCCCCACAGACATGAGCACAGCCAGAAGAAAATGTACATGAGCACAATCACGCACACACCCCACTGAGAACATGGACTCCTAACACCAGAGCTCAGCCCCTCTAGAGAGCTCCAGGCAAGTCTTTCAGACCCTACAGGTGAGGAAGGAATCAGTCACTGGCCAGTCCCATCAGCTTTAGTTGAGCTCAAGGGTTTGGCAGTGGTTCAGTCAGCTGCTGCCTCACTGTAAGACAGAGAGTAATCACAGTGGAGTCGAAGCTGGCATGGCCTTCCCAGACACAGAGCCTCTCCACATCTCAGGTCTGTCTGTGAAGGATAATGTAAAAACATCCCCATTGCTGCAGCCCCCCAAAGAATAACCGTATTAGAGGGAAAAGAAAATTCTGCAATGCTGGAAATTCCCACCTGACCTTGTTGATGTCCTCAAGGGTCTGGAACCAGCCCCTTCCCTTGCAAAGGGAGCGGTGCCACAGTGACACACTCATGTGGCAGCAGAAGAGTCTGTGTCTGGGACAAGCCAGCCTCCCCTCAGGCTACAGACACTGAGGCTGGGACATCAGAAGGGATGGAGGAGTGAACCTGTCTCTAGACTTACTTGAAGTCTAGAGTCACTCTCTCTGTCTCTAGTCTTACTCTCTCTTCAAAGGCAGAGAAATGCAGGACAATATTAATTTACAGAGTTGCTGAACACATTGTCTGGCTGCCCTGGGAATGCTCATGCATTCTTTGGTATTTTCCCCAGTTTTAAGGGACATGCTGACTTTTTTCTCCTCTTGTGTTTTCCAGGCAGCTGCCGGTGGTGTCACTGCCTGGAGCAAGAGGGAGCTGCCATGTCCTGGGTCTGGAGGGGTTAGGGTTAATTCTCCCCAGGACCTAGCAGGGAGACAAGTATTCCATCCCATGTGACCCATGCTCAGGGGGTAACCAGAGCTAACCCGGGAAGGGGAGGGACAGGAAGTCAGTGGGGGGAAGAGGAAGTCACCCCCAGGGGAGCAGAGCGGTTGGGGATGTCCTGGGTGCGGTCGGAAGTGGTGGTATTGTAATCATGATGTGTACCCCCTGTATTCTCTATCTTGAGTGGAGAAACGTCTGCTCCTAACAGCTGAGATACTGGCTCCTACAGGTGGGGAGGACATATTCTCCTCAAGTTGCTGGACCTTCTGGGAGAGTTTCTCCACAGCTGAGACGAGGGGAGAAGAGAGATTTTCTTTACATTGCTGGTTGGGCAGCCACCTCATCCACCGTTGGTCCCTCTTCACCTTTCCATTCCATCACTGCCAATGAGTTGGCATATGATGATGGGTCGTTCCGTACAAACTTCCGCCACGTGGACCTTGTGCATTGGATCTGAACAGGATCTGTGGGTAACTGTGCATTGTACAGGTCATAATAAATCATCTCCTGCACGGCTAATTCTCTCAGGTACTGGATACCTCTTTTCATGGTTGGCCCACTTGCTCGGATGACATACAACATCTTCACTGAAGGTGTACCTTTCCCTCACACCTGACAGGAGTCACCTCCAGAGGCTGAGGGCTTGTGATTTTTTTCCCAATTGCCTTATCAATGCCCCCCTCTCTAGACAGAGATCCCAGCTGCCTGGCTTCCCTACCCTCCAATTCCAAGCTACTAGCTTCATTATCCTAGCACCAGAGCAGCCAGGTGACCATGTATTCACCTGGAAGTCAGCTGAAATCTTTTTGCATGTCCCGCAGCTCGCTCAGGGACAGGGATCGAGTGATTATCTCTGGTTCTGCCTCTTCCTCTTGTTCTTGTGATGACCCTGAATCATTGTCATCCTTCACTGAGTGAACAGATTTCTTGGTGTATCTCTTCTTCTGGATAGGGGCAACTGATACGGGCACAGGTTGGTTTTCTGGTTCAGCTGTAATGCCTGCCACAGGGGTTGGAGTAGCCACAGTGCCTGTCAGCATGGTTTCCATCTCTTTCTACTAAGGATGCTGCGCAACATTGAGCAATGCTTGACAGATACTGGCCAGGGCCCAGCACAATGCAGTAAGCTGTGCCTCTCTGGAATAGACACAGCATTTTCCTTTCAAATATTCTATCACTTTATCAGGGTCCTGTAATTGTTCGGTGGTGAAATCCCAGACCATTGGAGGTGAAAAACTCTCTAGATACCTGCCCATGTTCTCCCACATGCCATGCCTTGGGGCAGATCTCTGGGTGGTAGTCTTAAATAGTTGCTTAACCCTAAACAAAAATGGAAACACATTCAGGAGACCTAGCAATAGGACCAATCTGGTTTGCATGTCCCAAGGGTATTCAAAATTCTCAAAAACAGGCATACCCAGCACAAAAGAGAAAAGGGAGGTGAAAGAGCTGGGGAAAGTATCCCTCCCTGCTCCCCCCCTAGACTCAGTGTGTTTATTAATAAATTCCCTGAGATATGGGCAGGAAAACAGTGCCAAAGAAACACCCCAACATAACCATCTGAACGGTAATGCTATCATATCATAAATTGATACCACACAAGACAGCAAAATTATAATCCTGATGCCTCTCCCAGAGGTGATAAACAGCATCACCAGGAGTACATAGAGCATGTAAGAGTTTAGATAACACAGCCGTGAAAACAAATGAAGCAACATTGTGCCCAGCAAGTAATACAATAAATACAGATAACAAATTACTTTTAACAGGTTCTGGTCAGATCTGTCGTTATCTCAACCCTCCGAGTGCCCCACGTTGGGCGCCAAAATGGACTGTCGTGGTTTGGCCTCAGACGGCAACAAAGAACCACGTGGCAGTCGCTCGAGCAGATCGGAGCCCCCACCGCTGCCACGGCCGTGAGGGGAAAATCGGAAGAAAAAGGCAAAACTCGTGGGTTGAGACAAAGGCAATTTAACAGAACAGCAAAGGGAGCAAGAAACAACAACAACAACAACACTGTCAGAGGAATACACAACCACGATTACAATACCACCACTTGCCGACCGCACCCAGGACACCCCGACTGCTCTGCTCCTCCGGGGGTGACTTCCTCATCCCCCCAGACTTCCTGTCCCTCCTCTTCCCCAGCTAGCTCCGGCTACCCCCTGGGCATGGCTCACGTGGGATGGAATACTTGTGTCCCTGCTAGGTCCTGGGGAGAATTAACCCTATCCCTGCCAGACCCAGGACTTGCCTGCAGCCTCCTCTGTCCCCATGAGCTGGCTGAGTTTCTTTTGCAGCCAAAGTTCCTAATGGAAAACCCATGTTGCACATATTAATACAGGAGTAAGGAAAGTGTATTTGGTTGACCCTGATTTTGTTCACATTCACCACTTTAATCCTGTGTTAATGGGTCAGATTTCCATGAATTAAAGTTACTTCTGCCCTGTTATCCAGCAGAGCCATAACCCATTGCTAAATACGCTGGCCCCACAGTGTTACACACAGAACATAAGGGTTCATTCCCACCTATGCCTGTCCCTGTCCCCACCCCTGTCCCCACACTGAAGAGTTGAGCCCTTTCCCTGGGCTTGTTTGCAGGGAAGGGGGGATGACACCATGTGCATCCCCTGCCCCACCCACCCCTTCCATTTGCTGCCCAGAACCCTTTGAGGTGCTGTGCCTGCACCTCACGTGGGGCCACTGCTTCAGCTCCAAACATCCCCATGTCCACTTCGATCATGGTAGTAACAACCAAACACAGCATGAGTTTTCCTTTCCTTTTCCTTTTTCTACCCCATGTTCCTTGAAAAAACTTCAGGGGGGGTGGGACATCCAGCAAATTCTGCCTCAGTTTCTCAATTCACCAGAAAAACACTTAGTCCAAGTGTCTTGTCACTGTCCCTCACGGCTGTCTGTGGGGACAGCCAGGCATTCAGTCTGTCTCTTCTTCTCTATCCTTTCTCTGCAAAGGCATTTCTCACTGGGACCTGCTGACTCCAACAAATGTTTTGCACCAGGAGCTGCTGGTTCGTTTTGATTCGTGGATTAAAGTCACTCAGACTCTGTCAAGTATGGCTTAAAATGCTATTTCTTAGACTAAGACTCTGAAGAAAGACAAGGCAGTAGAGATGATCTTACGTCCTTCAGTTGCTAGGAGCCCTACGCTATGTGCTGTCTTTCTCCAATCACAGAAGTCCTGTCCAGGAAACTGTTTACCCATTTTGGTCCCTCGAGCTTTTAGAGGATTTTAATAAAATAAAACAGCTCTATTCATAATTTCTGCTGTCAAACAGAGGTGATGTTCCCATCTGAACTTCATGCTGTATATTTAGACACAGGGAAGGACACCCAGGTTGTGCAATCGCTGGCACTGAGCAGGATCCACCTAAAGCTCATCAGTTACAACCGAGTGGCTGAGTTTGTCCTCTGGCCAAGGGATTTGGGCAGCACCACATGGCTCTGAAGGCGAAACTCTGCATGGAGCACAGCAGAGCAGAGGCCAGGGCCTCCTCAGGTTACACGGATCACTGACTCCTTGATGTACAATGATCTTTGGGTTGGGGTGGTGATCATACCCTGCCAGTTGTTTACTTCATGTGAAGATATACCAGCTCTTGAACCTGCTCAGACCAGATTTCCCACCCTTCTTCCTTGGGGTGTAAGCAAGTGACTGAGCAGGGGAATAAGAAAAATGTGAAAAAGAGCCACTGCTCTGCCCAGTGACCCTTTGGAGGGGAAGACACATGGACCATAGATAAAGGCCACAGCAGTGAAATGGAAGCACTGCTGAGACTGCCTTCTGCACAGCAGAGCCCCAGCGCGATTTAAATCACCACAAAAAAAAAAAAAAAACCTCCTCTGGCAACAGTGCCCTTAGTTTGAAGTGGAAAAGCTGCCTGGATCCTGCGCCCTTTTCCTACCTTTCCAAGATCTCCTCACTTGCACAGCCAAACTAGGGGTCATGCCAAGAGCCAGTAGAAGGGCTCTGGTGGTGCTTTGGCCAAAGGGCTTACTCATTTGTCAGAAGAAACACCATTTCTCCCTCTTCTACAAGGCCAATTGTAGATGCTTCTAGAAGGCATCATTGCAAGGACCTGAGGTACCTTCTGCTTATTACAAGGTTCAGTGCAAAATAATCCGCTCCCCCCAAGAATGACAGCCAGTTCCTGAACACAAACTCTCTGGAGGGACCAACCAAAGAGTCAAGAGCACTGAGACCGCATGTTATTCTCTTGGGAAGAGTACCCCCATCCTTGTTGAACTTCGCTTTATCCTTCATGGTCTTTATCAGAGCAATATGATCTTCCTCAGAAATACACCACTCACCATCCCCATTTCAGTGCTGACTGCCCTCAGCTCTCACACCCTTAGCTCCTATTTCCACCCTTGGCACATTCAGCAACATGGGTGACTTTTCCTGGCTACTCCTGCCCACAAGTCCTGGCCATGGCCCCTGGATTGGGTGGTGGAGGAGAGAAGAAGGTGGAGTAGCAGCTCTGGGCCACCCCAAGAGCTGTTTTCTGCTTTATCACTCCTCTCATTCTACAGAGCAAATCATCTTCTGGAGCCCCACACTCACCCCCTGCCACTCAAGAGCAGCTCCAGCTAAAGAGGAGGAATGCCTTTCCTCAAGAGTTCATGGAGCTCCTGCCCCCTAAGGGCCTCTTGCCTTTCTGGGCATTTGTAGGCACAGACACAGCAGGGCAAGGTTTGATGGCAACTGGCAGCAGAGCAACCTGGGATGTCTCTCTCAGCTCCAAGGAATGGTGCTCAAAAGAGGAACTGCTGCAGTGTGTTCCAACCTCCCACTCCTCTATGAATGGAAAAGGGTCTCCATTTGCCTTCAGTCCCTTCCACCCCAGAGCAACACCTCTCTCCTTTGCAAACTTGAGGAATGTCTACAGAGGGAAGGATCACACAGAGTCCAGGCTTGAATGCAGCAGAACTTTAATGAGTCAAAAGAGGGAAACACAGTCACTCCAGGTAGGGGATACAAGTGATACAAGTCCATGGAGCACTGCTGACCACAGAGATTCTGTGGTCCTTGACTGTGGAGAAGTAGAGAAGTTCTTGCATGATGTCTGTCTGCCTGCCCTATAGAGGGAGAGGAGACAGATGGTCCCCAACAGGTGTGCCTTGGTGGGACCTTTCTGCCAAGGGGAACCAAAGCAAACAAAGAAAAAGGAGAGAAAGGCAAAGCCATTCAGCTGTACAGCAAATACATCCCAAATCTCGATCCTTTTCCCAGCACCATGTTCTGAGTTCCTCAAGGTGTCTTGCTGAGGCTTTCCCAGCATCTTTATTAGAGGAGGGACCTTCTGCCATAGTAGCGGCTGGAAATGCCAGAAAGGTCACAGCACCCAGAGTTGATGGGCACTCCATCACAGCTGAGGATGCTGCCAACTGCAGCAGAGGTGGAGGAGCCCACCACAGTGTTCTGTGGGAAGGAGCTGAGGATGGGGCCAGGCAGGGTCACCACCACAGCAGGAGGCTCAATGACGACGGTGGAGTTCTGGCACTGCCTGACACAGGGCTCGTTGCAGCTGTTGGCCAGTGGGGTCGGGCCACAGGGCCGGCAGGGCAGACACTGGTTGTAGCAGGACATGTCTCAAGTGTGGAGGTGCACCTGGGAGAGGAGCAGGAAGGAAACAGAGAACAAGGGTGGGTGAGGAGCAGCCTGTTTACACTGTCACAAAGGAGCCAAGGCTGCTTCTGGGTGAGGAGCTAGAGGCTCAGGCAGCAGACACACAGTCTTCATCACCCTACAAAGAGCAGCCTGGCCCAATGAGGGTTTCTCGTAGAACATAAACCAAAAGCCCCATCACCAAATCTCAGACTCTCCCTAAGCAGACCTTCTCCCTGCTTCCCTCTGTCATGACAAGAAGACGCAAACCAAAGGACAGGAGAGAGCCAATATCACATGAGAGGTACATCAAGAAGAGATCTCCCTTTGGAAGAGAGGAAAATAGAGCTTAAGACTCACCTGGTTCCCGAGGAGAAGGAGGCCAGAGAAGTGGATGAGAGAGCAGGGACCTGCGCTGGCTTTTATACCTGCCCTTCATTGCCACAGGAGCAGAGGTGCCCTTTGTAGAGGTAACAATTTTCTGACAAGCTCATCTTGAATGCAAACCATCACAGCTAATGATATGGGCTGTGCTTTGGTTTCCAACACTGCTGCCTTTTCATTTCCAGGTTTGTGCCATGCCCATTCCACACTCAAAGCTTCTTCTGAGCACGGGGATGAAAGGCCCCAGGATTTCTAGGGCAAGAATGCAGCAGTGCAGGCAGAAGACAGCTCAAGTGCTGGGTGGGTTCAGATGACAATAGCCTGGGTCACTCTATTGAGCTTGTTTGAACTGTCATTCTCAGAAAAACGCTCCAGCCATGTCTTTATCTTTCCTTCTCTCTTCAGCTCACCCCAAAGGTCATATGTTGTTTCTTCCCCTCATATATGTGGTGTCCTGCCATATTTTGACCCCATCCTGCCTAACACTGCCCAGTTCCTAGGGCAGTGGGAGATTCAGAGAGTCCGTGGTTCATAGTGTTCTTATGTGTCTTCTTGTCTTTTGTGTATTATAAGCAGCCAGGTTTTTGTGAATTCACATGGTATCGCAAATTAGTGCATGATGCCATGCCGGTGTGCCTGAGCCTCTGTGTGTGTATCCTTGTGTGTCTCTCATCAGGAGGGAATGTGCCAGTTATGGCAGGGATGCTGTCCACCTCTCTCTCCATGAGCACCACAAAGCACCAAGTTCCCAGGGTCAGCAGGAGCCCATGTGCAGCTGAGTGGTGATGGCACCAGCCCCCTAGTGCCTGAGATTGTTTGGTGTGGTGATTGTTGTGGTGATGGGGTGTTGGGGTTTTTTTGTTGTTTTGGTGTTGTGGTTGGTTTTTTTGTTTGTTTGTGTTTGGTTTTGGTTTTGTTTTTTAATGGTTGGACTCAATAATTTCAAAGGTCCCTTCCAACCATGAAGATTCTGTGATTCTGTGATTCTGAGATCTGTCAAAGCAGGAGACACTGAATTGTAGCCCCTGTCTCCTGAGACCTCCCTCTTCTGCCCCTGCAGAGCTCACACTCTGCTGCTGCCTATTTGAGGCCCCAACAAGGATGGATTTACTCCAGCTTGGATCCTTATTTGAATTCAGCATAACACTATTGGGAGCTCCTCAGCATGACTGGCAGTCCCCACTCCCTGCCTCTTCAGGTCAGGACACAGCTGCTCTCCCCAGCACTACAGAGTTCAAAGGATGAACATTGCTTTCTGGGAAAGGAGAAAGGCTGAGGAATCCTGCCCACCTACTGCTGCCCATCACTGAGTCCATGGTTCCAATGCAGTGCCAGTGGTGTCTGGGGTGGGACACACCCTCTTTCATGACCATGTCAATGCCAAATGCACTTGTGCAGCCCATTGACCTCATTCTATGCCAGGCAGGGGCTGAGACCTTGTCCCAAACAGGTACTGAATGAAAGAAATATGAAGCCTGATGTTGCTGTGCTGTGAGTGCAAGGAAAGACCCTGTGGCTTACACAGGGAAAGCCAAAAAACTCATGATTGCTTTGGCCTTCAGCCCACAAACATCTTCAGACCCTCAGGAAAGGCTGAGGGAGCTGGGGTTTTTCAGTCTAGAGAAAAGAAGGCTGAGGGGATACCTTAGCGCTCTCTACAACTTCCAGGAAGGAGGTCGGTCTCTTCTCCCAGGTCACAGGTGATAGGACAAGAGGAAAAGTCCTCAAGTTGCACCAGGGCAGGTTCAGATTTGGTATTAGGAAAAGTTTCTTCACTGAAAGGGTTATTAAGCTATGGAATGGGCTGCCCAGGGAGGTGGTTGAGGCACCATCCCTGGAGGTATTTAAAAGACGGGTTGATATAGTGCTTAGAGACATGGTTTAGTGACGGTTTTTATCAGAGTTAGGTGGATGGTTGGACTAGATGATCTAAAAGGTCTCTTTCAACCTAGACTATTCTATGATTCCATACCCGACATTGGGGTATCAGTCCGAGTGCCCAGCAACTGGCCCTGGGAGGAAGGGGACGATGGATTCACAACCACATCCCCCAAAGCCAGCTGCTGTCCCTTAGGGGTGTCCAGTATTGACACTCTTTCTGACAAGGGCTGTGCAAAGTGGGGACATTTTATAAGCACATGTCCCCTCCTGAATATTGTTCGGCCTGAGATCACATCCAGCTTGGAGGCAGTACAGCCGAGGGCTTTCCCTCTTCCCTTGAGAGACCTGAATGAGGGCAGTGCCAGGGAGCTCTGCTGGGAGAGCTCAGCCAGGGGAGAGTCTCCTCGCAGTGGAGCTACTCTTTCTGAGCTGAGGCTCTAGTGTAGCCAAGGGACAACCTCATTGCTTTCTCAGGAGGTCCCAGGCACTGTGAAGAAAGGAAGGGCAGGAGCTGTGGACCTGAATTTAGCAAGACCTTTGCCAGCCTCTCTTGGACTTCCTTTATGACCAAATTAATGACTAGCGGGTTCAGTGATAAGGTGGGTGGAAAACAGGCAGGCTCAGAAAAGGCTGTGATCTTGGTGCAAAGCCCAGATGACTGACACTTCTTAGCAGGGTCTATGAGTAGGGGTGAGTAGTAGGACAATAGTGTTTAGTGTTTTCATGAATGCCACGAACAGTGGGAAATCGGGAACTCCCAGCTTGTCTGTAGGTAACACCCAGAGAGGGGAATGGATGGTAACTGTGGGACACAGCTCCTGTTCAGAGGACCTAGAACCCTCTATATGAGACGTGTGAATGCTGAGGAAGAGGAGGGAGGATCATGAACTTGTGAGTCATGGTGCCAGCTGGGGAGAGAAGCTGCCTGAGAAAGTGCTGGAAAGGAGGACTGTGTTTGCTCTTGTGTTTGAGAGGGAGGAAGGATCCATCTGGCTCCGGAAAGGTGCTGTTTTCTCTCCCAGACCACATCTCTCCCAGGAGCACTCACTTCTCCTTTTACATGTTCAGCTTCTCCTTTTTAACTTGTTCCATCTCCCCTGTTCCCACAACCTCCTCCCCTGCTCACCCTTCTTGCCCCAAGAACTGCCCTGCAGCGCTTGGTTCTTCTTGCATTTTTGCCTGACAGTTGACACCTGCACAGTATCCCCTGGAGACTTCACCTGATAGACTACTTTTCCTTTTATATTAATACCTGAGAGCATCCAGCAGAACCCCGTGCCTTTCTCTTTCACATCTAATTTTAAGAGTCCAATTTTCCAGTGAGACATTTCGAGACAATAAGAGAACTGGAAAAAGAGCAAGCACTTCCACACCTTCCCGCCATGCCCTGTTGCTGTGCCGTTCCCCCTCCCCTTGGCTCTTTCCAGGGCACCGGCGTCCCCGTGGCCGAGGTGCCCGTTCCGGGGACAGCCTGTGCCCGCCCTCCCGCACCCCCAGTGTCGCTGCGGGCAGCTCGGCTCCAGCCGGTCTCTGCCGCGGCGCCGCCTTCCCGCTGGCTCCTCCCTCCCCGCCGCTCTGCCCGGGGCCGCCGCCGGCCTTTCACGGGCCACTCGGCCGGCGACACCGGCTGCAAGGGCAGCACCAGCCCGAGGGGCCCCGGGGCGGGGCCGGTGTGGTTTCGGGGAGCTGTGTCCGAGGGCAGAGCGACACCCCGCTCGGCTCCGCCGTCGGCGCAGGGCTGAGCCCCGGGGCGGAGCTGGCGGCGGCGGAGAGGAGAGAAGAGGAGGGGTCGGAGAGGAGGCGCGGCGGCCGGAGCAGAGAGCCGGGGCTGGCGGGGGGCAGCGAGGCGCGGGCGGCGGAGCGGCGGGATGCGGCGGAGCCGGGGCGCAGGGCTGGCGGGGCTGGCCGCGCTGCTCCTGGGTGCGTGGGGCTGGCGGCGGGATGTTGCGGGCGCCGGACCGAGGGCTGTGTGGGATCAACGCTGGCCCCGGGACTCGCCCGTGGCGCTCCTGCTCCTTGTCGAACCTTATTCCCCTTCTGTTCTTCTTTCTCCAGACATCTCTTCTGCCCTTAATGAAGTCATTTACTCCCAGCTGACCTGTCTCTGTTACTCCATTTCTTTATCCATCCATCCATCCATCCATCCATCCATTTCTCTCAGCCCATCTCTTTTCCTCATTCCTTTCTCCTCTTCTTCACTTTCTCCTTCCAAACTTTCCTCATACTTTCTTGTCTCCCACCCACCACTCTCGGAGAAATTGTGTCTCCAGACATTGTTCTCAGAACATATCCCCATCATCCATAAACTGTCTTCATTTTCTGCTGAAGAAAAGTGATTCTTTTCTTCTCGGTAGTAGCCGCATGCAGAGCCCAGGTGCAGCAGGAGCCATCGGCAGAGACCACCGAGGGCATGGCCATCAGCATCAACTGCTCACACCCCAACATAAAGATAACCTACTTCATCCACTGGTATCGTCGGCTCCCGGGCCGAGGACCCACATTCCTTGTGAGCAGTCTCAAACAGTCAAAAGAACTTCGGGCCCCGCCGGGTTGGCTGCGGGTGGCGGCAGACCGCCGGTCCAGCGCCCTGTGGCTCGCCCGGCCCCGGCGCGGGGACGCGGCGGTGTATTACTGTGGCGTGGGTCTCCCACGGGGAGAGGAGCCGGGGCTGCGGCCGGGCAGGAACCGCCGCGGGCGGGGCCGGGCGTGTGTGTCGGGGGCGGGGGGACAGCCCCGGGCGGTCCCGCCAGGGGGCGCTGCCGCTCCGCCCGCCGGGGCCGCCTCGCCCCGCCCGGCCCCGGGGCGCTTCACCCGAACCGCCCGCAACGGACCCGGCATCAGCATCAAGAGTGGCCCCGGCACCAGCATCACCGGATCCTTCGTGGCGTCAATGCCGGAGCGCAGCACCTTTTCTCATTGATGGCTGCTGTGGGCCTGTGCTCCTTAAGGCAGCAAATAGCCTCCTCGGACAGCCGACAAGTGGAGACCGAGATGCTCCGTGCAAGGCAGGGAGGGGATTACGGTGTTTCCTACAAGACTCTCTTGCTTCCCCACAAAGGGCTCCCACTGTTCTGGGTAACATGGCATCCTCTGGCCTGTCTGCAAAGGTCTGCCAGCTTGGTCTCAGAAGTGCATCACAGATGTAGAATGAGTTGCAACAGGAGCCAGCTCTTACATGGCAAAGGTCCATTGCAACAAACCAGAAATGTTTGTAAGAGCTGCTACAAGTTCCCTTCTCTGTGGCCTACCACCTGCTCCTCAGCCCTGTCAGGGCCAGACCTTCACCTGGGGTGATGTGGTGACCTTGCCTTGCAGCAGTGGTTGATTTGTTCCTGTGATACCAATGGGAGAAAGCATTCACCTCAGGACACCTTTGGATCCTCCTTCTTGCCTAAGAAGCTTCTGGACATGACAAAGCTCTTTCAAACAGGGGAGTATGTTTTCCCAAAGGAAACACAAACACAGTCAAGCAGGGGAACCTCCCCAGGTGGTACATGGTTCTGCTTGTCTTTGTCTGCTCCATCTATCGCCTAATCATAATGGGAATAGCCTCATCATTGTCACAGTGGAGAGTGAGCAGCCCTGGAGGTTCCTGAGTTAGTTCTTCCTTGGCAGGCTTTCCTTCTTGGAGATCTGCTGTGCCACCACCATTGTCCCCTGGATGCTGGAGACATTCCATCCTTTGCTTTCCTTTTCCCACTTCTTCCTATGCATGACTCAGTTCCTGATCCTCTCAGCCATGTCCTTTGATCATTCTGTCACCATATGCAAGGTGCTCAATGAAAAAAACATTATCACGACCAAGAAATTCTACTTCCTACCATCACTGAGAGAACGGTCAGTGGGCTTTGTGGTCATCTTGTCCCAGATGGCTCTGCTGCTGCAGTGTTCTTTCTGCACCAAGAAGGTTGTTGACCATTTCTACTATGATGCTGGGCAAGCATGATCACGGCATGTTGGGTTTGTGTTGACCTTGGCTGGCTGTCAGGTGCCCACCAAGCTGCTCTGTCTCTCCTCCTCCTCAAGATGACAAGGGAGAGAAAACAAGATGAAAGGCTCATGGGTTGAGATAAGAACAGGAGATCACTCAGCCCCTCACCATCACAGGCAATGT
Organism: Calidris pygmaea; assembly: GCA_003697955.1. Taxonomy (NCBI): domain Eukaryota; kingdom Metazoa; phylum Chordata; class Aves; order Charadriiformes; family Scolopacidae; genus Calidris; species Calidris pygmaea. Next base: position 26,105 of record QJSC01000950.1, on the reverse strand, counting down.
AGACTCAACTGGGGGAACTTAATTTAACGCATTGACAATCAAATCAGAGTAGGATAATAAGAAATAAGAACAAACCTGAAACCACTTTCTCCCCACCCCTCCCTTCTTTCCAGGATCAGCTTCACTCCCAACTTCTCTACTTTGTCCTCCCAAGTGTCTCAGGGGGATGAGGAACCGGGGGTGTATTCAGTTCATAACGCACTACCTCTGATGCTCCTTCCTCCTCATGTCCTTCCCCTGTTCCAATGTGGGGTCCTTCCCATGGGATACAGTCCTTCATGAACCTCTCCAACACAGTCTCATAGACTGCAGTTCTTCACAAACTGCTCCAGCATGGGTCCTTTCCACAGGCTCCAGCCCTTCAGGAACAGACTTTTCCAGTGTGGGTCTCTGACAGGCCCACAGATTTCTGCCGGAAAACCTGCTCCAGTGTGGGATGTCCATGGGGCCACAGGCCCTGCAAGGAGCCTGCTCCACTGTGTGGTCTCCATGGGGTCACAGCTTCCTTTATGGCACATGTGGCATGGGGTCCTCCATGAGCTGCAGGTGGCACCATTAACCTCCACAGGCTGCAGTGGGACACCCTGCATTGCCATGGTCTTCACTGTAAACTACAGGGGAATCTCTGCTCTGGTGCTGGAACACCTCCTCCCACTCCTTCTTCACTGACCTTAGTGCCTGCAAGGCTGTTTCTCTCACATATTCTCACTCTCCTCCTCCACATGCTCTTGTGCAACCATTTTAAACATCTTAAATATGTTAAATGGAGGTCCTACCACCATTGCTGACTGGCTCAGTATTGGCCAATGGTGGATCTGTCTCGGAGCTGGTTAGAACTGGTTCCGTTCAATGTGGAGGGGCAACTTTTGTCATCTTCTCACAGAAGCCACCCCTGTAGCCTCTATGCTACTAAAACCTTTTTCCCATTAATCAAATATGTTCCACCCCTCACCTCTGTAAATCACATGTTTAAGAATTCTTGTTAATATATGCATTCATCACACAATCTACAATGTTCAGAACCTTCACTTACCTCAGCAAAAAGAAATCCTCATACCAAAATCAACACCATGACAACACCCACTAAGGTGAGCAATTTACACACAATCCACCCCTTGTCCCTTCACAACAATTACAACAGCAGAAATTCCCCACAATTATTCCTCTCTTTGCTCTCTAGCAATGTTCAGTCCATGTTCCAAGGTTCCCCGGAGTTCAGCTTCGGGGCCAGTGCTCTTTAATGGTTTTATAAATTATCTGGGGGCAGGAATCAAATATACCTTAAGTTTGCTGACAATATTAAACCACGACGAGCTGTGGACTGCCTTGAGATTAGAGATGCCTTGCAGAGAGATCTGGATAGACCAGAGAGCTGGCACTCACCAGCCATGTGAAATGTAATAAGACCAAATGCCAGATTCTCCACCCGGGACAGGGTAATCCTGGTTATTCACACAAACCGGGAGATGAGAGGCTGGAGAGCAGCCCCACAGAAAGAGATCAGAGGGTTTGGGTTGATGGCAACTTGAATATGAGTCAACAGTGTGCCCTGGCAGCCAAAGAGCCAACAGTGTGCTGGTTGCCCAGCACACTGGGCACACAGCACACATCAAGCCCAGCATAGCCAGCTGGAAGTGGGATGTGATTGTCCCACTCTACACTGCACTGGTGTGTCCCCACCTCGAGTACTGTGTGCAGTTTTGGCTGCCTCAAGTTAAGAAGGACACAGAACTATTGGAGTGTGTCCAGAGAAGGGTGATCGAGATGGTGAAAGGTCTCGAGGGCAACACTTCTGAGGAGTGGCTGAGGTCACTTGGTTTGTTCAGCTTGGAGAAGAGAAGGCTGAGGAGTGACCTCATCACAGTCCACAACTTCCTCCAGGGGGCAGTGGAGGAGCAGGTGCTGATCTCCTCTTTCTGGTGACCGGTGATAGGACACGTAGAAACAGTGGGAAGCTGCATCATAGAATCATAGAATCATTCAGGTTGGAAGAGACCCTTAGGATCATTGAGTCCAACCATCTACCCTACTCTACAAAGTCCTCCCCTACACCATATCCCTCAGTACCGCATCTAAACGTCCCTTAAACACATCCAGGGACGGTGACTCAACCACCTCCCTGGGCAGCCTATTCCAATGCCCGACCACTCTTTCACTGAAAAATTCCTTCCTAATGTTCAATCTAAACCTACCCTGTTGGAGCTTGAAACCGTTCCCTTTCGTTCTATCATTAATTACCTGTGAGAAGAGACCAGCACCAACCTCTCTACAGTGTCCTTTCAAGTAGTTGTAGAGAGTGATGAGGTCTCCCCTCAGCCTCCTCTTCCTCATACTAAACAGTCCCAGCTCCTTCAGCCGCTCTTTGTATGATTTGTCTTCCAGGCCCTTCACTAGTTTCGTTGCCCTCCTCTGCACTCGCTCCAGCACCTTGATATCTCTCTTGTATTGAGGTGCCCAGAACTGGACACAATACTCGAGGTGTGGCCTCACCAGTGCCGAGTACAGGGGCACAATCACCTCCCTACTTCTGCTGGTCACACTATTTCTAATACAAGCCAGGATGCCGTTGGCTTTCTTGGCCACCTGGGCACACTGCCGGCTCATATTCAGCCGCTTGTCAATTAGAACCCCCAGGTCTCTTTCCTCCAGGCAGCTCCAGCCACACTTCCCCAAGCCTGTAGCGCTGCAGGGGGTTATTGTGGCCGAAGTGCAGGACCTGGCATTTGCCCTTGTTGAAACTCATGCCATTGATATTGGCCCAGTGATCCAATCTATCTAGGTCCCTCTGTAGGGCTTCCCTATCCTCCTGGGAATCAACAACCCTGCTTAACTTGGTATCATCTGCAAACTTGCTGATGATACACCCTATGTATCAGAGAAGTTCAGATTGAACATTAGGAGAAGGTTCTTCACTGAGAGGGAGACCGGACACTGGAACAAGCTCCCCAGGGAAGTGGTCCTGTCAGAGTTGAAGGAGCATATGGACATTGCTCTTAGATGTCTGGTAGTCCTGCAGGGAGCAGAGAGTTGGACTCAAGGATCCTTATGGGTCCCTTCCAACTGGAGATATTCTAAGATTCTATGGCACATCAATACACATAAAACCACATGTGTACGCACAGCTAGTTCCACAGGAACCCTGCGCGTGCACACACACACACACATTCACCCCTGAGACTTGTCATCACGTAAGTGTTCACACATGTTTACGCACACTTGCATATAGATATATATGCAAGGTCCTGTGCAAACACAGACACACATGTGCCCATCTGCACACACATATGTACCCAGACACACACATACGCACACTGACAACTCACACACTCACTTCTTCACCTGCAAAAACATGCATGGACACAAACACATGCACAAACACACAGAGAAATGATCTTGTTCACACACAGGCTTTTCTTTGTTAGAAACACATGCACGCGTCCAGTCACCTCCACACTCCAGGGCCAAGGAACCCAGGAATGTCCCTCCTGGCCCAGGGACCTTCCTTACCATTCACAAAATCACAGAATCACTGAACTGTAGCGCTTGGATGACACCTTCGGGGATCATCTAGTCCAACCCTCCACCAAAGCAGGGTCACCCAGAGCAGATTGGACAGGAACACATCCAGGTGTGTTTTGAATATCTCCAGAGATATTAAAAAAAAATATATATATATATATATATTCACACCCTCTTGGTCAGCCTGTTCCAGGGCTCTAGAACCATCACAGTAAAGCTTCTCCTGATGTTGAGATGGAATTTTCTATGCTTCAGCTTGTGTGCATTGCCCCTTGTCCTGACAACAGGCACCACTGAGAAGAGTTTGACCCCATCTTCTTGACACCTGCCCTATAGATATTTGTACACATTGATAAGGTCCCCTCTCAGTCTTCTCTTCTCCAGGCTGCACAGGCCCAGGTCTCTCAGTCTTTCCTCATAAGAGAGGTGTTCTTGAACTGAGGGGCCCAGAACTGGCCCTCGATACCTGCCCTTCTGGCCCTGCACGGCTCCAGCAGCCAGACAGGAACTTTCAGGCTGGCTGAGTACAGGATGAGTTAGGGCTCTGTGGAAACTCTTACAGTCCCTTCATGGCATTTCTGGGCATTTATACTGTTCCTGAGGACAGGGTTGCTTCTCAGATCCATCCCACTCATGTTCCAGGTCCCTGAGACACTGGTTATTTCAGGAAGCTGATTTGCAACACTGCCTTCTTAGGTCCAACCTTCTGTCTGTCCTACACCTGTGCTCTGTGATGTAGAGTGCATCTCGCTAAGTCCAAAGCAGGTGGGAAATGTCATGCCAGGTCCATGCTTTCTCTGTGTCAGTACTTTTGACATGCACAGCATCACGGTAGTACTGGTGCCACAGGGAACGTCCAGCTGTGGGCAATCCCACAAGAAGGCTGTGCAATCAGAAGGAGCAATGCTCTCAGTGGCAGACGAGAAGAGGGCAACCCCAGGGTGCTGAGCCCACCGAGATCTCCTCTCTCTCTCCCATTCTTACAATCGCAAGCTTTGAAGGACATTTTCGTGTCCCCAGATGCCAGTGAAGGGGGAAAGAGGGGGAGAGGGGGGGTTGTTGAGGAAACATATATGGGGACAAGGGCATTTCAGTCCTGTTCTCGGTGCCATCCCTGTTCCGTGCTGCCCACCCCAGATTTGCCTCTTCCACGGGCCGCAGCCCCGAGGAGAGCCCTGCTCTCACATCCCTAGCCTCCCCTCCACACCCAGTGACGGCCCGGGCGAGCCCCCGAGCGGCGCCGGCGCAGGGCTGAGCCCCGGGGCGGAGCTGGCGGCGACGGAGAGGAGAGGGGAGGAGGCGTCGGAGAGGAGGCGCGGCGGCCGGAGCAGAGAGCCGGGGCTGGCGGGGGGCAGCGAGGCGCGGGCGGCGGAGCGGCGGGATGCGGCGGGGCCGGGGCGCAGGGCTGGCGGGGCTGGCCGCGCTGCTCCTGGGTGCGTGGGGCTGGCGGCGGTGGATGGGGGCCGGGGCTGTGCCCGGGCTCTTCCCCGGGGAGCCCAGCCCCGACTCTTCCCTCTCCTTCCTCGAGGGTTGTTTCCTCCTCCTCCTTATCTGTCATCTTTGTGCCCCTTTCAAAACCCTCCAAGTCTCCTCCCGCTGTTCTCTCTGTTTCTTCACCACCTCTTTCGGTACGAGCCTGCTTGCATGTACACCTGATTTTTCATGCAACCTCTCCTTCCTCTCTGCATTCCACAGTTCTTATCGCTCTGAATATTGCCCTCTGTCCTTCCCTGTAACAACTTCTTTCACTGTCTACTCTTCCTCTCTCCACTCACCCATCTTCTGACCCATCTCTCCATGCACCTTCCATCCTTCAACTCTCTTCCTACTCTCTGAGAACCCTCTCTCTTCTTGCCCTCTGCCTCTCTCATAACTGTAGGCATGTTTGCTTTTCTGCATTGTGCTGTTACTCCATACAACCACTCATACCCCTGTGCATTCTCCATTTAATATTCTTCTGAGTTCAGCCCTCCATCCTTCCCTGTAACACACTCAACTTTCCTTTCCCTTCTGCCTCTCATCATTCATCCATCCATCCATGCACCTGACTCTCATTCTATCTCTCTGTGCAACATTTTCTATTGCCCCCCAGACTGCCCNCCCCCCCCTTCTCTACACACCTACACCAGGATGATTCTGCTTCCCTGATGATGAGCACCTTGTCCCCATTTCTTCTGCTCTGTCTCCCTGTCCCACTTTCTAATGATTTCTTCTGGAAAAGAGCCATCAGAGCTGGGTGATCTCAGTTTATTTTTCACATTTCCTTCTCCTTCTCTCCAGTGGCTGCAGGCAGAGCCCAGGTGCAGCAGGAGCCATTCGCAGAGACCAGGGAGGGAACAGCCATCAGCATCAACTGCTCTCACGCCAACAAAAAGTCTTACGACTACATCCAGTGGTACCGTCAGCTCCCGGGCCGAGGCCCCGCATTTCTCGTGCTCAGCCTCACAGGGACCAAGGAGCTACCGGACCCGCCAGGGCAGCTGCGGGTGGCGGCAGACCGCCGGTCCAGCGCCCTGTGGCTCGCCCGGCCCCGGCGCGGGGACGCGGCGGTGTATTACTGCGCCCTGGGAGACACGGGGAGAGGAGCCGGGGCTGCGGCCGGGCAGGAACCGCCGCGGGCGGGGCCGGGCGTGTGTGTCGGGGCCGGGGGAACAGCCCCGGGCGGTCCCGCCAGGGAGCCCTGCCGCTCCGCCCGCCGGGGCCGCCTCGCCCCGCCCGGCCCCGCCCGGCCCCGCGCCCCGCGGCGCTTCCCCCGAACCACCGGCACCGGGACCCTCCAGCCCCCACAGACCCCGCAGCCCCGGGAGTCCCGCTCCGGATCCTATGGAGTCAGGAGTTCAAGCTCCACAGCGGCAGCAGAAGGGGGTGTCGAGGTCGCAGGCACCTTCAAGCGCTCCCCACAGGGGGCCGTGGTGACACCAGGAGCTCCTTTGACAGGAGTCAGCACCTTTGGAATTGAGGCCCAGGAGACAGGGGAAACGCTTGCCCTGGACACACTGAGCGCAGCCTCAAGGGATGCCAGGTTCCTAGTGGCTGAGTGAGTCAGAGAGAGATGGGCCGAGTTGCCCTGAGGGGTGGAGGTCTGAGGTGAGTGAGAGCTGGCAGGAGGCCTCTGGGAAGAGACTGTGGTGCTCCAGGCCATCCCTGGGGAGCCCTGTGTGGCTGGAGTAGCTGACAGAGTTGGTCAAAGCCCATGGGCAGAGGGTTCTGAGGCACAGAGGGAAGTACCAACCCTGCTCGCTGTCCCCACTGGACTTGATAACTGTGTTTCCAGGGAAGTACTGGCAGGTGGACAAACAAGGCAGAGCAACAGGCATGGCCAGGCCCATGCATGCATCAGACACATGGTCACATGTGATTGGCTCCTCTCATCCCTCTGACCATCTGTCTTCCCATGTTCGCTTCAGGACAAGTTGCAATGGTCCTTCTCTTTGCTCGTATCTTCTCGCTCCCCTAAACATCCCATGTCATGCACAATCCGGAAAACTTTTGAACTTCATCCCACAAGGGGTTTGATTCCCTTTTAGGCAGAGATACCCCTGAGTTTATAAGATGATCTTCTCTTCTCAGTCTTCTGGCAGGCGTCCTTCCCAGGCAAAGTGGTGACCAGGAAACCTGCAGGGATGGGGAGTAGAAGTCAGTGATGAAGAGGCCTGTGCTGGATGTCCTCCAGCCAGAGAGAGATGGTGTGTCTGACTCTGGGCCGGACCACTGGTCAGACTCCCCAGCCACAGGACATGCTCAAGAGGACTTTTCTAGGGAGAGACAAAGCCAGGCAGGTCACTGGCTCTGGAGGAGCACAGTGCTTTGTCCCACGCTCCCCTTCCCCTGAGGACAGTGAAGAATCCCCTTTGGCCTCCACTCTGATCACCCGAGACTAACACGTTGCTCACTGGGCACCTGTGACTGTCCTCACAGAGAAAGACAACACAGAGAAAGAGACTGGGATGCAGCAGAGCTTTCATAACACAAAGGATAAAAGCGAAGTTATTCTGAGTGGAGAGTCACTGTGAAGAGAGCACCAGAGATGGTGGAGCTTTGGTGCACTTTGGCTGTAGCAGAGCTCCTTTAGGGCATCCCTCAGCTTCTCCTGAGGAGGGAGAGGTGCAGCAGGTGCCCCCCAGGCTGGCCTGGCCAGACCAAAGGAAATCAGAAGCCAATATGAGAGGAGAGGTCAAGGAGAGAGCAGAAGGAGAGAAAAGCAGAGGTGAGCCATGCTTTCAGCCTTCATCTGCAAATGAGAGATGCTTAATCTCTCTGAGAGAGAATGGCCAGAAGCTCCATCCTGCCTTCAGTCACATGTCAGGACACATTAAAACACATGTGCATGCACACCCAGTTACACGGGAACCCCTGCACATGCACGCACACTTACCACCACAGTTGTCACCACATAGGTCTTCACACACACTTATTCGCACTTGCACACTCACATGTGCATGTACATATATATGCAAGCTCCTGTACAAACACAGACACACGTGCCCGCAGAAGTACACTCACACACACACTCACTTGCTCACCTCAAAAAACTGCATGGACACAAACATTTGCACAGACACACTCAGAAGTGCCCTTGTTCACACACATGGGCAGAAACTCACTCTCACATGTGCATTTGCAAATGCCTACGCAAATGCCTAGACAGAGAACCAGGACTCCACCGGCAGCTCTCTGCCCCTGTGCTCTGTCAACTTCAGGCAAATCCATGTGTGAGAGACAAAGTCAAAGCTGGAGACCATCCCGATTGCTGCAGCTCCACGGGGTTCTCACTTTACAAGTCAAAAGAATCCCAGAGTCTGACAAGAACCAGCCCATCCCTGGTGATCGCCGTAGGGCAGTTGTGGAGGTCTGGGACCAGTTCCAGCTTCAATGCAGGGAGAGGTGCTGTCCTGACATGCTCATGTGGCAACAAAGGGTTGTGTGTGTGGGGCGAGCCCCATGGCCTGCAGCTGCCAATGCTGGGGCACCAGAAAGGAAGGTAGTCTGATGAAGCTGCCTTCAGACAAATATCCTCTCTTCAAAAGACAAACTAATATTAATTAGCAGGTGTCATCAGGAGCAGATTTCAGCTGCCTGAGCCAAGCCCCTTGACATCTGTCAGTTAACCAGGCTCATTCGAGCTCACAGAGGTGCTCTGTTGAGGTAACCATCTCCTCATCTGCTTTTCACACTGGAACAGTCTCCAGAGCCACGGGACTGGTGACAGAAGGCTGTGCCCAGCACTGCACAGGCACCAGAAGGACAAGCCTTGTGCCCTGAGAGCCTCCCAGCAGAGCTGGCATTTTCCAGGAGTCCTCACCTGGCCTGGAAGGCTCCCACTCAGGTCCCCCCAACTGTGACCTGCCTCCCTTGGAAGCAGTCCAGTTTCCAGCTGTGCTCTGCAGGTACAGCACCAGGAAGAAAGGTACCAACCAGATGGGTTGGTTAGAAATCTCTGAAAGCAGCTGCAACATTGCTTAGGCTAAATCAGCTGCTTCCCTTGTTGGCCACCAAGGACTTGGAGTGGGTGACCCGCACAGGTCCAGTCCAACCTGAATTATGCTATGGAAAGACTAAAGATAGTTGGGTTGGTTGTTTTGTTAAATGCTAAAAATAAGGGAAGGACAAATTCAAATCCTACCTGTGCTGAGCAACTGAAAATGGATGGGCTATAGTCCAGTGGGAGGAGTATGTGTTTGGTCTTGAGTGTGTTTGTTCCCCAATGAGTTTTTCAGAAGCTGATTTATGAGATGGGATGCAAGTGTGTCAGGAGACATGATTTATTGGTTCCTGAGATAGCTTCTTTTGAACAGAGGAAGAAAGTCCCCAGTGCCTGAGGGGGTGAGAAGGAAAATTGGTGTCTGCAGGGTTTTGGGATCTTGACTACTGTGTTTGTGGGAGCTGCAGTCTTGGGTGTGCTGGTAGGAGCTTGGGACTAGAGACCATGCAGGAGCCAGGAGAGCTCAAGGGCTTGAGGATGGAGAGAGAGAAGACAGAAGCCTCAGGGAAAAAGAGGGTCCCGAGGTGTTGCCCAGGGGGATGTGTCAGAGAGGTGGGTCACCAGGTGCAGGCCTGTCCCCCTTTAAACCCTCACCTTGGAAAGGCAGAAGGTGTTGGTTGCAGGAGCAATGTGAGGAGAGAAGACGACAGCACAGGCATAAGACCTGCTAAGAACAAGCACTTTCTCCTGCCCATTTCATTCTTTGCTCCCTCTGCAGAGTCATTTCCGGCAGCTCTGCTCTCTCGGGGCTCTTGGTGGGGACGTGTGGGTTTTCTGACTCTCTCTCACACACGCAGGAGGATCGGTCTCAACATGCACCTCAGGTATCTCGTCCTTGCTGCCTTCCTGAGGCAACCACTGGGTAAGCATTGGCTTTGACTGGAGGCAGGATTCCTCTTCTTCCCAGCAGACCCTCACCCCCTCAACAGATCTCTGCAGGAGCTGCTCTTGAATTATGGGCAAATGTTGGGAAACATAAAATCACAAGTGTGGCTTTGCACCTGCTTTCTCAAGATACTGCTACTGATAGAAAAGAGGAGACTGAGAAGAAACAGTTCCTCTCCTGACCATCACAGACCCCTTGACTTCCTTTTCTCTTCCCAACCATCCACCTCTCGCTGCCTCTCTCTTCTCATCTGTGCTGGCCCAGTGTTTCACAGCCATGTCATTGCAGAAGCTCTTTTCTATCTCGGCAGTAGGCATTTTCTGATGCACAGGGATTATGCAAGTTGCTGGCGGGACAGGAGAGCTCTCTCACCCCACTCACACTCTTAGGGTCTCCCAGTCTCTCTCCTGGACTCTCCTGCATGTCATGCAGCTTGCCCAGACTATCCATTCCTCCTGCAAGTCCACAATGCCTGGGCTTCCATTTCCCTCCCTTCCCTGACCTTGGAGCCTCCTGAGAGGACAGGGAAGGGGCAGCAGGATGAAATTTCTCACTGGAGTTCCCTTGATCTCTCACCTCTCTGGAGGTGTCCTGGGGCCATCACAGGAGAGCCAGACACCACAGGCCGTTCCCTGGAGACTCCGGGCAGCAGGAGAGCGGTGACCAAAGACCTGGGTGAAAGCACAGCTCTCCTCTGGGGGTTTCCTTGTGGGAGGTAATTGGTGTTATTGTGCTACGGGATCCAAGATGAGCTGAGGTCTCAGGCTTCCTGCCCAAAAGATACTCACCACCTTGCTGTTCCCATTTATGGGGCTCTTGCTGCAGAGAAAGGCACAAGGAGTCTTTTCCTTTGACATTTTGCATCTGCTCTTGTTTTGCATCTTGGTGCCTTTCCCTGCACAGTGACTACCCCTTATTTCTTCCAGGCCCATGGGACAGGTCACCGTCACCCAGCAAGAAGGAGAACTCACAGTGAATCAGAGAGACAACTTCCAAATAACCTGCACATACCAGACTTCCAAATTTCAGGACTTGCTCTGGTACCAGCAGAGAAAAAGACAAGGACCTCAGCTGGTCTCCTATCAGGCTAGAGATGGCCGCAAGCACAGTGGCCGTTTCACCACCGAACTGAACACCACGGGGCAATACAGCCTCCTGCAGCTGGAGGAAGTCAAGGTCTCTGACAGTGCCTTGTACCTCTGTGCTGTGCGTGACACCCCGGTGCAGGAAGTTTCCTTGGCTGTGCAAGAACCCAGGAGAGGGAGAAGATATGTCTGTGCAAGGCTGAGGGTGGGGGAAGGGGCCCTCAGGTGTTCCCTGGCAGCACTGCTTCCCCTCTACACCCAGGGATCTGCAGGACAAGATCCTCTTCTAGGAGGGGACAGTGTCAGTGTCTGAGAGGAAAGAGGAGGTGCTGAAAGACTCTTATGTCCTTGTGGTGCCCTGTCTGATGGGAGCTGGGGTTGTGTGAGAGACATGAGTGCNCAGGCTGGTTTCAACATCACCCTATAAGTCCCCTTAGCTCTGCACATCTGTGTGTGGGCTGGGCTGTGCAGGGAACTCTTTTTGGGTAGAGGGTGAAGAGGTGACCTGCCCTTACCAACCTTACCCTTCGGTGCAGGCCAAGCTCCCTCATTGTTGTAGTTTTGGTTGGATTGGCCAATCAGAATGTCAGATGGCCCCTCCCTCACCCCTCTTCAAAGAGAAGAGAGGAAGAGATCATGAGGTTTATGAGTTTAGAAAAAGAACTAAATGACTTTAATGAAAATATTAATAAATAATGAAATGATAAATAAGAAGAAAAATAATTAAAAAAAACCAAACAGGAAAAAACACAAGAAAGTATACAGTGTATATGAAAACGTACCAAGCTCCCAGGATGATGATCACGTCACCAGCAGGCACAGAGATATGTCCCAGACTGGACTTGGCGATGGACAGGAGCTGGATTCAGGATCTGGAGTCAGGAAGGCTTGGATCAGGATCAAAGGCAGACGAACAGGCAGGATCCTCCTCAGACATCAGCCGTTGAAGGAAGAGAGTTGGCCCTTTGATCCCTCAGTCTTTATACTGAGCATGACGCAGATTGAGCGTAATACCCTGTTGGTCAGTTATGGGTCACCTGTCCCGTCCGCTCCTCTCTGCAGGTGTGACCCCTCTACACTTTTCCACTTCCGACCCTCTAATGGGGCAAATAATGAAGTTACCTGACCTTGGTTCTATAGGAATAAGTATAAATGTAATACTTTTATATATTATTTATATAACATTATATAAGTATGATCAGGTCTTATTGCTGTGAGAGTGAACAGATTTTGAACAATACATTGTTAATTTCAGGTTTTAGTTAGTTAGAAGAGGCCCAGCTTAAAAAGTAAAATTACTGAACAGAGCATTGTTTCAGTTTTACCTCAAACCAGGACATTCATTCAGGGGACAAGTGGGAGGATGAGGAGGAGAAGGTTGGGGGCTGTTTTGAAGGCATTCTCTCACACCATCGTCACTCCTGCATTCATTGGGGATATCTTCTGACTGAGGTTCTTTCCCCAGCACAGGGCTATCCAGAGCACCAGGAATTCCCTTCTGCACAGGCTTCTGAGCTGCTGACCCCTCAAAGCACCCAGCAGCACCAAGCTTCTCTCTAAGGGAAAGCAGTGGTCNAGGAGTTGGGGAATATCTGCCTCAGCTCCAAGAGACAGTGACTGGAAGAGACCCATTGCCCTGTGTCCCACTCTTCCCTTACTCTTCTGCTCGTGTCCCCACCTTATACCCCACCACCCAAGGCAATACCTTTCTTCCTTGGCAATATGAGACAATGTCCCCAAGAAAAGGATGACATGGAGGCAGAGGAAGGATGCAGTGAACTTTAATGACTCTTAAGTGGGAAACAAGTTCACTTGTAGAGGAGGCGACCAGAGCAGGGAAAGGACCAGCAGCTGCCAGAAGTCTCAACCGTGCCCATTGGCCACAGTTGAGATCCCATGGGTCTTTCCACAGGGGAAGATGTTCCAGCAGATGCCCCACATTAGTGGGTCTTTTACCCCAGAAGAACAGACGACAAGAAAGAGATGGGAGAGAGAATGAGGCAGGGAAGTTAGATTTCGGCCATGTCTTCAGAGAGCCCCAGCAGGTCTCCTTTGGAAGGGCAGCACTGGATGCTCAGCCTCTCTGAAATCGATGGCCAGGAGCTCTGTCCTCAGTCCAGCTTCAGGTTCCTTGGGGTCCTTGTTGGGGCTATCACCAGTGGATTTAGCAGGGGGAGCTCCTTCTGCCATAGTAGCGGCTGGAAATGCCGGAGAGGTCACAGCACCCAGAGGTGATGGGCACTCCATCACAGCTGAGGATGCTGCCAACAGCAGCCGAGGTGGAGGAGCCCACCACGGTGTTCTGAGGGAAGGAGCTGAGGATGGGGCCGGGCAGGGCCACCACAACTGGAGAGGGCTGGATGACGACGGTGGAGTTCTGGCACTGCCTGACACAGGGTTCGTTGCAGCTGTTGGCCAGTGGGGTCGGGCCACAGGGCTGGCAGGGGCGGCACTGGTTGTAGCAGGACATGTCTCTAGGCTGCAGGTGCACCTGGGAGAGAGGGCAGAGAGGAAGTAGAGCACAAGAAGATGAGGAGCAGTTTACTAGGAGTCTGTCACTCCACTGCAAGCATGTCATAGGCACCTGCTGAGCCAGGAGGTAGAAACTGTGCAGTGGGACAAAAGGGTATGCAGACACAGTTGTCTAAGGATCACCCAGACCCAACCAGGATGCTGCCAATCTTTTCAGTGAAGGGCAACCTCAGCCAAGATCCAGAACCTCTTTGCTAGGTAATTTAGCGTCGCCATACCCAAGGATGCTTCTGCCTATCTCTTAAGAGAAGAGCTCCCTCAACTGAGTCCCAGACACTCTTTGAGTCAGACCTTCACCATTCTTCCACCTCTCATGGCAAGCTGCACCACAGCCCACCACAGGATGGAGGAGTACACATCTGTGTGAGCAGAAAAAAAAACACGAGGAAAGGGCTTCAGACTCACCTGGTTCCCAAGGAGAAGGAGGAGAGAGAAGTGGATGAGAGCAAGGAGTTGGGCTGGCTTTTATGGTGGCCCTGACCTGCCCCAGGTCCAGAGGTAGCTTCTACAGAAGTGGCAATTTTCTAAGGTGCTCATGACGAGCAGAAAGAGGAACTAATGACATCCCAGCTAATGACATGGCCTGGGTGGTTGTTTTCTCTGATGCCGCCTTCTCATTTCCTGGCTTACGCTGTCCACCTTCCCTCACGGAGGCTTCTTCTGAGTGCTGGGATTGAGAGGCCCCATGATTTCTGGGACAGGAATGTGTCAGTGCCTGCTGAAAGCTCAGCTCAGGTGCCGGATGGGTGCAGTGCAGGCAAGTGATGTTGGCCTGGGGCACACTGGTGGGGTTGCCCATGGCTGCAGTGACAGGAAGGGACCTACCTGCTCCCAACCCTGGAACCTTTGGCTGGTCACCCAAGGGCTTCCCTGCGTGAGGACGTGCCTTGTCTTTCTCTCCTAACTCACTCCAGTGGTCACTTGTAGGATGCAGGTGGGCTGCTCTGCTGGGTTTTATCAACTCTTTTAATCTTTTACCCAGGAAACTAAGCAGCCTTCTCCAAGGTATTGAGGGCTGCAAAAGTTATTTCCCCCATTATTCCAATGCTGCTGAAGATTAAATTTATATGTGCCCTCTACCACCACCAAGATATTATGGGAGGAGAGTGTCAGGCTTGAAGAAAAAAATCAATTCTTGGCATGGCACACAGATAATCAGGAGAAGATTTTTTTGACTTCCCAAATCCTGAGTGTTACCATTGTCTACAAGATGTCAAAAATTTCATGCAGACCCCCAGTTTGCTTAAGTATTCCCTGAACTTATCCTTTTCCAATGGTATGTCTCCTTGTTCCCAGTCTCAAGGACATAGAATTCTTCAATATTGATCTTATTTGTAAAGACTGAGGCTAAGAAGGTGTTCAGCCCCTCAGCCTTTCCATGTCCTGTGTTGCCAGCCTGCACGGCATCAGAGAAGGCCAATTCCTTCCACAGTGGGACCACATATCCCCAACCTTCCTCTTGTCACCTGTGCCCTTAGAGAAGTCCTTCTTGTTGCCTTTGACATCCGTTTTCAGAGTACATTCCAGCTGGGTTTTGGCTTTCCTAACCTTATCCCTGAACACTTCGACAGTATCTCTGGATTCCTTCCAGGTTATCTGTGCTTTATTCATTCTTGTGTTTTGATTTGGCCAGGAGCTCCTTATTCATCCATGCAGGCCCCCTCTCATGCTTCCCTGACTTTCTGCTCATTGGGATGCACTGCCCTTGAGCTTGCAGGATGCAATCCTTGAATATTAACCAGATGTCTTGGGCCTCTGTTGCCTCCAGGCCTCCAAGCACAGGAATTTTCCAAGCTGATCTTTAAAGACACCAAAGTGTGCTGTCCTACAGGCCCAGGTTGTGAACTTGGTATTTACCCTCCTCCCTCCCCTTGGAATCCACCATTTCATGGTCACTGCAGCCCAGGCTGTCTTTGATCTTCACATCTGCAACAAGCCCTCCCTTCTTTGTATGTATGAGATCCAGCAGAACATCTGTCACAGAATCATGGAATTGTCAGAGTTGAAAGAGACCTCTAGAGATCATCTAGTCCAACTCCCCTGCCCAAGCAGGATTGCCTAGAACACATTACTCAGGATTGTATTCAGGCAGGTCTTGAAGATCTCCAGAGAAGGGGACTCCACACCCTCCCTGGGCAGCCTGTTCCAGGGCTCTGTCACCGGAAAGAAGTTTTTCCTCATATTTGAATGACACTTCCTATGTTCCAGCTTGTGCCCGTTGCCCCCCTGTCCTGTCACTGGGAACCACTGAAAAGTCTCGCTCCATCCTTCCTCAACCCACCCTTCAGATACTTGTAAACATTAATAAGGTCTCCCCTCAGCCTTCTCTTCACCAGGCTAAAGAGCTCCAGCTCCTGGAGAAGGTGGTGAATTACGTACTCTTCACTGGATAAAAAACTGGCTGGATGGCCATGCCCAGAGACTTATGATTAATGGGGAGAAATCCAGTTGATGGCCAGTCACCAGTGGTGTCCCTCAGGGCTGAGATTCGGGACCAGTCTTGTTTAATACCTTTATTGATGATCTAGATAAAGGGGATTGAGTGCACCCTCAGTAAGTTTGCAGATGACACCAAACTAGGTGGGAGTGTTGATCTGCCTAGGGTCGGAAGGCTCTACAGAGGGATCTGGACAGAATGGATCAATGGGCCGAGGCCAATGGGATGAGGTTTAATAAGGCCAAGTGCCGGGTCCTGCATTTCAGTCACAACAACCCCAGGCAACGCTACAGGCTTGGGGAAGAGTGGCTGGAGATCTGTCCAGCAGAAAAGGACCTGGGGTGTTGGTGGACAGCCGGCTTAACATGAGCCAGCAGTGAGCCCAGGTGGCCAAGAAGGCCAACAGCATCCTGGCCTGTATCAGGAATAGCTTGGCCAGCTATTGATGCAGTGACGGTGCCTCTGTACTCGGCCCTGATGAGGCCTCACCTTGAGTACTGTGTTCAGTTCTGGGCACCTCACTACAAGAAGGACTAGAAGTGCTAGAGCGTGTCCAGAGGAGAGCCACCAAGCTGGTGAAGGGTCTAGAGAACAAGTTATATGAGGAGAGGCTGAGGGAACTGGGCATGTTAGTTTGGAGAAAAGGAGGCTGAGGGGAGACCTCCTTGCCCTCTACAACTACCTGAAAGGAGGGTGTAGAGAGGTGCATATTGGCCTTTTCTCCCAAGTGAATAATGACCGGACCAGACGAAATGGTCTGAAGTTGCTGCAGGGGAGGTTTAGATTAGATTTTAGGAAGAATTACTTTACTGAAAGAGTGGTTAGGAACTGGAAGAGCCTGCCCAGGGAGCTGGTTGAGTCGCCATCCCTGGAGGTATTTAAGAAACATGTAGACAAGGTTCTTCAGGGCATGCTCTAGTGCCCAAGATTATTGGTTAGTGGGTGGGTGTGATGTGGTGGGGTGTTGTGTGTTGCATTGGTTTGTTTGGTGTGGGTGGTTTTGGTTTTGTTTGGGTTTTTTTTTATGGTTGGACTCGATCTCAGAGGTCCCTTCCAACCACGATGATGATTCTATGATTCTCTCTCAGGCTTTCCTCATAAGGGAGATGCTCCAATCCCTCCATCATATTTTTTGCCCTATGCTGCAGTTCTGGTGGAGGGGTTGTGTGAGGGCAAACTCCCACACCATAGGGTCCCATGCTCTGGAGATGTGGGATGGCCTTGGCAGTTGTCAGGATTCCTGTTCACATGAGCAAGGCAAGGACTTACAGTCGTTGGCAGTGAAGTAACTACGGATGTCTTCCTCAGCTTCAAGAGGCAGTGTCTGAAAGAGGACTCTCTGCAGTGTGTCCTACCCTCCAATGCCTCGAGGAGTGATGAAGGTTTCCCTGTCCCCCCACCTAATTCCTCACACAAAACAATGGTTTTCTCCCCCCACAGGTAGTGTGCATTTGGAAAGACCACGTAAAGGACACAGGCAGGGTTGCAACAATTGTTTAATGAGTCTAAAGAGGGAAATGGGGTCACATCAAGTGGAGACTCCCGGTGTGGGGAGCAGAAGGAGCAGACAAAAATGTGTTCCCCTTTTGCTGTGGCAGAGTTCCCCACAGGGCATCTGTTGATGTGCCCAGCAAAGGGAGACAGGCTGCAGGTCCCTCCAGGCTGGTTTCTGGGGTCTCACAACAGGCTTTGGGGGGAACACAGGAAAACAAAGAAAAGAGACAAAAAGAATGAGAGAAAGACAGGAACAGGAAGGGTAGACATTGGCCGTGCTTACAGAGAGCCCAGGTTGACATCTTCACATCTACCCTTGCAGGGCAAGCCAGAGATGGTGAGCTGCTCTTAAAAAAAATGACATTTAGTTTTATCCTCTGTCCAGCACCATGTTCTGAGTTCCGGGGGGTCCTTCTACCACTGGCCACTGCTTACATCTTTAGCAGGGAGGGCATCTGCTGCCACAGTAGCGGCTGGAAATGCCGGAGAGGTCACAGCAGGCAGAGTTGATGGGGACTCCGTCACAGCTGAGGATGCTGCCAACAGCAGCAGAGGTGGAGGAGCCCACCACGGTGTTCTGCGGGAAGGAGCTGAGGATGGGGCCGGGCAGGGTCACCACCACAGCAGGAGGCTCAATGACAACGGTGGAGTTCTGGCACTGCCTGACACAGGGCTCGTTGCAGCTGTTGGCCAGCAGGGTCGGGCAGCAGGGCTGGCAGCAGGGCCGGCAGTGGTCATAGCAGGACATGTCTATGGCTCTGAGGTGCACCTGAAAAAGAGGGCAGGGAAGAAGAATAACACAGACATTCATTCCTGTCACTGTACCATGATGGAGCCAAAGAAAATGAAGAGCTGAAAACTGGAGGCTGTGCAGTGACATATGAGGACTTTTTGGCCTCATCCTTACAGAGCCTAAAAAGAGTCACCAGCTCCTCTGACACTACTGCCTAGCCCCTGAGTCCAGAAGCCACCTCAGCACCGTCCCAGCCTCCCTCCACATCTAATCTTCTCCCCACTTCCCTCTCCCGTGACAAGCAGCCCTGTGATCTGGCATGGAACAAAACCAGTGTCAGCTGAGAGGTCTGCTGAAGTGAGACCTCCTTTTTGAGACAGTAGAGAAGGAGAAGGGGTATCACACTCACCTAGCTCCAAAGGAGAAGGAGGCAAGAGAAGTGGATATGAGAGCGAGGAGCTGGGCTGCCTTTTATCATGCACCTTAACAGCCCCAGGCTGCCAGAGGTTTCCCTTGCAGAGGTGGCTATTTATGCCAGGACCATTCCCAGTGGAGGCATCTTTTGTGTGACAGGATGAAAGACCCAAACTTTTCCAGTGCAAAACAAGTCAGTGTGGGCAGAGTCATCTCACGTGCTGGAAGAGTCCAGTAAACGTCCCTCAAGACACACTAAAAGCTGGCTTAGACAACACACACACACACTCAGACACTAATCTAGACCTCTAGGCATCTAGAGTTCATTGAGAAGACTCAAGACACCCAAGGAGAGGCTGTCTACACTGTCCAGGGCACAGGACTTAGACTTGACAGCGTCGTCTTCTGAAAATCCTCTTTCAAAGAGTTCACTCTGTCTGAAACAAGACTGATCTGCACTCAGTGAGAGGCAGAGATGCAGCTGATGAGAGTAACATGCCCAGCATGATCCCACTCACCCCAACAAAAGCCCTTTCCTTGCTCTCCATCTGTCCCTGAAAACCTGGGACACAGATACGGGCTTTAGCCATGGGATAGAGGTGTTTGTAGGTCTGGTGGAACAGCTTGTGGGTTCACTTCTAATCATATGATGAAGCACGCCCTGTACACATGACCATGTAAAGCCAGGACCTGCTGTGAGCTTAGTTCAGAGGCCACCACTGGACAATTGCAGGCTCAGCGTCTCCAGAAAGATGGGTTATTCCATTTACTGTAGGATGGGATAAGTCCTGTGCGTGAGCTGATGTCTCTTCATTGACTTTGGGAAGAGTCTGTAGGGTCTGTTAGAGCGAACCCAAATGAAGGCTACTAAACTGGTTGGGACACCTCTCCTGTGAAGAGAGGCTGAGAGAGGTGGGGTAGTTATGCCTGGAGAGGAGAAGGCTTTGGGCAGACCTTCTTGTGGCTTTGCAATACTTATAGGGGACTTATCAGAAGGAAGGCGAAAGACATTTTGCCAGGGACCGTAGTGACAGGACAAGGGACAATGGCTTTAAGGTAAAAGAGGGTAGATGTAGATTGGACATAAGGAAGAAATGTTTTGCAATGAGGGTGGTGAGACACTGGAAGAGGTTGCCCAGAGACATTGTGGAAGCCTCATCACTGGAAGCGTTCAAGGTGAGGTTAGATGAGGCTCTGAGCAACCTAATCTGGTGAGAGATGTCCCTGTCCATGGCAGGAGGGCTGGACAGGGTGGTCATTCAAGGTCCCCCCATGTGTGTAAATGCATTCATGAGCACGGCAGAGGAACATATATGTGAGTGTGAACCTGCACACACATCACTTTGAGTTCATGCACCCAATGCCAGCTCTCAGCCTCTCAGGAGGACTCTAGGCACGTTCTTCAGACCCCACAGTTAAGGCAATGAATCAGGCACCATCAGCTTTAGTGAGCTCAAGGGCTTGACGCTCCTTCAATCACCTGTTTTCTCACTAGAAAAGCGACAGAAACCACAGTGGAGTCAAAGCTGCCATAACCTTCCCAGACATTGAGCCTCTCCATTTCCCAAGTCTGTGCGTCAGAAATAATATAAAATCTAAAGAACATCTATACGGCTGCAGCCACAAAGAAGCCCCACATGCCAATTGAAAAACCTCCTCCAGCCTTAGGTGCCTGCAAGTGTCCTAAGTTATCTCCTTAAGAGATACATGGGGTGTGAGAACATCCCCAGTTCTCTAAAGGGAACAGTACCTCAGTGGTGAGCCTGGGATAAGCCAGACTCCCCACAGGCTGCAAACCCCGAGGCTGGGGCATCAGAAATGACACTGACTGATCCTACTAAGAAATGCACTCAGCCTCTTCACAGCATTCCTGAAAATGCCATTTATTAGCACTAAGACTGGAAAGAAAGAGAGGACGGTACAGATAACCTTACATCCCATCAGAGGCTGGGAACCCAGAGCTGCTCCACATCAGCTGCTGTCACAGAATAAGGAAATCACAGAATGGCCAAGGTTGGAAGGGACCCCTGCAACTCATCTGATCAACGCACACTGCCTCTTCAGCTCAAGTAGGGCCACGTAGAGCTAGCTGCCAAGGACCGTGTCCAGGTGGTTTTTGAATATCACAAAAGAGGGAGACTGAGCAACCTCACTGGGATACCTGTGCCAGTGCTCAGCCACTCCCACAGCACAGTAGAATGTGCTGCCCTCTCTCCAGGGCACAGGTTAGTGGACGGATCCCGTCCACAGAAGGATTACCCTATTTCACTCAGTCAAGTATTAAAGCCTTTTCTTCAAAGGAAACTGTTCTATTCATCATTTCTACTGTCAAAAATGACAACGCTGTAAGTTTTTTACTGATATGAACAAATATGAGCAGCTTCCTCACTCTTGTTTCTTAGGATGTAAATCAAGGTGTTGATGGTGTATGATGCGCGGAACAACGACTTTACAACTTTGGAGGGTTATAAAGGAGGTGTGTTTATTCAGTGCTGGACGCACATGGAATCCTTCCCAAAGATGTGCGCGCCGACCCAGAGCAAAGTTCTGTGTTTATGGCCCTAACTAATACATATTCAACAGGTGTGACGCAACGCCTATACATACGCATTAACTTTCCCCGCTTCTCATGCAAATAAATTTCCCGCCCCCCTGAGTCTGCGCAGTGCTTCTTGGTAGTGGTTGACAGGGGGTCTCAGGGATGAAGTTAGTAGTCTTCCTCACTGTAAACTTTTCATCTCTGTGTCTGGCGCAGGCCCGGATCACCCTTGGAGTTTGTCCAAACCACAGGCCTGGTCTTGGCTTGTTTTCGGAGCTTCGGCCTCGGCTTCGAGCGCCTTAGTGTTGTCCTCCCATCCCTTATTCGAGATAAGCAAGCACCTGCAATATTACACTACCCGTCTAAGACAGAAAAATACAAACCACTACTAGACACTTCAAGTTTCTATGGATACAAACAACTACTAGATCCCCTTTTCAGTGTAAAGAATGTCCGTTGCTCTGTTAAGCGACACATTGGAGGTGACTCTCCCAGATGGAGGACCTAGTAGAAGTGAGGATGAAGAGGAAGCAGCAGAAGGTCTCATCACCAATACTGAAGATGGTCACTGACTTGTTGGCAGAAGTGCCAGCAAAAGCCATGTCCAGGAGAGATGGTAGATGACCCAAGAAGTGGTGGATGTGCTTGGGCCTGCAGGAAGCCCTGTGAGAGGTGAGTATTGCATGTAGAGAAGGAGATAGGGAACCAGCCAGTCATGACCTTGCCACCAGCCAGACACACACAGCCTGGTGCACGATGGCCTCAGAGTGAAGTGCGTTGCAGAGAGTCAAGCAGTGGCCATACATCTTGGGAGTGTCACTTCCCAGGAGCTAAAAGAAGTACAGCTGGGCCATGCAGCTGTGGAAGGAGACAGATATGAGCCCTGGCCTGAGGAAGACCTCCAGCACCTTTGGAAGGAAGACACCAGGGAAGAGAGACTGAAATTTTTGGTCTTCAGTCATTCTGAGCTAGACTTCATCAGCCATAATTCCCTTCTTAGTGGAGAAGACGAGTCAGGGCATTTCCATCTTTGCACCTGTTCACTTTTGTCAAGGCATCTGGATTTTCATGCAGGAAATAGGATATGGGAGTGTAGTGGCTGCCAAGAGACATTTCCACTGATCAGAAGGGATGAGATTTGCATGTAAAAAAGTCCTCTCCCCCAAAGAATGGCAGCCAATTCCTGAGCACAGATTCATTGTGGGGACCAAAGAAGCACTCAAGAGCTCTGCACCTGCCTCAGCACTCACAGGAAGTGCACCCAGTACCCTTGTCCTGGGTGACCTTCATGTTCTCCTGCATGTTCTCTATCACAGCTATTTGATGTCCTTCAGAAAGACATCATTTCACTGTCCCATTTCTGTGCTGAGCACTCTCAGCTCCCACATGCTCAGCTCCAATTTTGAGCCTTGATGCATCCAGCAGCATGGACGACTTCACCCTGCTGATGTCTCCAGGCCATAGCCCCTAGATTGGGTGGTGGAGGGCAGAGGTCATCCCAAAGGCTGTTCCCCTCATTACCACTCCTGCCGTTCTGCAGCAAATCATCTTCCAGAGCCCCACACCCTTCACCCCAGCGCAGCTCTGGCCATAGCAAGAGGAACAGCCTTGCTCAAGAACTCATGGGGCTGCTGAGCTCTCAGGCTTCCTGCCTTCCCGGGTAATTTTTGGCTGACACAAAGCAAGGAATGACCTGATGGTTACTGGCATGAGAGCAGCCCGGGATGTCTTTCTTAGCTCCAAAGGATGGTTCCAAAAAGAGGAGCCACCTCAGGCTGTTCCAATCATCCATTTGTCTGTGAATGCAAAAAGGATCTCCTTGTGATCTCACCCCCTTCCACCCCTTTTCTATTGGCAGCTTGGGGAGTGTCCACAGAGGGAAGGACAACATGGAGGCCACGCTTGAAAGCAGCAGAATTTTAATAAGTTAAAGAAGGAAACAAAGTCACTCCAGGTCGGGGCCACCGGTTCATGGAGCCCCAAGGGCACCTGTAAATCTGTGATCCTGGGTCATGTAGATGTTATTGCATCATATCTGTCTGCCTGCCCCATAGAGGGAGAGGAGACAGACAGTGCCCACCAAGTTGACCTTGAGGAACCTTGCTGCTAAGGGGATGTGAAGCAAACAAGGAAAAGGGAAAGAAAAGCAAAGCCATTCAGCTGTGCTGAAAAAAAACATTGAAAAGCTTGATCCTCTGCCCAGCATCATGTTCTAAATCCCTCAACGTGTCTCCCTGGGAATTCCCCAGAATCTTTAACAGGGGAGGCACCTTCTGCCATAGTAGCGGCTGGAAATGCCAGAGAGGTCACAGCACCCAGAGGTGATGGGCACTCCATCACAGCTGAGGATGCTGCCAACAGCAGCCGAGGTGGAGGAGCCCACCAGGGTGTTCTGCGGGAAGGAGCTGAGGATGGGACCGGGCAGGGTCACCACCACAGCAGGAGGCTCAATGACGACGGTGGAGTTCTGGCACTGCCTGACACAGGGCTCGTTGCAGCTGTTGGCAAGTGGGGTCGGGCCGCAGGGCCGGCAGGGCAGACACTGGTTGTAGCAGGACATATCTCAAGTGTGGAGGTGCACCTGGGAGAGGAGCAGGAAGGAAACAGAGAACAAGGGTGGGTGAGGAGCAGCCTGTTTACACTGTCACAAAGGAGCCAAGGCTGCTTCTGGGTGAGGAGCTGGAGGCTCAGGCAGCAGTCACACAGTCTTCATCACCCTACAAAGAGCAGCCTGGCCCAATGAGGGTTTCTCGTAGAACATAAACCAAAAGCCCCATCACCAAATCTCAGACTCTCCCTAAGCAGACCTTCTCCCTGCTTCCCTCTGTCATGACAAGAAGATGCAAACCAAAGGACAGGAGAGAGCCAATATCACATGAGAGGTACATCAAGAAGAGATCTCCCTTTGGAAGAGAGGAAAATAGAGCTTAAGACTCACCTGGTTCCCGAGGAGAAGGAGGCCAGAGAAGTGGATGAGAGAGCAGGGACCTGCGCTGGCTTTTATACCTGCCCTTCATTGCCACAGGAGCAGAGGTGCCCTTTGTAGAGGTAACAATTTTCTGACAAGCTCATCTTGAATGCAAACCATCACAGCTAATGATATGGGCTGTGCTTTGGTTTCCAACACTGCTGCCTTTTCATTTCCAGGTTTGTGCCGTGACCATTCTACAATTAAAATTTCCTGTGAGCACAGGGCTGAAAGGTCCCAGGATTTCTAGGGCAGGAATGCAGCAGTGCAGGCAGAAGAGTCAGCTCAAGTGCTGGACAAGTCCAGGGAAGGAAAGACACCTCAGCCTGGGTCACTCTGCGGGGGCTGATTGAAGTGTCATTCTCAGGAGGAAGTTCCAGCCATCCTCAGCTGGATGCTGAACGACTCGCTTGCATGAGGAAGCACCACGTCCATCCCTTTCCCTGTGTCCTCAGCTCACCCCACTGGTCACTTTTTCCCTCCCCAGGTGTGTGCGTTGTGCTCTTCAGTTCTGACCCTATCCATCCTAACACTGACCTCAGGAAAAAAATCTGGCTGGTTTGGACTTGTCCCTACTCTATGTGATCTGTGAGTACACAAACAATGGCTTGGGCATTCCTGGGGTCTTGTGCTTCCCCAGAATGTTCCTCTGCGTGTCCTCATCACACGGGAAGGTGCTGCTCATGGTGGGGACATTCACATGAGCACCAAAGTGGAAAATGTTCCCAGAGAACCCAAGTGCTGCTGAGTGGTGATGGCACCGGCCCCTTGGAGATCTGTCCAGGGAACAGGCCCTGAAATGCAGCCCCTGCCTCCTGAGCTCCCCTTCTCCTGCCCCTACAGAGCTCACACTCTGCTGGTGCTCATTTCAGACCACAGCAAGGATGGATTCACGCCAGCTTGGATCCTTAGTTGAATTCAGAGTATCAGAGTATTGGGAGCTCCTCAGCATGGCTGGCAGTCCCCACTCCCTGCCTCTCCAGACCAGGACACAGCTGCTTTCCCCAGCGCTAGAGAGTTCAAAGGATGGGGATTGCTTTTTGGGCAAGGAAAAGGCTGAGGAATCCTGCCCACCTCCTGCTGCCCATCCCTGAGTGGATCCGCTTGCAAAGCAGTGTTGACTGTGTCTGGGGTGGGACACAGCCCTCCCTCATGCCCAAGTCAATGGACTTGTGCTCTTCACAGGCCTGGTGCTGTGCCAGGCAGGGGCCGAGACCTTGTCCCAAACAGGTACTGAATGAGAGGAACAGTCTGATATCACTGTGCTGTGAGCGGAAGTGACTCTCTGAATTTCACAGGACATTTTAAAAAATTGATGACACCTTTGACGTTCCTGTCCCATACTGGAATCTCCATCTGAGTTCCCAGCAACTGCCCCTGGGAGGGAACAGACATTGGATCCAAGGACACACCCCTCCAAAACCAGCTGCTGTCCTGCAGAGGTGTCCAGAAGAGACCCTCATTCTAACAAAGGGCTGTGCACAGTCTAGAAAGTTTCTGAGCCTGTATCCCTGCCTGAAGGTTTGTCTGCCTGGACTCAGGTGCAGCTTGGAGACAAGGCAGCTGAGGGCTCTTCCACTTCCTTCTGGTGACCCAATAGTGATCAGTGCCAGGGAGCTCTGCTGGGAGAGCTCAGCTAGGGCTGGTTTCCCTCTCCATGGAGGTGCTTCTGAGCTGAGAAGCTGATGGCTATGCTCATTGCTTTCTCAGGAGATTACAGTCACTGTGGAGAAGGGAAGGGCAGGACATCTGTGTACCTAGAGTTGAGTAAAACCTTTGACACTCTCTCTCCTACTTCCTTCATAGCCAAATTGGTGATAAATGAGTTAGAGAACGATAAGGGGAGAGAAAAATCAGCTGGACCGTCGGGCAGAAAGAGTTATGACCAGTGGAGCAAAGCCCAGCTGGCAGACAGGGACCAGTGGGGTCTCACAGGGATTAGCAGTAAGAACAATACTTTTTCTTGATTTCATGAGCAACACAAGAGGTGGGAAGGAGGAGAGGAGAGGAGAGGAG
>QJSC01000948.1:63808-80659 GCA_003697955.1 Calidris pygmaea | reverse complement strand
ACCCAGCACTGACCAACCCACCACTGACCCGTGTCCCTCAGCACCACGTCTGCCCGGCTTTTCAATCCCTCCAGGGATGGTGACTCCACCACTGCCCTGGGCAGCCTCTGCCAAGGCTTCACAGCCCTTTCCAGGAGGGAATTTTCCCCAATCTCCATCCCAACCCTCCCCTGGCCCAACTTGGGGCCGTTTCCTCTTGCTCATGCCGGCTGCTCAGCGGGCAGGCGTTTCTGCTGCTCAATTCAAGACTTTATCTTTTCCTTCCCTCTTTCTGTTGAGGGGAAACTACGTCCCAGCGTTGCCGTGTCCTTTCCAAAATGTGCCTGTTTGTCTCGGGGAAGAGGGATGATCTGCAGCTGTTTTATACCCTGAGAAGGGAATATCGAAGGAGGAGGGGAGCATTTTCAAGGAGCATCATCAAGGAGCTTTAGACAGAGCTTCAAATCCAGGTGAAGAGAGGGCCCTCACCCGTGTTTTCCCTCCCTGCCGGAGGATGTGGCTGTAGCCACCCAGGGGCTCCTTCATGCCTTCCTGGGCTCCCAAGGAATGGGTCACTCATGGAATTAAAGCTCTTGGAAAGTTCTGGGTTGAAAGGGTCTGCTGCCGCGCTCAGCATCGGGAAAGGGGTTGGAGACGGGATGCAAGAAGGGAAGGAGTGAAAGCTTCGTTCCAGCCCGTCGGTGAGGTCCTCCAGCTGCAGCGCCATGCCCCATTTCCATTATTCCATTTGGAAAAGACGGAGGGAGAAGAAAAAGGAGCTGCAGAGATGGATAGTGGGGATAATTGGTGGCCGGGGCGGGGAAGGTGGGGGGGGCAGGGGGGAATCTGGAGATGAAGAGATGCGAAAAGACAAGATTTGTGTAGTTTGGAGGCGAAGCGGAGCCCGAGAGGACACAATAACAGGATGTCGAAGGCAGCGTGGGGGGATGTTTGACGAGATGAAAAGGCATCGGGTTTAAAACCGAAATGGCAGGAGAGGGACGCGCTCGCCGTGCAGACGGATTATCTTACACACCCCTGGCCCCCACGTTCCACGGCCATGAGATGCCGGTGGTGCCAAAGGCTCGGCAAACGCGAAGGGCTGCAGATACTAATGCGAATAACAAGAACATCTGGAGCTACAGCGTTTTGAAATGAAGTTGACGCCCTCGGGACCTGGCGGATCAAAGCACGGTCCCAAAGCCCAGCGCCTCGGTCAAGGTCCCCCCTGTCTGTGCCCGGTGCTGCCGGGCGGTGGGACCCTCCTGAGCTTGGGTGACAACAGCACAAGGCAAAGGACAGGGGTGTCCAGGAGCCGTTTCGCCTCCAGCTCAGAGGAAGGGAAGGGGGTCTCTGCAGTGCTGTTGGCAGTGATCTTCTCTCCAGCCAGCCCCCACCAGTCTTTGGTCAAGTGCCACCACCAAAGGTGGTCTTAGAATCATCCAATCATGGAATGGTTTGGGTTGGAAAAGACCTTCAAAGATCATTGAGTCCCACCCCCTGCCCTGGGCAGGGACACCTCCCACCAGCCCAGGTTGCTCCAAGCCCCCTCCAACCTGCCCTTGAACCCCTCCAGGGATGGGGCAGCCACAGCTTCTCTGGCCAACCTGGGCCAGGCTCTCACCACCCTCACAGCAAACAAGTTCTTCCCCACATCTCAGCTCAGTCTCCCATCTCTCATCACTTTCAGTGTCAAACCCTTCCCCCTCGTCCTATGGCTCCCCTCCCTGATCCAGAGTCCCTCCCCATCTCTCCTGGAGCCCCTTGAGGGACTGGAAGGGGCTCCAAGGTCTCCCCGGAGCCTTCTCTTCTCCAGGCTGAACCCCCCCAACTCTCTCAGCCCCCCCTCCCAGCAGAGGGGCTCCAGCCCTCCCAGCATCTCCGTGGCCTCCTCTGGCCCCATCCAACATGTCCTGGTGTTGGTGGCCCCAGAGCTGGACACCTGCTGACCGGGGTGTTTGGAATTCCCATGGATTTCCCGATAAAAGGCATGGCCCGGGCTGGTGCAGGGACCTCGGCTGCTGCACCTCGTGCTTTAGGTGCCAGCTGGACAAGACAGAGGAGACCCAGCTTTGCTTTGTGCCATCCCTCCCTGCTCCCCGGGGAAGAGGTGGGAGGTTTCAGGGCCGACCTCCTGCCTGCGTTTCGGTGCTCGGTGGGGTCCTTGGGGACCCTGGGGGACAACGGGGCTCACCCGGGAGCAGCTGAGTAGCTGGGGCTTGGGACGGTCCCCGGCAGAGCCAACCTGGGGTGGGCTTCTCTCCAGGTGGGGATGAGGAAGACCTCGAGGTGCAGGCGAGGCTGGTGGAGAGCAGAGGGGAAAGGCACCAATTAATGGAGGCTGACACAACCGTGAAAAAAAAGAAAAGAAAAAAAAAGAAAAGAAAAAAAGAAAAGAAAAGAAATAAAAAAGAAAAGAAAAAAAAAAGGAGCTAAATGACTCTGTCTTTTGGCTGCCCCAAACTTGATATTTAAAGCGTTTGTAAAGCAGCTCAGTTGGGGCAGGAAAGGCTTTTTCCTTCTGGAAGGAATGACATCACCGAATACACTTAAACGATCAGGTCCCTGACCCAAAGAGAGCGAGAAACCCACAACAACTTTCGGCTGATGAGTGGAAACTTTTTCTTTCTTTCTTTTTTTTTCTTTCTTTTTTTTTTCTTGCCTTTTTTTTTTTTTTTCTTTTTTTTCCATTTACTTTCCCCCTCTGCGTGCCGGCTCTGCTGCACCTCAGCTTTCGGCTCGGCCTTTCCAAAGCCGGCTGACGTCTCTCCCGGCCGGCTCCTGCCACCGGGGCCACCTGGGACCTGCTGGGTTGGGGTGGCTCACCCTCCTCTTCCTCATCCTTCCCCCTGGTCCAGGACCCGGTGTCACCCTCCCTTCGCTCCGGGCTGCCGGCTGCTCCCTGCCAGGGACCCACAGCATCCTCGGGCAGGGATCTGCTCTCCCACGCATCCAGGATGGACACGGCCGAGCGTTTCCCTGGCCCCGGGTTCTTTGGAGGAGCCCCCGCGCCACCCCACCGGCTCTGGCAGTGTCCCCTGTCCCCCCCCCTGGCTCCGACAGCGTTGTCCTGGTGGGACTCACACCATGGGCTTGGCGTGACCCGGAGCGTCGGTGCTGCGCTCCGGCTACGGCCGTGGCATCCGGAGAGCCGGGGGAAGGCGGGCCAGCCTCCTGGCTCCCTGTTCCTGCCAGGGTGGCAAGTGCAGCGTGTTGTGTCCCCCCCCCTCCCCGGCGTCCCCCCAAAAACCCCGCCGGGCTGGGCTGGCAGAGCCTTCCCTCCGGGCAGCCAGGGATCCTGCTTCTCCTTCAACCACCAGCTCCTCTCTTGCCGGAGGAGCCACGTGGCTCCGGGCCAGCAGCCTGGCCATTCCCCTCCGGGCAGGGACCCGCGGGCCAGCCCCGGTGCTGGGGTGGTTGCCCCGGGCTCTGGGCAAGGTTGGGGGGGGTGGGGGGGGTTAGCCTTCGTCCTCCCTCCCCTTCCAGCGCAGGGGTCTGGGGACATGTGCATCTCCAGACCTGAATGGCTGGCCGCTGTTCCAATGTCCCACTTCATTAGGCTCGGCTCCGCTCCGGGTACTGGAGAACGTGCGGAGGAAGCAGGAGGCCGCTTGGCCAGTTCAGGGGACCGGGGCGGGTCGGGTGGTTCGTCCAGGGCTAACGCTCCAGCCCAAGGGTTATTTTCCTCCAGCTGTGACGCGCCGAGCAGGTATCTGCTGCCCGTTTCAATGGTGGCTGCTGGTATTTGCCAACAGGGACGGGCGCATCTCCGGCGGGGAAGGCTTGGGGAATCTGTTTTCCACTCCTGGCGACGGCGTCCAGGGATTCTTGCCCCGGTCCCTGCGTTTAACCCCGTGGCTCCTGATCGCCAGGTCCTCGTTGCCACCACGTCCGTGGGGCTGAGCGGGGTTTTGCCTGCACTGTCTGACCCTGGCCGGGGGAATCTCAGCGCAGGGGAGACACGGAGGTGTCGGATGGGGCCAGAGGAGGCCACGGAGATGCCGGGAGGGCTGGAGCCCCTCTGCTGGGAGGGGGGGCTGAGAGAGTTGGGGGGGTTCAGCCTGGAGAAGAGAAGGCTCCGGGGAGACCTCAGAGCCCCTTCCAGTCCCTCAAGGGGCTCCAGGAAAGCTGGGGAGGGACTCTGGATCAGGGAGGGGAGCCATAGGACAAGGGGGGAGGGTTTTAAGGTGACAAAGTGGAGATTGAGGTGAGATCTGGGGAGGAAATTCTGTGCTGTGAGGGTGGTGAGAGCCTGGCCCCGGTTGGCCAGAGAAGCTGTGGCTGCCCCATCCCTGGAGGGGTTCAAGGGCAGGTTGGAGCAACCTGGGCTGGTGGGAGGTGTCCCTGCCCAGGGCAGGGGGTGGGAGTAGATGGTCTTTCAAAGGTCCTTTCGACCCCAAACCATTCCATGACTCTATGAATTGGCACCTCTCCGTGTGTTACCGGCTTCTGCTTTGATCTCACCCGGAGTTTTGTTTGGCTTTTCCCTCCCCGACTGTCAGCGGTGTCAGGGAGCTCGGTGGGAGGATTCCTGGGTTTGCTGCGGTGGCTGCTGATTCCTTAGGACAGTGCTCAGAAGTTTGGGTTAGTGTCTGTATACACGGAGGGCTCGTTGCACAGTGGTGTTTCCCTGCCGGGCTCGGGGCTGACGGCCGGCTCCCGAGGGAGCTTCGGAGCCGCCTGTGCCCGCAAGGGATTCCTCTGAGCTCACGTCAGCTGGGTGTATCCCAAAGCTCAGATCCGAGGCCAGAGAAAGGAGATACTTTGGAGTTGGCGAGAAAGCGTCCAGACAGTCGGGGCCGTTGGGAAGAGCCGCATGACTCCGGTGGAAAACGGCGCCAGCACCCCCATTTTCCCGAGGCGTGGAAGCGTGGAGCGTGGACGGCAACCCGGGAGTGAGCAGGGCATGGAAATGGTGGTTTGGACTCTGCCTGCGGGGAGCTGTGCTCTTTTAACGTATTAAAAATCAAAAATCCAGAGCAGAAGCAGCCTGTTGAACTCCCAGGCCATGAACAAACTCATCAAAATAGCTAATAATTCAGTGCCAGCCAAAAAAAACCCCGACCCACCGAGTGCTGGTTGGCCTCGGTGGTGATGTCTTACCCGGTGCTGCCTAAAGATGATCCAGGGGCACTGGGAGCAACAACCAGGTTGAGGACTTGGCCTGGTTGGGTTTGGTGGGGTGAGGGCTGAGGTGACGGTGACACCGGTGGAAGGGACGGGATGCGGGAGCCATCCGGCTCATGGTGGGACATCCTTGGGATGCCTGGATGCCTGGTGATTAAAACCCTCATTCAGAGCAAGCCAGGCTGGTTTATAAATTCCTGACTGTGTCCTGGGGTTGAGACACCATCCTGGGAGCTGGGAGGAGACCGTGGCTGCTGGGTTTTGGTCTGCCCTGGGCTTTCTGGGGAAGGAGCTTCTCTATGCATGCTCTGCACCTCCTTCACCTTCACCAGAAGGGCGCCAGTGCTTCCCCGGTGCCTCTCCTCTGCTCAGGCTGCCCTTGGGACCTGGTGTTTCCCACCTGGGGTCTCCGGGTGCCATCAGAATCCCAATAACGGGTGATCCAGGGAAGCTTTAGCTCGGCCAGGGATGCTCCGTCGCTGCTCCGTCACCCCCAGGCTGGGGGCAACGTGGCTACTGTGAGTCCTGGGCTTGCAGAGACCTGGGTCCGGTCTCTCCTTCCTCTCCCTCACGGTTCTCTCGCAGCCTGGCCTCACTGATTTT
The DNA here is from genome assembly GCA_003697955.1 of Calidris pygmaea. Classification (NCBI taxonomy): domain Eukaryota; kingdom Metazoa; phylum Chordata; class Aves; order Charadriiformes; family Scolopacidae; genus Calidris; species Calidris pygmaea. Next base: position 74,950 of record QJSC01000948.1, on the reverse strand, counting down.
TTCTTTAAATTATTATTTTATTTTTTTTTTCATCTCTTCCCTATCCAGTAGCACAGCTTGTCCAAAAAAACACCGCTCGACTTCACTTCAATTCCTGGAAAAACTCTGGAACAAAATAACCAACCCCTTTGCAGAGCCCTGGAAGATGATAGCGAGCGGGCTGGGGACTGCCAGCGCGGACGAGTCTGTCAAAACAATCTGCCTTCCTTCGGCGGGGGGGGGGAGCGGGGCAGGGCGGGGGGACAGGAGCCTCGGGACCCTGCTGGCGCTGCCTCCTCTCTTGGTGGCTTCGTGGGAGAGGCCAGGTGAAGCTTTTGCCCGTGGGTGCCCCGTATGGTGGAGGACAGCAAGCGCCAGCTGCACCAATGCACCCCACCTCAAATATCGGGTGTAGTTTTGGGTCCCTCTTGGCCAAAGCCATGGAGGGGCTGGAGCGTGTCCAGAGAAGGGCAACGGAGCTGGGGAGGGGTCTGGAGACCAAGGAGAAGGATCTGGAGAACTTGTGAGGGAGCTGGGGGGGTTCAGCCTGGAGAAAAGGGGGCTGAGGGGAGACCCCATCGCTCTCCACAGCTCCCTGAAAGGAGGGTGGAGCCGGGGGGGTCGGTCTCTTCTNCCCTGGAGGGATTGAAAAGCCGGGCAGACGTGGTGCTGAGGGACACGGGTCAGTGGTGGGTTGGTCAGTGCTGGGTCCATGGTGGGCCTCCAGGAGATGAAAGGTCCCTTCCAACCTCAGTGATTCTGTGGTTCCATAATCCAAGATGTGCCGCTGCCGCTGGGTCAGTGGTCACTGCAAAGGAGAACCCAGGCAGATGATGAGTCACAGCATCACCCGCTTGTGGAGAAGCCCACGGGCATGGGCTTGGCTGGAAAGGGAGTCCTGGTTCCCTGCTGCCCCCCAGGAGAAGGGGGCCCTGATGGGAGAGAGAGCACAAAAGCCGGCGCTGAGAAGTTCTCCTTTGGGTTTCGCTCGGAGGGTTTTAGCCACAGAGGGAGATGCTGAGAGCCCACACCCGGAGCTCTGTGTCCAGCGCTCAGCTCCCCAGTACGGGAGACTGGGACTGACTGGAGCGAGTCCAGCGCAGGACCACTAAGATGCCAACGGGGCTGGAACACCTTCCATACGAGGACAGTCCAAGAGGGTGGAACTCTTTATCTGGGAGACAAGGATGCGCCGGGGGGATGTCCTCAATGTGTGTAAATCCCTGGTGGGAGAGAGGGAAGTCAAAGGAGCTGGGCTCTTCTCAGGAGTCCCCATGGCCTGGGCTTGGGGCAAAAGGCCTAAAAACCTGTGAAATTCCATCAGAACATCAGGAAACACTTGCTGACTGTGAGAATGAGCGAGCAGTGGCACAGGTTGCCCAAGGAGGTGGTGGAGCTGCCGTCCTCGGGATTACTCAGCAGTCATCTGGCCATGGTCTGAGGCCACCAGCTCCTGGTGACCCTCCTTGAGCTGGAGGTAGGACGGGGTGATGTCCAGAGGTCCCTTCCAACCCAAATAACCTGCTCAGCCATTGCTGCTGCCGTTCCTTTAATCCCAATATGCAGCAATTAGGGGTCTTTCTCTCAAGTGGGGGTAAGATTTTGGAGCTTGGCTGTTGGGGCGACTCATGAAGGTGGGTTTGGGGGGGCTGCCTTCCCCCAAAGGGGCTGTTTTCTGGTCGCGTCCATTTAATAGGGCAAAGTCAGCAGTTGCTGGCTCTGCTGCGAGGACGCTCTTGGGCTTCCAGAAGCAAGCCCCGAGTTTTGGGGAGCCTGGGGGGGGGCTCTCGGGAATCTCCCATCCCCAGAAGAAGGTGGTTAGTGAGAAGAGTCTTTGGAAGGATCTTTTGGGCTGGGTGTTGGGGACACGGGGGGGGTCAGTCAGCGTGGCCTGTCCTGTTACCCACACTTGGGGACACGCACGGAGTGCCAGGGCTCAGCATCCCTCCGGACAGTCCCCCGGGGTGATGGAGGGGTCTCCTCCTTGGAGAAAGGTCTGTGGCTGCCTTGGGAGGGTGCTGGCTCCGTGCAGAGGGTCCCAGCGCCGCTCTGCGGGGGCAGGACCCGGCTCCAGAGCAAAATTTGGGGCTCTGCAGCCCTTGGGGGGACAGCTCTTCCCTGGGCAGAACGGCGGAGCCGGGGGGCGAATGGCCAGAGCTTGGAGCGGTGCCCGAGCGGAGCCGGCCATGCTCCGGCCCCTGCAGTAGCCGTGGCCCCGGGGCGATGGGGAAGCGCCGTCCGGAGCCGTCGCTCGCCTGCGGGCCCCGGGCTGTAACTCTAGAGCCCCGGGAGCCGCTGCCGAGCGCCTGTTTGTGTGTCCGGGAACCGCACCTCCCTTTGCTCAGCGGCCAAACGCCGTTAATGGCTTCTGCCGGCTACCGAACCGCCAGCTGCCAGAGGACTTGGCCTCGGACACCCCCCCCCCCCCCCCCCCCCCCCCCCCCCCCCCCCACGGCCCCCCCCCCCCCCCCCCCCCCCCCCCCTCCTCTCCCCGGCTCCCAGAGCGTGTCCCCGCTTCCCTCCGCATCCCACCCCAGCTGCAGGGCTCGCTCTCAGCCTGCGCTCTGGCAGCCCCGGCTCCTTCTCCTGTTTCCGAAGCTCCGGAGCCATCCCTCTTTGTTTGGGGAAGCGCCTCTCCCCGTGGCCACCGGCTCTTGAAAATGGCTCACGGCCCAGGCTGCCCGCTGGGTCGGGCGCTGCCCTTCTCCCGGGCTGGGGGTCCCCGGCCCCCACCTCGCCTGACGGCTCTTGGGGAGCAAACCGACCCCGAACCCCCTTTTCCTTCGCCTGCCCCCGCGCGAGTGCGTCCCGTCTCTTTCCTCTCCCGGCGTCAGGTTTTCCTACCACATCGGGTTTTCCCATTACGCGTTACTCCGGCGGGGTGGGTGCGGGTGACAATCAGACACTATTTTGTGGGGATGCGGGTCCGTCTGCCCCCCCGGGGGCAGTCCCCGAGCGTCTGTCCCCCCGAGGGGCTGCCGCCGCCGTCCGCCTTCTTCTGGAGCCGGGCTCGGATGGCAGGAGAGGAGGGGGAACATGTACTGAGAGCTGGCGGTGGAGGGACTTGGGAGTCATTAAAACTTGTCTCGCTTCTTTTAATGGCCAAGGCTCGTGCCCGGTGGTGGAGGGGAGGCAGAGGCGTCCTGGGTGGCAGGGCTGGGTGGTGGGCTTCCAGCACGCTTTGGGGAACGGTGACCCATGGCATTGAAGCCCCTGCCTGGAGATTTCCATCTCATGGAATCGTAGTATGGTTTGAGTTGGAAGGGACCTTAAAGATCATCCAGTGCCACCCCCTGCCCTGGGCAGGGACACCTTCCACCAGCCCAGGTTGCTCCAAGCCCCCTCCAACCTGCCCTTGAACCCCTCCAGGGATGGGGCAGCCACAGCTTCTCTGGGCAACCTGGGCCAGGCTCTCACCACCCTCACACCAAACAAGTTCTTCCCCACATCTCAGCTCCATCTCCCCTCTTTCAGGGTCAAACCCTTCCCCCTCGTCCTAGGGCTCCCCTCCCTGATCCAGAGTCCCTCCCCATCTCTCCTGGAGCCCCTTGAGGGACTGGAAGGGGCTCCAAGGTCTCCCCGGAGCCTTCTCTTCTCCAGGCTGAACCCCCCCAACTCTCTCAGCCCCCACCTCCCAGCAGAGGGGCTCCAGCCCTCCCAGCATCTCCGTGGCCTCCTCTGGCCCCCTTCCAACAGGTCTCCACGTCTTTCCTGGACCCGTGCATCTCTCCGCACACGGAGCATCCATCACCTCTGGAGCTGTGGAGGAGCTGCCCGTCCCTCATGGGTCAGTTGTACCACGCATCCCTGATCTTGGCCGGGCTGCGGTACCTCCCTCCGCTCTCTCTGCGCCACCCGGGCAGGAAATCTCTCTTTAATAGGCTATTCAGGGGAACGGGGCCGTGTTTTCCTAAGCAGGAGGAATGTTGACATGGAAGACTCTGCTCTTTCTTTCTGGCAGGTCCCGGGGAGCCGGCGGTGCTGGATCGCGTGCTGCTCCTGCTGCGCCGCCTAATCCTTCCTTGGGATGGGGAGCGGGGCTTGGACGAGGGGGGGGAGATGCCGGGGGGGGGGGATGCAGGTGCGTATCTAATGTCTTGGAGGGGGGCTCTCTGCCGCCTCCGCCAGACCCACCGCCCCTCATTCTGCGGGGAGGGCTCGCGGAGGGTTTCCTTTCATCCGGGTTTAGCTCCGCTCCCAGATGGTTGGGAGAGAGGGTCCCGGGAGGGGGGGGGGGATTGGGGGTGTGCTGGGCATGATTAAATCCAGCTGGAGGACGGAGCCCGCCTGTGTCTGGCTTCTTCCCTTCTCCAGGGGAAACTTGGCCTGGGGGACGGCGGGGACATCTCTGAGCTCACTGAGAGAAGGGGGGGGGGGAACCATCCCTGCCCGGTGCAAAGCCTCTGCTTTGGAAGCGGGGGGCTGCGCCTCCATCCCCAGGCTCTGGGGTGTCCGTCCCCCCCCCGCCTCCCCGTTCCCCCCATCCCATCCCATCCCATCCCATCCCATCCCCCTTGCCCTGCTTGGGAAGGCGCCGAGGCAGGGGGGCCTGCGCTCTGCCTTTACATCTCGTAATCTTTAACGAGCTGGGCCTGCTCTGCACAGAAGCGAGATGTGGGCGGCTCCTTTATAAAGGCAGCGCTTGGCCGCGGGGAGGGGGAAGCTGTTCCCAGCCCAGCCCCAGGGGCTGGTGTCCCGGCCAGGGACGAGGCAGCACCTCCAGGGCTCCAAGAGTTTCTCCGTGCCCCAGCCCTCGGCGGCTGGAAGCGGCAGAGGGTGCTGCGGGTGCCTCTTGCCCTCCCCGGGTGCTGGGTGGTGTTTGTGGGGCTGCTTAACCACAGGTTCCCCCCCCAGAGCGACTCCTTGTTGTGGTTTCTCTTCCCCCAGCTCCGCTGGTGGATCTCCATGGGCTCCTCTGCAGCTCCTCAACATGATTTCTCTTCCCCCAGTTCTGCTGGTGGATCTCCACAGCATGCCCTGCCAGGCAGCGGCTCCTCACCGTGGTTCCTCTTCCACCAGCTCCGCTGGTGGATCTCCATGGCCTCCTCTGCCAGGCAGTGACTTCTCACCATGGTTTCCCCCAGCTCCGCTGGTGGATCTCCATGGCCTCCTCTGCCAGGCAGTGACTTCTCACCATGGTTTCCTCCAGCTCCGCTGGTGGATCTCCATGGCCTCCTCTGCCAGGCAGTGACTTCTCACCATGGTTTCCCCCAGCTCCGCTGGTGGATCTCCATGGCCTCCTCTGCCAGGCAGTGACTTCTCACCATGGTTTCCTCCAGCTCCGCTGGTGGATCTCCATGGCCTCCTCTGCCAGGCAGTGACTTCTCACCATGGTTTCCTCCAGCTCCGCTGGTGGATCTCCATGGCCTCCTCTGCCAGGCAGTGACTTCTCACCATGGTTTCCTCCAGCTCCCCTGGTGGATCTCCACGGCATCCCCTGCCAGGCAGCAGCTCCTCACCATGGTTTCCTCCAGCTCTGCTGGTGGATCTCCATGGCATCCCCTGCCAGGCAGCAGCTCCTCACCATGGTTTCCTCCAGCTCTGCTGGTGGATCTCCATGGCGTCCCCTGCCAGGCAGCAGCTCCTCATCATGGTTTCCTCCAGCTCCGCTGGTGGATCTCCATGACCTCCCTCAGCCGCTTGGAGCTGAGCTGAGCCCAGCTGAGCTCCTTTCCTTGCCATGCTGGGTGGTTGCCCACTGGGCCAGAGAAGGCCACGGGCTGGCCGCTGAAGCAGAACCTCTCCAGACCTACCTGGCTCGCTCCTGAGCTCTGCCAGTAACGCACCAGTAACCACCAGCCCCAGGGCAGGGTGAGAACTGGGGGGCTCTGGATTGCGTTTGGCTCAACAGCAGCAGGTCCTCCCAGTCCTCGGTTGGTAACTGGGAGGGCAGGGTGCCCAGGGAGAGGGGGGGTGCCTGTGTTCCCCCCCATCTCCCTCCCCCCCGGGAACAGCTCCCAAGGTGTTGAGAATGGAAAAGTCCGACCACGGTCAGAGCAAAGGAGGGGATTTGCCAAAATTAACAGTTGATTCGGGTTTGCGGGAGCAGGAGCCAAAACGCAAGGAATCTTGGATTGGAAGAGGGAAAGTTTTTTTCTGCGGGCAGTAAATCAGCACGGAAAGACTGGAGGTGGGGAGGGAGGGGGAGACCGGCCCCCGCACGCCACGGCCGCTGGCAGAGGGGCGAGCATGGGCTGTGGCCGTGGCCATCACCGGTCCTGGGGTGGCCCCGCTCCACCAGTAGATGAGCTGTAGGCACCACGGTTGGGTTTTGCAGCCGCCCTTTGCGTGGTCTCCTGGGTATGCCCAGGAGAAGACCCGAGGAAAAGCTTCTTTGCTGTGAGGGTGGCAGAGCCCTGGCAGAGGCTGCCCAGAGAGGCGCTGGAGTCTCCTCCTCTGGAAATATTCCAAACCCACCTTGGTTCCTGTGGGACCTGCTCTGGGTGACCCTGCTCTGGTTGGAGGAGATGATCTCCAGAGGTCCCTTCCCACCCCACATCATTCTGTGATTCTCTAAAGAGCGGGGAAGTAGGTGTGGTGTTGGGGGACGAGGCAGGGTGGTGGAACACCATTCCCCGTGGACAGGCTCTGTGCTGTCTCCCCCAGCAGAGCTGATCTCCAGGCACGTGCTCCTGGTGAGAAAGCTCAAGCTGGGAAGTCCCGGGACTTCCCCACTTGGCACATCCCAAAACGCTTCCCATCTGCTGGCTGAGGAGAAGCTCCTGGAGGGGTGGCAGGAGCTGGGACCCTGAGAGGCTGTGGCTGCCCCGTCCCTGGAGGGGTTCAAGGCCAGGTTGGAGGGGGCTTGGAGCAACCTGCTCTGGTGGGAGGTGTCCCTGCCCAGGGCAGGGGGTGACACTGGATGATCCAACCTTGTCCGACCAAGTGATTACCATCTAAACTGCTTGAGGCCTGAGCTTGCCATCCCTGTGGAAGGAGAGGGGTCTCTCTGGGGGTCTCTCATCCCCCATCACTGCACCCCAGAACGGCTGGGGCTGGCCGGGGCTGCTGGAGCAGGCTGGCCAAGACCGTGTCCAGGCAGGTTCTGAATATCTCCAAGGGTGGAGACTCTCCCCCAGCCAGAGCGTGACCACCCTTGGGACGGACGAAGAGTGAAGCTGAAGGAGCAATGTGGGGTGCAGAGCTGGGGGGAAGGGGGCAGGGACATCACCCCTGTCACCCCCTGCTCCCACGTGGGAGGGGGCCGGAGGGAGGTGGGCTGGGATGTCCCCCCCGCAGGCAGGAACCGCAGCGGTTAATGAGGGGGAAAGCGCTCACTGCTTCCCCTCCTCGTGGGCTGGGGGGGGGGAAAGGCAGAGGGTCCCGTATCGGTGATTTCAGAGAGTGCCGGCCGTTAGGAGAGACCTGACTGAAAAGTGAAATTAATGAAAAGAAAATTGGTTTTGTTCTATCTCAACCCAAGACACAGAGGCAGCAGGGTGCCCTCCCCCAGCTGCAGCCTTCCCTCATTTATGGGGGGGGGGGTTCTTCAGCAAAAGCAGCTTTTACCCCGCTCTGCACCTGGAGAGGCTGGGGAGGCAGGACGGACCCGTGACCCCCCCCTGCACAGAGCTGGGAAGGGGCAGGGGGGGATCAGCACAAGAAGGACGTGGAGACCTGTTGGATGGGGCCAGAGGAGACCATGGAGATGCTGGGAGGGCTGGAGCCCCTCTGCTGGGAGGGGGGGCTGAGAGAGTTGGGGGGGTTCAGCCTGGAGAAGAGAAGGCTCCGGGGAGGCCTCGGAGCCCCTTCCAGTCCCTCAAGGGGCTCCAGGAGAGATGGGGAGGGACTCTGGATCAGGGAGGGGAGCCATAGGACAAGGGGGAAGGGTTTTAAGGTGAAAAAGGGGAGATTGAGGTGAGATCTGGGGAGGAAATTCTTCCCCCTGAGGGTGGTGAGAGCCTGGCCCAGGTTGGCCAGAGAAGCTGTGGCTGCCCCATCCCTGGAGGGGTTCAAGGGCAGGTTGGAGGGGGCTTGGAGCAACCTGGTGTGGTGGGAGGTGTCCCTGCCCAGGGCAGGTCATGGGACTCAATGATCTTTGAAGGTCCCTTCCCACCCAAACCATTGGGTGATTCAATGATCTGGGAGAGGAGCTGTGGCAGGAGCTCACACTCCCGGGCACGGGTTCCTCCTCCAGCCCTTGGAGGAGACCCGGCCCCATGTGCTGGAGGGAAACTGAGGCAGACGGGGATGGTGGATCGCGTGGGAGGTCTCGGCTGCTTCAGGTGGCCTCTGTGGCCCTGCTCTCAGCTCTTCGTTCTGGGATGTCCCCTTTGAGCGCTGGGAGTGACTGGGATTTGGTGGATGGGGCTGGGAGCCCTCGTGCCGGCTCCCCGTCCCGTCTCCCCTCGCCGCCCCCTCGCCCTCCTCCCCGGCTTCTGGCTGCTCCCGCAGCCCCTTCCCCATCCCGCTCACTCCAATTGGAGCTGACGGGCTCTATTTGTCAGAGATAAAAAATCGCGGAGGAGGAATGGAAAGACAGGAGGCACAGGAAAGCAGTTTGGTAGTTAGAGACAGAGGAACAGAATTAACGTGCGGTGGGGGATTTGGAGCGAACACTGCCTGCATTGTAATCGGAGAGGGGCAGGGGAAAAAAGAGAGACCGAGAGAGAGCGGCTGACCCCGAATCCCCGGGGGAGACGCGGGGAGAGCAGGAACGAGGAGAGAGTGAAGGATTCCAGAGGTGGACTGGCTTCCTCTTTCACCAGACAGACACAGGGGAGACGGGCAGGGAGCCAGCCCCGTACCTGCACTTCCCATCTGAGCCATCGACAGCTGGAGCTGCTTTGGGAGGGGGGGGGCCGCCGCCGGCGGGGAGGGGGCAACCGGGCCACTGGCGGGGACGGGGAGACCCCGCCGCAGCGCCCACCGCGGTGGGATTAAAGTCGGGGCGACGGAGGGTTCGGGGGTGCCAGCTCCCCCCCCCCCCCAACCACCACCACCCCGGGGGTCCTGCGTGGGGGGGCTCGGGGTGGCACCTGCCCCTGCCGAGGGGGGCGCGGGGCCGGGGGAGTCCCAGCTGGCAAGCATTCAGCCAGGAGGGCAAGCGGCGCAGAGAGGCAAGGGGGAGGGTGGAAAAAAGAGGGGGGGGGGGGAATAAAAAAAAAAATAAAAAATACAACCAACCCCAAAGTAACAGCAACTAAATCAGAGGAAGAAAGGGCTGCGGAGCCCGAGCAGCGGGGTCACATGTGTTTCCTGGCAGGCGTGCAGGTGCTAAGCAGGGATGCAGGCGGGGAGCACCTTGTGATGGATCATGTGGGGAGCGCGGCAGCTCATTCCCCCCAAGCCTGGGGACAGGTACTTGGGAGCGGGGGGCTCGCCCGGGCCAGGCGACCCCCTCCGAGGGCCGGCCGGCGCCCGTGGTGGGGTGGCCGGGAGCCGGCGGCGGCAGGAGGAGGGTGGCATCTCCTTTTCCGTGTATTCCCAGCCCATCCCGCTCCCGACACGGGGTGCAGAGGGGACGGCAGCGTCCCGGAGCAGAGCCTGGGCTCCGGCTCCCGTCCCCCAAATTCCAGGGGGCTGACGTGACAGATGTCTGTCGGAATGGGACGAGGAGGAAAGGTTTGACACTGAAAAAGGGGAGATTGAGGTGAGATCTGGGGAGGAAATTCTTCCCCTTGAGGGTGGTGAGAGCCTGGCCCAGGTTGGCCAGAGAAGCTGTGGCTGCCCCATCCCTGGAGGGGTTCAAGGGCAGGTTGGAGGGGGCTTGGAGCAACCTGGGCTGGTGGGAGGTGTCCCTGCCCAGGGCAGCAGGTGGCACTGGGGGGGCTTTTAGGTCCCTTCCCACCCAAACCATTCCATGATTCTATGATTACAGTTTCCTGCTGCTCACTCAGGCCGGTGGCGAGATGTCCCTCTCCTCCTGCTCCTGTCCCAGCATCCTCAGATGCTCTCCCCTCTGTGTCCACCCAGGAAGAGGAGGAGGGGCACAGGCTCAAATAAAATTGGGTTTGATGTTTGATTTGCATCTCTGTTTTGCCAGTAATGGGCATTGCTGCTCTGGTGGCTGAATTTCAGTGGTTGTCCTGTGTGGGGTCACCACAGGGACCTTGGTCACAAGCAGAGCTTAACGCCGCATTCAGGATTGAAGACAATCTCCCTGGTGTTACAGCTTTGGTCGCCGTGAACTGATTCTTCTCAATGATAGAATCATAGAATGGGTTGGGTGGGAAGGGACCTTAAAGGCCATCTAGGTCCTATGGGCAGGGACACCTCCCACCAGCCCAGGTTGCTCCAAGCCCCCTCCAACCTGCCCTTGAACCCCTCCAGGGATGGGGCAGCCACAGCTTCTCTGGCCAACCTGGGCCAGGCTCTCACCACCCTCACACCAAACAAGTTCTTCCCCACATCTCAGCTCCATCTCCCCTCTTTCAGGGGCAAACCCTTCCCCCTCATCCTAGGGCTCCCCTCCCTGATCCAGAGTCCCTCCCCATCTCTCCTGGAGCCCCTTGAGGGACTGGAAGGGGCTCCAAGGTCTCCCCGGAGCCTTCTCTTCTCCAGGCTGAACCCCCCCAACTCTCTCAGCCTGAATTTTCCCCGGTGAAGACCCTCGCTTGCTCGGTGTGAAGTCTCTGCCTTAAGCCATAAACCAGGAGATCCGCAGGCCTTTTGGGAGACGGGGTCGTTTGACCGCCCAGGAGAGCACCCCGTCCCGTCCCAGCATGAGGAGGTGCCTGTCCCCGGTGTCCTGTGGCTTCCCGGTGGCGCGGGGACACGGCAGTGGCAGCGTCGGCCCCGCAGAGGGGCCGGGCACGGCCCCCTCCCCCAGCCATCTGCGGGTTCCTGCAGGATTAAGCGGAGGAAATCTGGAATTGGGTTACTCTCAATATTGAACCTGCCATTACGATGGTTTTTATTTTGTTCTGTTCCGATCGAATTGGATGCAGCCTCCTTTTTTAGCCCTTAATGGCTTGGCTTTGAGAATTTCCTTCAAAATTACACCACCGGCTTCCTGTTTTTAGGGCTCCCCGGAGCCCCGCAGCCGTTGCGGAATAGCCGGGGAAAACTGATCCCGGGAGCCGAGCGGGAGCGGGCGAGCCCCCCGTGCCCTGGGTGTGCGACGGCCCCTGCACCTTTCTCCTCTGGCTTCTTTTATCGTTTTGGGGCTTTCTTCTCTGGCTTCTTTTATCGTTTCGCTCTGCCCCCCCCCCCCCCCCCCCC
>QJSC01000948.1:39020-63599 GCA_003697955.1 Calidris pygmaea | reverse complement strand
GTTGATCAGACCCCCCCTCAGCCTTCTCTTCTCCAGACTGAACAGCCCCAAGTCCCTCAGCCTTTCCTCAGCACAGAGATGCTCCAGGCCCCTCAGCATCTTGGTAGCCCTTTGCTGGACCCTCTCCAGCAGTTCCCTGTCCTTCTGGAACTGGGGAGCCCAGAACTGGTCCCAGAGCTCCAGATGGGGCCTCCCCAGGGCAGAGCAGAGTGGGAGGGTGACCTCCCTGGAGGTTCTCCACGCTCTTCCTGATGCCCCCCAGGATGCCATTGGCCTTCTTGGTCACAAGGGTGCATTACTGGCTCATGGGCATCCTGGTGTCCACCAGGATGTCCACCTCTGCAGAGCTGCTCCCCAGCAGGTCACCCCCAACCTCTACTGATCCATGGGGTTGTTCGTCCTCAGCTGCTCAACTCTACCCTTGCCCTGGTTGAACCTCATGAGGTTCCTCACCACCCAACTCTCAGCCCAAATCCCCGTGTGCCAACAGGCCACGGTCTCGTGGTGGGAAACTGGACCTGCAACCTCAAGTGCTTCATCCCAAGCCCTGTGGCTTTTCCCTGGGGATCTATCAGCAGGGAAAAGACCGGTAAGCAGTTAACTGGGGATCTGGAAAGGTGCTGGAGCAGAGAAGGCCAGTGGCGCTGCTGCCCCAAAACTTCCCAGTTCCACAGCAATGCTCCTCAGCAGGGATCCCAGTTCCCCAGCAGCGATCCCAGTTCCCCAGCAGCAATCCAATTCCCAGCAACACTCCCAGCTCCTCAGCAGTGATCCCAGCTCCCCAGCAAGAGTTGTGGCATCTCCGTCCTTGGAGATATTTTCACCCAGCAGGACATGGCCAAGTCATCCCATGGGGTCCTGAGCAGCCTCCTCCAGCTGAGCCTGCTGTGGGCAGGGGCTTGGAGGGGACGGTCTCTGGAGGTCCCCCCCCAGCCTCAGCTGTTCCCCTGGGAGAGTTGGGGGGGTTCAGCCTGGAGAAGAGAAGGCTCCAGGGAGACCTTAGAGCCCCTTCCAGTCCCTCAAGGGGCTCCAGGAGAGATGGGGAGGGACTCTGGATCAGGGAGGGGAGCCACAGGATGAGGGGGAAGGGTTTTAAGGTGAAAAAGTGGAAATTTAGGTGAGATCTGGAGAGGAACTTCTTTGGTGTGAGGGTGGTGAGAGCCTGGCCCAGGTTGGCCAGAGAAGCTGTGGCTGCCCCATCCCTGGAGGGGTTCAAGGGCAGGTTGGAGGGGGCTTGGAGCAACCTGGGCTGGTGGGAGGTGTCCCTGCCCAGGGCAGGGGGAGGACTCGGTGGCCTTTAAAGGTCTCTTCCCACCCAAACCGTTCCATATGCGATGATTCTGTAAATCCCCGCGGTGCTGGGGGTCGGGAGAGGGGAAGGGGTGCCCGAGCTCTGCTGGCCCTACAGCTGGCCAGCCCCACAGCTCGGGGGGGACGGGGGGATGAAGGGGGCTGCCGCACGCCCCGGGGCAGCTCTGCTTCCCCAGCCGCCAGGAAGGTGTGTTTAAAGACCCTTTCCCTTTCTTCTCGGAGCCCTCTGTGAGGCTTTATTACCCAACCCATAATTGTCACCTGCGTTATTTTAATAGCTCGCCAGCTGCAGGTGTTGCCCAAGGGGGACAGAGCGGATGGAAGCCATCGGGAGCGGTGGCGGCCGCGCACCGGCATCCCACCCCATCGCAGGGGCGCCTGGGGACCCCCGGGTGCTGCCGGAGGGGCCACTCAGCCAAGCGGGCGTTTGCCCAGGGCTCCCCTGTGCCGGGGAGTCACCCTCAAACTCTGCCAGCTCCCTTGTAATTCAGCTCTGCCGCTGCAGCTCGGCTGCCCCGTGGTCCCTGGGGGGACAGCAGCGTTCGGGTGGGACTGGGGGGGACGAGGAGCCAGACTGGGTGTAGTGGGAGGCACAAGGAGGGCAGGTAGGGGCTAGGAGATAGCACCCCAGGGGCCATCATTTGGCTAATGAGTGCCATAAGGCTGCTCTGCTGGCAGCGGGCTGGGGTCTCTGCTGTGGGTTTGGAGATCACTGGCGGGACATTCCCGTTGCTCTGGGAAGCACTGGTCTCCCCAGATACCAGCACAGGTTGCCAGCCCATGGCCAGCTTTTCCCACCCCCCCAAGCCCTTCTCAGCAGGGCTGCTCTCCATCCCTCCATCCCCAGCCTGGGCTGGGATCGGGGGTCACCCCCACCCAGGGGCAGGACGCTGCCCTTGGTCTGGTTGAACCCCATGAGGGTCACATGGACCCACCTCTCCAGCCTCTCCAGGTCCCTCTGGGTGGTGTCCCCTCCCTTAGCCGTGTCACCACCCCACGCAGCTTGGTGTCACCGGCAAACTCGCTGAGGGTGCCCTCGGTCCCCCTGTCCATGTCCCTGAGAAAGGCATTAAACAGCCCCAGTCCCAGTATGGACCCCTGAGGAACACCACTCCTCACTGGTCACCACTGGGACATCGAGCTGTTGACCACAACTCTTTGAGTGCAGCCACCCAGCTGGTTCCTCATCCACCCAGTGGTCCATCCCTCAAATCCGTGTCTCTCCAATATAGAGACAGGGATGTCACATGGGACAAGGATGTCCTGCTTTGCTGGCCTTCTGTCAAATGCTGCCCCATCTCAGGAGGCTGCTTCCGTGGCCGGTTGTTGCCGGGGGGCTGGTGGCCATCCCCAGAGCGCCGTCGGCAATTGCTTTCAGCTGCGTGACGGGCCCTGCCCGGGTGCAGAGCCATTTTCCACCACATATTTGCTCTGTGAAGTCACAGGTAGCTCCAGGATTCACACACGCGTCTGCCCACGTCCAGGGTGTGCTGCTGGCTCGGGGGGGGGACACGAGGAGACGGGCTGCAGCTCTCGGCAACCGCAGGACTGGCAGCGAGCCTTGGGCAACCTGCCCTCACCCCTCGGGGCCGCTCTTCATCCGGGAGGAGAGCCATAGGACGAGGGGGAAGGGTTTTAAGCTGAAAAAGTGGAGATTTAGGTGAGATCTGGGGAGGAAATTCTTTGGTGTGAGGGTGGTGAGAGCCTGGCCCAGGTTGGCCAGAGAAGCTGTGGCTGCCCCATCCCTGGAGGGGTTCCAGGCCAGGTTGGAGGGGGCTTGGAGCAACCTGGTCTCGTTGAAGATGTCCCTGCCCAGGGCAGGGGGGTTGAAATGAGATGTTCTTTAAGGTCCCTTCCCACCCAAACCATTCCATGATTTGATGATGCTAAGACCACCTTTGGTGGTGGCCCTTGACCAAAGACTGGTCAGTCTGGCTGGACTTTAGGAGGGCTTTAAAGGTCCCTTCCCACCCAAACCGTTGGGTGATGTGATGATTCTCTGCCTGTTTTCCTGGCAGCTCTCGCCTCTCTCCGGGAGGTGCGTGCCCCCCGGGGAGCCGGGCAGGGGGGTGGCAGCTCCACCGGGGAACGGACCCGGCTGCTGCCTCCGCGCTGGGCTTTGCCAGATCCCGGTGCCGCAGCCGGCGATGCCGGGGAAACCTGCCTCTCTGCGGCTCTACCTGTGGAAATACATCAGTACGTCCCTTCCCGGCCGGATCCGCAGCTTTTCCCGGCTCTGCAGTGGCCGAGCCCCGCGGTGATGAGCCGGGAGAGGAATGTGTGGCTGGAAGAGGCCCCGCGGGATCCGGTGGCCGCGTCCCGGCGCTGCCGGGCTGCCAAGGTATGCGCGGCGAGCCCTCTGCCAGGGCGCTGCTGCCCGAGCCCTTCCTCTCCTCCTCCCCGCAGCTGACACCGGTGCCCTCTGCACCTCTCTTCCCTTGGGATGCTCCGGCCGTGCCGGCACCCCCGGGGATCGCCGGCTCCGTCCCGCCGGGCACACGCCAAGGCGAGCGGCGCTGCCTTCCCCGTGTTTTCGTGCGCTCGAGCAGCCGTCCCCTGTCCCTGCGTGACCGCCGCAGCCCCGGGGTGGGTGGGGACAAGTTGGCAGCGTCCCTTGGAATCGGTGAAGCATCATCTTAAGCGTTGAGTGTTACGACCTCATCTGCAGGGCTCGGAAGGACTCCGCTGAATCGAAAAGTTTTCCTCCCCAGCGCCTCCAAATTTCGTTTCGAGGGTATCCATCACTGCTTGTGTACGCCGGAGAGGCAAGGGAGGCTTTCCAAACCTCTTTCTCCAGCTTCAAAACCACTAATATTGAAATTAAAAATACAAAAATTTCCATCTCTGTAAAGCCGAGCACTTCCAAATCCTTCTGTGAGACCCCCTGCGCCCGGCCGGGCTCCCTGCGAGTGAAACACCAGCCCTGTCAAACCAGCAGCGCCGCGTTTTGGGGGGTCTCGGGGCAGTTCCCCTCTTTCGGGGTCACGGTGGGTCCCACACACAGCCGGGGACAAGGTGTGGGGGGGTTCCTGGGGGTCTCGGGGCACCATCTGACACCTCTGTGACTTCCCATCTTCCCAGCGCTGGCAAGGGGTGCCCTGCTCTGCTGGGTCCCCGTGTGCCATGGGGGGGCTTCTCCCCCTTTGTGAGGAGCAGCGCTGGCCATGGCCTCCTGCCCCCAGCCCACCACCCCCATGCCCTGCGCCGCCTCCCTTCTTCCTCTCTGCCTTTAAATTAGATATTAGGAGGGAATTCTTGCCCCTGAGGGTGGTGAGAGCCTGGCCCAGGTTGGCCAGAGAAGCTGTGGCTGCCCCATCCCTGGAGGGGTTCAAGGGCAGGTTGGAGGGGGCTTGGAGCAACCTGGTCTCATTGAAGATGTCCCTGCCCAGGGCAGGGGGGTTGGAATGAGATGGTCTTTAAGGTCCCTTCCCACCCAAACCATTCCATGATTCTGTGCTGGTTCTTTCCTCTCCATCCCTCTCCCACCACCACATCCTCGCCCCAGCCCTCCTGGGGTGGCCGGTGCCCTTGGGTATCCCCTGGGGAACCCCACTTTTGGTGCCCAAGCGCCCCATGTCCCTCTTGCAGCCCGTGTCTGGGGGGGCTCGGAGTTCTGAACCCTTGTGGGGCTCAACCTTTGCTCCTTTCTCTAACCCCGGGACGCTCTTTTGGTGACAAAAGCAGCACCTCATTGCCCTGTGAAACCCGGGAGCGGGTGCCGGGCAGCGCCAAGGTGCCGGGGCGACTGAGAGTTAATTTCTTTCCCCAGGAAGCTCAGCTCAGCCGCAGCATCTGGTTTTCACCAATTCCCCGCTTTTCACCAATTCCCCGCTGTTTACCTGCTCCCTCAGCCGGGTTTGAGAGTGGCACGGGGGGCAGGGGGGAAAGGGGGGGTGGATGCTCACCCCAGGCCACCCTGTGGGAAGGGTGAGGGGTCTCCCCCCACGCCAGGACCCTGCTCTGGGAAGGGGGACAGGCGGGGGGGGGGCTGCGTCTCGATGGCTTCTGCAGGGTCGGTGAGGAGAAGCGGTGAGGGTGGGGGTGAAACCAGAGGTTTATTGCTGGAGGGGGGGGAGGGTGCTGGGGGAAGGAAGGAATCTCCTGCCGTGAGTCTGAACCATATTCATTTTTAATTATACAAATTGCTCAGGCTTTATATTATCACATCAATGACATGAAACACCAGCATGTATTGATTAAACTCAAAACGAACGCAGCACCCCGGGACTCGAGAGGTCGGGGGATGGAGTGGCTCAAAGCTGGAAGGGGACGGGCAGAGCAGGGCCTGTCCGTAAGCGGTTCCGCCGACGCTGCTCAAGTCACACCTGGGACGGGGCACGTCCGAGACGGGGGGCAGGGACCCCCCCTCCTTTTCCAAAGAGCCCCGGAGCAGCCCAAAGAGCCCCCTTTGGCTCGCCGGGCAGCGGCCGCCTTGCCCGCGCCGTGGCCGAGCGTCCCTGCGCTGCCGGCGTTCCTCCAGCCATCCCGCAATAGTCCTGCCGTCCCCCGCCTCCGACTTCGCCTCCCGTCCGCCCTCACCCCTCCGTCGGGCCGGGAGGACACCGGGGTGTCCGGGTGAGGGTCAGGTCCCGCGGGGTGACGCCGTGCGGCTGTCCCCCGGCAGCAGGGTGAAGGCAGGAGTGTCCGTGGCTGTGGTTTTGTGTGTGTGGCTTTTCCATCCTTTCCTCCTTCTTGCTCCTCCTGGTTGTCCTTCCCAGAAAGGATGATCGTCTAGCTCCGGATCGCCGTCTTCCTGTCTCGGTCTTTACTCTGCAGAGGAGGAGGAGGAGGAAGAGGAGGGCAGGTTAGAAAAACACACCTGGGGCCGGGAGTTGTGCCAGGACGCCGGCTCCAGCCCTCCCCACCATCGTGCCTGGCAGCTCCGCTCCCACGGGTCTGGCTCAGGAGCCGTGGGGCAGCTTCCCCCCGGTGTCACCATCACCCTTCCCTGTCACCCCGGGGGTCCGGAGGGGTCCGCAGGAGCGGGAGCTGCATCTGCCCCAAAGCTCTGCAGGTGCCTTCTCCCTTCCACCCGCTGCGCCGTGTCCCCGCCACTGTCACTCGCCCGGCCGCTCTGCTGAGGCCTCGGGGACACTGGTCCATCCCCATCCCTCTGGGCACCATCCACAGCTTGTGGGGAACCTTCCTGCTCCATTGCAGACACCCCCTGGTCAGCCCCTTGGTGACAGCCAGGCCACCAGTAAGGCTTTGCTCCCCGGGCACCAGAAAAGCCCACCACTACCAGCTCCACCACCAGCACCATCAGTGCCACCACTGCCACCACCACCACCACCACCACTGCTACCACCATCAGCATCACTGCCACCATTTCCACTATCACTATAACCATAACTGCCACCACTACCACTGTCAGTGCCACCACCAGCACCATCATTGCCACCACCACTATCAGCATCACTGCCACCACCATCACCACCACTTACCATCACCATCACTGCCACCACGGCCACTGTCACTGCCACCACCAGCACCATCACTGCCACCACTACCACCACCACCACTACCAGCAGCACCATCACCGCCAGGACTAATACCCCCACCACCAGCCCCACCAGTGCCCCAGCCAGGCGTGCGCGGGCAGAGTCGGGGCTTCTCCTTTCCAATTTGATGGGATTCGTGGCCGTCTGGGGTCTGACCAGGTTGGGCGCAGGTCTCTGCCCCCAGCGACCAGGTGCTCGGTGACATTTCCCCCTCTCCTCCGCTGGCCCGTGGCTCGCCGTGGCCCAGCCTCCCCCCCCGACTGCACGTGCGGCCCCTGCTCTGACTCTTCCTTTGTTACCGGGGGTGGGGAGGGGAGGGGAAGGGGAGTTCAGCTCAGAAACGGTAAAATTAAATTTCCCAGATGTTCGGGCCCCAGGAGTTCTTGTGCTGTCTGGAGAGGAAATGGGGATTCGGAAAATCCCGCCTCATATTTTTTCCCCTATCACCTTGCCTTTCCGCTGCCATTAAGTGCAGCAGGAACAGTAAATTACGGGGCTGCGGAGCCGTCCCATCGCGTAGATACCGGGGGTGGAGGGGGGGGGGGGACGGCGCTGGGGCGAGACGCCGAGGTCCTCGTGGCTCAGGACAGCTCGCCCTCCGCTCCTTGTCCACATCCCCGTCCCTACAGCCCGGTGCTCCCCCCTCACCTGCCGCCCCGTGCCCAAATTATGGCTCTTTTTGCACAAAACCTGCTGGTGGGTCCAGCCTCCGGTCCCCGCTGGCTCCCGCCAAGCCCTGCCTGGCCCGTGGCCTTGGTGGTGGCCCCGTGACCCTCCCCTGGCAAGAGGGACGTGGAGAGCCTTGGTGGGGGTGACACGGAGCCCCCCCAGGTGTCCTGGCTGGGGAGGGGGCGAGGGCAGGGGGCTCGGCCGTGGATGGAGGGCGGTTTCCCCGGTGCTCGGAGCAGCCGGAGCGTGGCTGGGCTCAGCCCTTCCTGCGCTTGCCCTGGGCCAGCGTGGCACTCGGCGCCGCAGGAGGGGTGGCTACCAGCGGTTTGGCTGCGACAGCAGTAAAACCCAGGGGTGCGGGTGACGGAATCGGCTGGTTCTGCCCCAAAACCCTCATCCCGCTCCTTCCCCCTCCCGGCGCCTCTTTGCCCCCGACGCGAGTCCATCGCTCGGTGTGGAATCACGACCCCGCCGGGTCGGGGCTGCCCTCAACACCCTCTGCCAGCGCTTTGCCTCCCGGGGGACGGGGCACGATGGACCCTCTCTCGGTGCTGAGCCCACCCGAGGTCCATCCAACAGACCCCCCACCCCCCCGGGACCTGGTGCTGCTGTCGGTGGTGGATCCGCCGGATCCAGCGTATCCCAGCACCTCCATTCCAGGAATGGCCGGTGTGGTGACGCCGATTGCGCTGGCAGGGCTCCCCACCAGCCCCAAGCCCTTTGGCCAAGCCCCACGGGTCACTGCAGGCCACCCAGATCACCCCATCTTCCTCGCCCCCTCCCCAGGTCGTGGTCTAACCACAGAGGAAGACCTCCGGTCCCCCTGGTGCTCTGCTGGGGGCTCTTTCTCCCGTATCTTGGGACCGCAGCTGGTTCTGGGAGATGCTCTGGAAGAGTTTGCTGCGGGGCTCCTGCCATACTTGTCCCCCCCCGGGCTGGGACAGGTGTCGTGACGGAGCTGGGGGGCTGCAGAGCCATCCTCTGGGAGATGGCGAGGCATGGACCCACGTCTGCTCTGCCTCGGGGGTGGTGGTGGGACCTGGAGCTGCTCCTGTCCCTTGCACGGAGTGGTCACCAACCCCCTGCCCTTGGATGCTCTGCTGCCCCCGCGGCTTGGGAAGGGACCTGGTACCCGTTGGCACCGCTCCTGCCCCACGGGTGATGTGGGGCGGCCCTCCAGGGCGCGGGCAGCCTTCACTGACACCTCTTCTGACCCCCTCGAGGTGGTCTCGGTGCCCCCCTCCCCGCTCTGCTTCCCGTGCCAACGCCAGCTCCCGCTCCAGACGGCGGAGCGGCCGGTGCTGGACACTCTTCCCTTGTCACTTTAACCGCTGGTGGCTGCTGGGGGTGACATCCTCCCCCTCTGCCCCCCACCTCTGGTGTCCCCAGGCCCCGCTTGCCCCTCGGTCCTTGCCAGGCGGGGGGGGCGAGCGCTTTGTGAGGGCTGTGCGATGGCACGCAGGGGACACTGCCGGCGTCCCCGAGCCGTGGCTGGGACCGGTCGCTGGAGGAGAAATACCCTGGTATTTCCCCCTCCGGCGCTGTGTGTCCTGCTGGGGACGATGACACAGGCAACAGCCACAAAGGAAAATCTGGAGAACCCCCAGCCCCTCCACGGGCTGGCCAGGGACAGGGTGTCTGGGCCACCACGGCCCCCGAGTCCCCTCTCCCGTGTGGGAATGGCATGATCCTGCTCCCGAGCAATGCTGGGGACTGTCCCCTCCGTCACTGCCACCCGCCTGTGGCAAGTGAGATGCCCCTGCCAGCACGGTGTCCACCTCCCTCCTCCTCACGTCCCAGGTCTTGTGTGTGTCCCCCCCCCCGCCAAGGCAGCTTTGTGGCCACTGAATTAGATGGGGAACTGGCCCCAGGCTGAGCCAGCCCCGTCACCGGTGGGTGGCAGACACCTACACGCGAGTCACACCTTGAGAAGAGGGGCCTTTCCAGGGAGATGGTGTTGGTTTCATCCCGAATTGGGAAAGTCCCTGGGACGAGGCGCCGGGGGGTGCGAGGGGAGGCTGAGTCACGCGGCAGGAATCCGGGCAAGCCCCTTGGCTCACCCACTGGCCAGCAAAAGCCGGGGACGAGGCGAAGGCCCGGCTGGGAAGGGTTTGCTGTCCCTTGGGGTGCCCGCAGCAGCCGGCCTCCCCCAAAATCCCACCCCAGCCCTCTCCCCTCTCGCCAGGAGGAGCCCCTGCCCAGCAGCTCGTGTCTGCCGCCCCCGTCCTCCCCTCCCTGCAGCGGGTCCTGGGCACGGCGACCACAAACGCACACCCGCAGCCTTCCCGGGGCTCCAGTGCCACGTAGGTGCCATCTCTGGAGCACGTCAGGCTTTTAACGAGGGGAGACGTGGCATCGATTTCCCCCTCAGAGCCATGGGCTGGGTGCGGCGCCCCCCAGCACGGCCGGAGGCTGCGGAAGGGCTGGGATGGAATATCATGGGGGCTTTTTGGGAAGGAGGAGGTTTTGGGGAGCCCCGCAGGCTGGGGTGGCTCCTGCCATGGGCTGGCTGGCTCTTGGGGACGGCACATCGGGCACGGAAGGGACGGGCAGAGCTGGTGACGGGGGGACAAAGGGTGCAGGGACTCTCCTGGGAGCACCGTGAAGGAGATCCCTTACCATTGCCCTTTCTTTGGCAAAGCCTGATCTTTGAGGTCCCTTCCCACCCAAACCATTCTCTGGTTCTATGATTCTGTGACAGAATCGTGCACCATCAGGTCACATTGTTTGAAACGACGTCATAGAATCATGGAATGGTTTGGGTGGGAAGGGGCCTTCAAGACCATCGAGTCCACCCCCCACACCTCCCACCAGCCCAGGTTGCTCCAAGCCCCCTCCAACCTGCCCTTGAACCCCTCCAGGGATGGGGCAGCCACAGCTTCTCTGGCCAACCTGGGCCAGGCTCTCACCACCCTCAGGGGGAAGAATTTCCTCCCCAGATCTCACCTCAATCTCCCCTCTTTCAGTGTAAAAACATCACTAAATGTGAGAAAAAAAGCCTTCTGACGGGGATGGATGGGCTGGTTTGACCCCACAGCACCCAGCAGCGCAGGACAATTTATATCCTGATGGGATCAAGCTGCTCTCCCAAGGAGGAGAGCGAGGAGCCGAGCTCAAGGGGGTGTTTGGGAGAGGAGAGGTGTCTTTGCCTCCTTCCCTCCTGGGACAGGGCTCTCCGAGGAGCCTGTTGAGCTCCCCAGCCTGGGCGAAGGGCTGGAGCTGCCACCACGTTGCCGCTGGGTCAGCTTTGGGCTCATGGGCGTGAAGGTGGCTTCTCCTGGCCAGGACGGTGGCCACCAGAGCCAAGGCAGGGTCCCTTCCACCCAGCGCCGAGTGGGCTGTGAGATCCCAGCTGCGCCGTGTTTGCAGCTCCGGAGGAGCTTGCTTTCATTTCCTCACCGTTTGTCAAAATACCTTTTATCCTGATAAAAGAGGGTTTATTTTATTCCTTTAACACACAATAAAACCCGTGGAGTTGTTATCTGGCTGTAAAACCTGGAGCAGGGTCTGTTCAGTGCCCCCTCCCCAGCCTGAGCCTCACTCGGCTCATTCCTCAGCCAAATTAAAGCATCTTGACCCCTGGGACAGCGCGGAGCTCCCGCCTCGGGGGGGTTTATCCAGAGGGGCTGCAGGAGGTGGGGGACCCCTCCTGGCCTGGGAATTCTGCCTGGCTTGTCCCCTCCACGCGCCTTGGCACCACCGAGCCTCTGCCGGGGTCTGCTCCCGCACGGGAATTTCATGGGATCATAGAATGGTTCGGGTTGGAAGGGACCCTAAAGGTCACTTAAGAGTTTATGGGAATGGGTGCAAAAGGAACAAGGGGAATTTATCGGAATTGATGCAAAAGTCGTGATGGGAATTGATCGCAATCAATGCGGAAGCGGCGATGGGAATTTCATGGCATCATAGAATATTCCGAGTTGGAAGGGACCTTAAAGATCATTTAAGAGCTTATCGGAATCGATGCAAAAGTGGTGATGAAATTTATCAGAATCGACGCAAAAGTGGCAATGGGAATTTATCGGAATTGATGTGAAAGTGGCGATGGGAATTGATGGGCATCAGTACAGAAGTGGTGGTGGGAACTGATCAGAATCGATGCAAAAGGGGCGGTGGGAATTTCATGGGATCATAGAATGGTTTGGGTTGGAAAGAACCTTAAAAATCATGTAAGAGTTTATCGGAATGGATGCAAAAGTGGTGGTGGAATTTATCGGAATTGATGCAAAAGGGGCGATGGGAATTTTTCGGAATCAATGCGAAAGTGGCGATGGGAATAGATCGGAATTGATGCAAAGATGATGATGGGATTTTGTCAGAATCGATGCAAAAGGAGCGATGGGAATTTCATGGAATCATAGGATGGTTCAGGTTGGAAGGGACCTTAAAGACCATTTAAGAGTTTATTGGAATCGATGCAAAAGTGGTGACGGAATTTATAGGAATCAATGCAAAAGGGGTGACGTGATTTTATCGGAATTGATGCAAAAGTGGCGATGGGAATTTATCAGAATTAACGCAAAAGTGCCCCCAGCAGCCAAAGAGCCGGAGAGGGTGGTCTCCGAGGCTGGTGCAGGAGGTCTCTGGAAGGGGCTGACGCCTGGAAGGCGGTGGAGTTTTCCAGCTTCCCCACCTGCAGCTCCTGTTTCTAAACTGGGATGGCACTGGGGGAGCAGTTTGCTGGAGCTGGGGGACGCTTTGTGGCCAAGGAAGGAGCCCGAGTGGGAAGAGCCCCTCTGTTCTCCTTGGTGACCTGAGGTTCAGCGGCACAAACCCCGGCAGAGGCAGAGACTCTGAGGTTGCTCCCTCCCGGCTCCGGCTCCCGCGTGGGTTGGAAAGGACGCGCAAGGGGGGATTAACAGGGTTTGGGCTTTTCCTGCTCTGAAATACTCAAGCTGTCAGACTTCGCTCCTGACCGGTTTCACTTCGTGCTTAATGAGCCTTGAATCCTTTAACAAAGACTTCTCTCTCCCTCTTCGGGGACGTTCCTCGTTGGGGTTAAAGGGGTGCGAACGGCGGAGCATGCCTGGCTCCGGCTGCCACCCCGACCCCGACGCCTCCGCTCCCGCTCTCTCCTTTACCCCTACCCTGCTGGAGACCGTCTGTGCCCGACAGGGCACCCACGGCTTTATAAAAACCATCCTCGGGGGCCCGCTCCAGCAGGGACGGAGCCTCTCGGCAGATCCCCGGTGTCCCCGGGGCTGCGTGTGCCCCGTGCGTCGGGAGAGCCCCGAGAGAGGCTGCAGCCCGGTGCCGTGCCGTGCCAGCCAAGCAGCCTCTTCCCAGCCGGTGGCACCGTGCAAACGGCCCCCCCGGAGCCTCGGCAGAGCTGGATTTTGATGGAGCCGGATTTTCCCAGTCTGGCTGCCGGGATTCTGTCCCGCTCCAGTGCCTCTTTGCCCTCCGTGGGCAGCGGTGCCCGTCCCGTGGGCCCATGGGGCAAGCGTTGGCCGGTGCCAGAAGGCTGGTCCTGGCACGAGCGCTGCCCTAAAGGCAGAGCCAGGAGCAGGGGACACGGGGTGACAGCCGTCCCCGCTTCCCGAGGGCTCGTGGGGTCCCCCGTCATCCTCCGGGGTGCTTGAGGGGCACCTACGTGCCATGGCGCTGGCCTCGGCTTCCCCCCGTCCCTGTCGCGGCACGGCTCCCCGGCACACCGGGCCATGGCTGGGTGCGTGGCCGTGGCCCAGGCGGATGGACTAGCCCCGGGAGCTGGTCCCGCTGTCAGCCACCGGCACCGAGGGGCCGGGAGCCCCGGCGGTGGCCAGCCCGGCGCCCAAACGGCTCTCACCTCCGGTTGCCGGAGCGGAGACGCGGACTCTTTCCAGACTCTTTGCTTTCCCTGTGCCTCATTTCCAGCTCCTAAAACCCGTCTCTCGCTCCCTCGGAGGCTTTTCTCCCCTTCTCCCGTCCCTTTGCCTTTCGGCGAATGCCTGCGGGGTTCGGAGGGGGCTGCGGGGGGGCTTTGGGCAGCAAATCCAGACACGCTAAAGGCAGGCACCGTATTTTCCGTGCCCAGGTTTCGGGCTCTGCCATCCTCTCCAGCTCCCGCCGGACCTGCTCCGTCTCTCCCAGCCATCCCATCTCCCCTCGGCTCGCACTGGCCCCGTGGCCACCGAGCCCCGTGGCCGGTCCCAGCGCTCCCTAACCCCCCCCTCGGCACCGGATGCCCGGGGGGTCCCCCACCACGGCCGGCACAGCCCCCCTCCGGCCCAGAGCCCCTCGGGGACGGCGCCGAGCGGCCACTTACCAGCTTCCTCTGGTTGCTGAGGCAGAAAGTGCAGATCTGTTTGGGCTGGGAGTTCTCGGCGTCGCGGGCGGGGGGGCTGCCGCCCCCGCCGTGGTGGTAGAAGGCAGGGGTGGTGTGGCAGGGCTGCCCGTCCCCGCACGCCTCCCCCACCAGCAGCACGTTCCCCAGGTGGGAGATGTAGCTGGAGGCCAGTCTCAAGGTCTCGATCTTGGAGAGCTTCCTGTCGGCCGGCTCGGTGGGGATGAGGGTGCGGAGGGCGGTGAAGGCGGTGTTGACGCTGTTGGTGCGGTCCCGCTCCCGCGCGTTGGCCGTGTGGCGCTGCCGGGGCTCCCGGTGGATGCGGTTGGGTTTCTTGCCGCTCCGGCGCTTGCCGGCCTTGATGCCGAAGCCGTCGGCGTCCAGGTGGTAGGGCTTCTCGTCGGAGCCCGAGCTCTCGCTGCCGTTCTCCTCGTCCTCCGACAGCATGCTGATCTCGGGGTACAGGTAGCGGCTGGGGGCCGAGCGCAGCATGGCAAAGGACATGGTGGGGGTTTTTTTTGGGGGGGGGGGGGAGCCGGGGAGGGGGACACACACCGAGGAAGCCGCCTTGGGGTCCGGCCGCTCTCTGCCCACCTCCTCCTGCTGCGGGACGGCCTCAGCTCCAGGAGCTCATGCTGCTCCCTGGGCTGGGGTCCGGGGAACCCCCGAATGGCGTGGCCCTCCCCGGGCGGGCTCTGGCTGGGGGGGTGTCCCCTGTCCCGGCTCCCCGCCGGCTCTCTCCGCGCAGAAGGGGTTAAGGGCTGCTCCCCGGCAGGGCTGCCTCTTCCCTCTCCCCACACATGTGCATCTTAAGGCGCCGAGTGTGGCAGGAGCGGGGAGTTTTATAGCAGCAGCAGTGGTCAGCCAGGCCCCTCCTCCGGCAGGCAGCCCTGCTCCGGCTCTGGAAGTGGGAGAAGCACAGGCTCACGCCTACCTGAGCTCACCCTCCGTCCTCCTCCGAGGGGAATTAACCCTTCACAGGGCTGGGACGGGGGTCCTGCCGGTGCCTGGGGGGGGGGGGGCTGGCGAGGGTGGGATGCGGTTCACCTGCAGCCAGGCACACGGGGACTCCTGCGGCGTCCCTGGACTCGTGCTGCATCCTCACCCATTGCCCTCGTCCTCACCCATCACCCTCGTCCTCACCCATTGACTGCATCCTCACCCATCGCCCTCGTCCTCACCCTCTGCCTGCATCCTTGCCCCTTGTCTGCATCCTCACCCATCGCCCTCATCCTCACCCATCCCCTCATCCTCATCCCCTGCCTGCGTCCTCACCCCTCGCCTGCATCCTCACCCATTGCCCTCATCCTCACCCATCCCCTCATCCTTGCCCCTCGCCTGCATCTTCACCCATCGCCCTCATCCTCACCCATCCCCTCATCCTCACCCATTGTCTGCATCCTCACTCATGGCAGGCGTGGGCCTGGCTGGGCTCGTGGGTGTTGTCACAGGGGTCCGTGGGGCTCCCAGAGGACCCGACGTGCTGGAGTAGGAATGGGGTCCCCCCAGCCCCATGCTTTGGGGTTCATGGGCAGCTGGTGCCTAGGTCAGGGCTGTGTCACCTCTTCTGGGCTGGAGCTGGGGGGAACTGGGCTCCTGCCCAGAATGGGTCCCTGCAAAGAGACCCCCTGAGAGGGCTCCCCTCCTGCAGCACGAAATCCAGCCTCCTGCTGCTGCTGCTGCTGCTAATGGGGCAGAGAGGGAGGAATTAACCCTTGAGGAGCTGCTTACCGCACACCTCCACTGCCAGAGCTCCTGCCCGGGGCACGTGCGTGCTTTAATTGGCTTTAAATTCCTCCCCAGAGAGCAAGAATGAGCAAGGATTTATATCTCTGTCAGCCTCGTAGGTGTGTGCGGGGGCAGACCCTGCTCCTGTCCCCAAACCTGTCCCGTAACCTGTCATAGAACCATAGAATCACTGAATGGTTTGAGTGGGAAGGGACCTTAACGCCCCCCCCCCAGTGCCACCCCCTGCCCTGGGCAGGGACACCTCCCACCAGACCAGGTTGCTCCAAGCCCCCTCCAACCTGCCCTTGAACCCCTCCAGGGATGGGGCAGCCACAGCTTCTCTGGCCAACCTGGGCCAGGCTCTCACCACCCTCACACCAAAGAATTTCCTCCCCAGATCTCATCTCAATCTCCCCTTTTTCAGCTTAAAACCCTTCCCCCTCGTCCTACGGCTCCCCTCCCTGATCCAGAGTCCCTCCCCATCTCTCCTGGAGCCCCTTGAGGGACTGGAAGGGGCTCCGAGGTCTCCCCAGAGCCTTCTCTTCTCCAGGCTGAACCCCCCCAACTTTCTCAGCCCCCACTCCCAGCAGAGGGGCTCCAGCCCTCCCAGCATCTCCGTGGCCTCCTCTGGCCTCATCCAACAGGTCCATGTCCTTCTGCTGATGGTGGCCCCAGAGCTGGAGGCAGCACTGGGGAAGGGGGTGTCTCCCCAGAGCGGAGCAGAGGGGCAGAATCCCCCCCCTCTCCCTGCTGGCCACGCTGCTGGGGACAGGGGACACTGGTGACCCCCAACAGCTCCAGCCCTGCCCGCCCACAACCCCAGGGGGTGGGGGGCAGCCAGGCAAGACGCCCCCGGTACAGCCCCCTCTCGACCCTCCAGCGCGCCTTGTGCTGAGAAGCGGCGTTTTACCTCGGCCAGAAATGGGAATTGCCGTTTTGCCGTGAAGTCTCGGGTTTCCCCCCGGTTTTGGTGGACCACAGTGCGTGTCCGTCCGTCCCCCCCCCCCCACCGAGTGCCCTCCCCAGCAGGAGCTCCGCGCAGGGTGTTGTCACTCCCAGCCGGTGTTTTTCACCTCTGCAATGTGCTACCACAGCTCATCGGCAGCTTCTGAAATCCAAGCCACTGTCATCTCCATCTCGCGGCGCTGGGCGCTCACCATGTGTGCTTTGGAAGCCCCGGCTCCCCTCGGCATCTGCTTTCGTTTAGCTCCGCTAACGATCCCGCTTTTCTCTAGCACCTTCCATCCAAGTGCGATCCCCGGGGCCGCTTTCCCTTCCTGCTGGGACACACGTCCATCTCCCCGCGGTCCAGCTCCTCGGGCCCCGGGGCAGGACGGAGAGCGGGTCCTGCGTGGAGGTGATGCTCAGCTCTGGCTGGGGCCGCAGCACCGGACCTGGCACGGCCTCGCCAGCCCTGCTTTTGAATCAGCAGAGGCTTTTGATTGCGGCTTCCCAAGCCCTGTGGCTTCCAGGAGAGCTTCCGTGGGGTCCCGCTTTGGGCACCATCTCCCAGCCCTGGCAGGGGGCAGAGCCTGGTGTAGGCACCTTCTCCCGCAGCTTGACCCCTCCTTGGGCCAAGGAGCCCAACATTCCCACCTGCCATCCGTCCCCTGCCACGGCGTTATTACCGCAAAGCTTCGGGGTCCCCGTTAAATCTGCTTCTCCCCCCCCCCTCTTTGGGACCTGCCCTCCCCCTCTAACAGCCCTGCAGAACGGGGGGTGCTTTTCCTGCAGACCCCGGGCTCTGCCGACCTTCCCTCCCCGCGGGGAGTCCCTGATGCTCGTGCCGGACCCCTCGGGGACCCCCTTCCTATGGGAATTGCACCTGGGGGGGCAGAGCACTGCCGGGGTTGGACTGTGGTCACCTCAGAGTGGGGGACACACACACAGAGGAGATGTCCTGCCATGGTTGTAGGATGCCCACCAGCACGGGGGCACCAGCACCCTCAGGGACCCCCTTCCTATGGGAGTTGCATCTGAGGGTGCAGAGCACTGCCGGGGTTGGACTGCGGTCACCTTGTGGGGGGACACATGAGATGTCCTCCTGCCGTGGTCCCGGGATGCCCACCGGCACGGGGGCACGCTGCCCGGTCTGCGGGGTGGTGGGTGGGAGAGCTGAGCTTTGCCCCGTCCCCTTTCTCCTCCACGTGGACCGGATATTTTCAAGCGAGAAGAATCTTTCCTACGAGGCTCTCCAGCTGCCAGGAATGTGCGTCTAGGAATGCCCAGGGCCCATCCAAGAACAACTTCCAGACGTGAGGCTGAGTGACGGCAGTCCCGTCCCCCCCCCCCCCCATTCCCCCCTGCCCGTCCCTGTCCCCCCCCCCCGGCTCGCTCCGGGGCTCCAGACTCCCCCGCGCTCCCCGGGAGGACGGGGGGGCTGGCCGGAGGTGACGTGTTAACGACACGGGAGGTGGCGAGTGGGTGGCTGGGGGGCGAGCGGAGGGGAGGGACGGGCTGCGGCTACCGGGCTGCTTCAGCACCCCTGGGGAAACTCCGGCTGGGAGGAATTCGCTCCTCCCGCAGGGATGGGGAGGGACCTGGATCCCGGTGCCGGGGATTGGGCTGGACGTGGATCCCAGTGCTGGGGAGAGACCTGGATCCCAGTGATGGGGATGGATTTGGGGTGGACCTGGATCCCAGTGCTGGGGAGGGACCTGGATCCCAGTACCGGGGATGGATTTGGGCTGGACATGGATCCCAGTGCTGGGGAGAGATCTGGATCCCAGTGCCAGGGATTGGCTGGACGTGGATCCCAGTGCTGGGGATGGATCTGGGGAGGGACCTGGATCCCAGTGCCAGGGATTGGGCTGGACCTGGATCCCAGTGCTGGGTATTGGGCTGGACATGGATCCCAGTGCTGGGGAGAGACCTGGATCCCAGTGCCAGGGATTGGCTGGACGTGGATCCCAGTGCTGGGGAGAGACCTGGATCCCAGTGCCAGGGATTGGCTGGACGTGGATCCTAGTGCTGGGGATGGATTTGGGGTGGACATGGATCCCACTGGTGGAGATGGATCTGGGGAGGGACCTGGATCCAGGTGCTGGGGATAGATTGGGGAGGACATGGATCCCAGTGCTGGGAATTGATCTGGAAGAGGACGTGGATCCCAGTGCTGGGGATAGATCTGGGGGAGGGACCTGGATCCCATTGCTTGGCATGGATCTGGGGGAGGATGTGGATCCCAGTGCTGGGGATGGATCTGGGGGAGGATGTGGATCCCATTGCTTGGGATGGATCTGGGGGAGGACATAAATCCCAGTGCTGAGGATGGATCTGGGATTTTCTCGGGGCTGAGACCCCGATCCTGACCCACCCAACAGCACCCTCAGTGCTTTGGGGTTTGCTCCCTGCCCCAGAGCAACCAGAGGTGGGGACACCCAGTCGGGGCCCCCCAGTGTGCTCCCCAGTGGTCACTGGGATGTCTGTACCGGGCACGTAGTCACCGGGGACGGGACGAGTGTGCGGGGCATCGTGTGGGCGCTGAGCCCATCCCGGCCGGTGCCGCACGGGGCATCTCCCTCCTGGGGGTGCAGGCTGGGGCAGCGTGGGCAGCACGGGACCCCCCCCAGGGCTCCCCTTTGAGGGGAAAAACCTCCCAGTCCTGCTGGGATGATCCTGCCTTCACCCAGGGATTCCTGCCTCGAGTCCGCAGCTCCTGGCGCGGCCGAGCCGGCCTTTGGGAAGAGACGCCCCGTCTGGGCTTCCAGGCTCCGGGGGAGGCCAGCGCTGCCTGCGCAGCGGCCCCGGGGCTGTTCAAAATACAAAAATACTCGCTTGTCTCCACGCCGAGCGTGTCTGGCGAGGCCAGGAGCCCTGCTCTGCCCTGCTCTGCCCCTCGAGAAACCGCCCCGCTCGAGCGGTTCCCTGCGCGAGGGGAGTTTTTGGGGGGGGGGGGGGTGTGAAGAGAGAATCCCCCGGGGAGAAAGGGCAGAGAAAGCGAAGCTGCTCCGGTCCCTCGGAAACCAGGGAAGACGTTTGGCATCGCTGTCCCCGTGCCCTCACCCCCGTGTCCCTGCATCTCGCTCTCTGCCCAGCCTGGCCTGCGTCCCCCCGAAGCGGAGAGGCTGCAGCATCACTGCCCAGGCAGGACTCCCCCTTCCCCTTCCCCTTCCCCTGCTTCTCCCCAGCCTCGGGGACACGTGTGACACTGCTCAGCTCCTGCCCTGACGCATCCCCGGCGGCGTCACCACATGTCACCGTGGGAGCCAGGGACACAGCAGACACCGGTGGTGTCACGCTAACGACGGGGACCCCGCGCCAAGGGTGGGCTGTCACTGTCCCTGTCACCTTCCCCTCGTCCCGTGCTGCGAGCGGACAGTGGGACGGAGCGGTCCCCCTGCCTTTGGGGACTCCTGCCCTTCTCCCCTTCCCAGGAGGGGCGGCAGCTCCAGCCCCGGCACACGTGGTGGCCACAAGCTCCTGCCTGGCAAAGAGCCGGCACCACCACGCGGGTGTCGTGGCTGCCAGGAGAGCCGTGGGCATCGGGCATCTCACCAGCATCTCCTGGGGCCGTGCTGGGGCATCCCAGGGAGAGCTGGCTGAGGAGCTGCCGGGCTCCCGGAGACCTCCTGGATAACGGCTTTCCCACTGCCGGCCGTGGGATGAGGCTCCCGGAGCCGACGTCCCGGTGTCCGTCCCTCTGCGTGAGCCTTCGCTGGTCTCCCGGGTCGGTCCCAGCTGGTCCTGAAGCCCCCGGGGTCTCGGCCGTGAATAGGCTGCCCAGGGAGGTGGTTGAGTCACCGTCCCTGGATGTGTTTAAGGGACGTTTAGATGCGGTACTGAGGGATATGGTGTAGGGGAGGACTTTGTAGAGTAGGGTAGATGGTTGGACTCGATGATCCCAAGGGTCTCTTCCAACCTCAATGATTCTATGATTCTATGATCCCAGGGCCGGGATGCCGAGGGGGGAGCGTTCCTGCCCGGTTCTCCGGGGTGGGGGGGCTGCCCACGTCCTGCTCTGACGCCTGTTTGGAGAGTGATGGATGGGTCCAGCGTGGCCCCGGGGGCTCCCCCCGGCTCTGCCGTCCCGGGGCTCCCGGCGCCTTTCCGTGGGAGGCTCCGTGCCGTTATCCCAAGTGTTTATGGGGACCAGATGGTGCCGGGGGGGGGGAGGTGAGGGTGACCCCTGACTGCGGGGTGTCCGGGCCACAGGTCGCCTTCACACCTTCGTCCCTCGGTGGCTGTAATTGGGGATGGGGGGTTCTCTGTGTTTTGCAATTTGAGGGGGAGGCCCACTCCTGCCCCCCACTCCTGCCCCCCCACTCCTGCCCCCCCACTCCTGCCCAGCCCCTCGCTCCTCTCTGGGGGGTGCAGAGCAGAACCTCCCCATCTGCCCCCTCTCTGCCCTCGGGCTCGGTGGTGGGCTCTGGGTGAGCTTTTTGGGGTTTCCTCACCTTCACCACTCCCCTCCGAGCCCTCACTGGGGCAGCAGGTCCCGCTGGGGGTCCAGAGGCCCCCCCCCAGGGCTGGCACCTGCCCCCAGCCTCTTGTGAAGGAAAGCAGAGCAGCTCTGGCATCTCCTTCATCTCCCCCAGCCTCCCTCCATCCATGGAGCAGCAGGTCAGGGACATCCTATCCCCGATGCATGTCCCTGTGTGAGCTGCTGCTGGGGACCATGGTGGCTGTCCCCTCATGCTCCCTGCCAGCATTGGGGGACGCGGAGCCCAGCGGCAACTCCGAAACATGCCCAGCTGACCCACTCCACCAACCCACCGTCATGCCAGGGGTTGCCCCAGAGCCATGGGACCCCCATGGCCACACGCAGACCCTGGTGGCCATGGAACCATGGGACCCCCATGGCCATGCACAGACCCCGGTGGCCACAGAGCCATGGGACCCCCATGGCCACATGCAGACCTTGGTGGCCATGGAACCATGGGACCTCCATGCCCATGCGCAGACCCTGGTGGCCACAGAGCCATGAGACCCCCATGGCCACACACAGATCCCAGTGGCCACACAGACATGGGACCCCCGTAGCCACATGCAGACCCCGGTGGCCACGGAGCCAGGGGACCCCCATGGCCACACACAGATCCCAGTGGCCACACAGACATGGGACCCCCGTAGCCACATGCAGACCCCGGTGGCCACGGAGCCGTGGGGAAGGGCTGAAGCCACCGGTGCGTTGTGGGGCCGGCTGCCTGCTCCCGGTGCGAGCGGGCGGCCAAGATCGGCAGCGGCGTGTGCCGGCGCGTGCATGGCCAGGAGCCGGGGGAGCAGGGCTGGCAGCGGGCGAGCGGAAAATGTGAGCCGCGCTCCCGTCTGCGGGACGGAGGCAGGAATGTGCTCAGGCCGGAGCCGGGCTGTGGCCAACACCGAGCTCCGGCGTTCCCGTCCGTCAAGCCATTAAAAAAGGTTTATTTAAACCCTTCCTGCTGCCGCAAATGAGCCCGGGTGATGCAGACCCTGACGCTTGCGTCCTCTGCCCCCAGCGTGGAGGAAGGGGCTGCAGGACCCCTAACGAAGTGCGGCTCAGGGCTGCCCGCAGCCGTGCAGGGCCCCCCCCCAGCCCTCTGCAGCTTTGGGGTTCAGTCATAGAATCGTGGGATGGTTTGGGTGGGAAAGGACCTTAAAGATCATTGAGTTCCAACCCCCTGCCCTGGGCAGGGACACCTCCCACCAGCCCAGGTTGCTCCAAGCCCCCTCCAACCTGCCCTTGAACCCCTCCAGGGATGGGGCAGCCACAGCTTCTCTGGCCAACCTGGGCCAGGCTCTCACCACCCTCAGGGGGAAGAAATTCCTCCCCAGATCTCACCTCAATCTCCCTTCTTTCAGTGTCAAACCCTTCCACCTGGTCTTATCACTCCCCTCCCTGATCCAGAGTCCCTCCCCATCTCTCCTGGAGCCCCTTGAGGGACTGGAAGGGGCTCTGAGGTCTCCCTGGAGCCCTCTCTTCTCCAGGCTGAACCCCCCCAACTCTCTCAGCCCCCCCTCCCAGCAGAGGGGCTCCAGCCCTCCCAGCATCTCCGTGACCCTCCTGGCCTCCCCCATCCCATTGTACCCCTCTCCCGTCCTGTGCCCCCCCCCGGTGCAGCGTGGCAGTGGGGTTCAGCAGCTCACAGCTGGGGTTTGCTTCGCTGCTGGGTGGGTTTGGGGAATCCTGGCTACAAGCCGCAGGCAGAGCCCCTGCCCAGGCACCCTTAGTGCTTTTCAGTGCCTGCAAATAGGCAAGTGGGGGGACAGAAGGGTCCATCAGTTTGAAAAGATGTCCCCTGCCCTTCCCTCACATCTCGTCCCTCCCCTCCAGGACATTCGCAACACGGTGGGCAACATCCCCATGGAGTGGTACCAGGACTTCCCCCACATCGGCTACAACCTGGACGGCAAGAAGATCTACAAGCCCATCCGGAACAAGGACGAGCTGGACATGTTCCTGGAGAAGATGGAGAACCCCGACTACTGGTGAGCACGACGGGGAGGGCCACGGCGGTGCCCGGTGTGACGTGTTCACCACGTGGACACACACACACACACACACTTGTGGACACCAGGACTCGGAACACCCTGACTGCTCAGATCCCAGGGCTGGAGAGTACGGGCTGGAGACCTGGTGTGACTCCTGGCATGTGGCTTTGGTAGCCCTGGGCTTCCTGGGAGCAGGGCTTGTGCCACCGTTGGGGGATGGCCGCTGCCGTCCAGCCCTGACCCTGTCCCCCTGGGTTCCTTGCAGGCGGACGGTGCAGGACAAGATGACGGGTGCGGACATAAAGCTGACGGACGAGCAGGTGGACCTGGTGCATCGGCTCCAGAGAGGGCAGTTTGGGGACGTCCACTTCGATCCCTATGAGGTAGGGTGATGGCGCACTCTCTGCTGCTTGCCCCGGGCTCTGGCTTGCCCCGGGACGGGCAGGGGCAGCCCCCGCCACACGGCTCTGTGTCTCCCCAGCCCGCCGTTGACTTCTTCACCCACGAGGTCATGATCCACCCGGTGACGAATCGCCCGGCGGACAAGCGGAGCTTCATCCCCTCCCTCATCGAGAAGGAGAAGGTGAGAGGTTTGATGACACCTCAGGGGGCTCCAAGCCGAGCTCTGCCTGTGTCGGGAGCCCCCTCGCAGGTCGCAGAGCTGAAGGCTGGTGGCTGTGGCTGCCATCCTGTCCAGCAGTCCCTCCTGTCCCCACCGTGGGCCACCCACCCCCATGACTCTTCCTGCTGCAGCAGTTTATATCCATGTCTAAACCCGTGTCAAGTCTGCTCCTGTGCTGCCCCCCTGGGCTGCAGAGCCGTGCTCGGCAGCTTCCATCTCCATCCTCACGTCGCATACCTCCTCCTCCCACAGCCTGAGGAGCCCTGTGCCTCCTGGCCTTGACCTCTGCTTGCCCCACAGGTCTCCAAGCTAGTCCACGCCATCAAGATGGGCTGGATCAAGCCCCGCAAGCCCAAGGACGACACACCTACNGTGCTGCCCCCCTGGGCTGCAGAGCCGTGCTCGGCAGCTTCCATCTCCATCCTCACGTCGCATACCTCCTCCTCCCACAGCCTGAGGAGCCCTGTGCCTCCTGGCCTTGACCTCTGCTTGCCCCACAGGTCTCCAAGCTAGTCCACGCCATCAAGATGGGCTGGATCAAGCCCCGCAAGCCCAAGGACGACACACCTACATACTACGACCTCTGGGCCCACGAGGATCCCAACTCCATCCTGGGGCGCCACAAGATGCACGTCCCAGCCCCCAAGATGAAGCTGCCGGGGCACGAGGAGTCCTACAACCCCCCACCCGAGTACCTGCTCAGCGAGGAGGAGGTAAGGGGGGCGGTCCCGAGCCCCCAGGAGCTGGAAGGGAAAGCGCTGGGCACAGGGTGAGCTCAGGAGGTGCCGGGACAGCGGGAAAGTTGGGGGGCACCCTGGAGACCACGTCGTGTGGAGGTGAGGAGGGACCTTGCCAGGGAAATCACCTCCCTGTCCTTGGGCACATGAAGGACAGGGAGGTGATCCAGGACAGCCAACATGGCTTTACTAGGGGCAGGTCCTGCCTGACTAACCTAGTGGCCTTCTATGATAAAGTGACTTGGTCAGTAGATAAGGGGCAACCTATGGATGTGATCTATCTGGATTTCTGTAAGGCCTTTGACACGGTCCCCCACAACATCCTGATTGCCAAAT
>QJSC01000948.1:0-14900 GCA_003697955.1 Calidris pygmaea | reverse complement strand
AGCAGATCCAAAAAGCTCAGGTTTTACGGGCAGGAAGACAACGCGTACACAGCCCTATTCCGGCCAATTTAAAGAGCTGTAATTACACAGCACAATATGGGGGGGGGGGGGCAGGAGGGGGGTGTTAAAAAGCAGAGCGGGGAAGGGAGGAGGGTTTGCTCTTGGTGCGGCTGATTCCGAACCATCTGCATTTGGTCCTTCAGAGGAGGAGGAGGAGGAGGAAATTTTCACAGCTGCTTTACTGCTTAGAAAGCTGCCAAGCTGGGTTTATTTTTCTTTTTTTTCTTTTTTTTTTTTCTCTGAAGGGATAAAATGCAAAGTGGTCTCCCTGGAGGACGGACACCTGAGAGGGTTTTTACGAGCCGGTGGATTAGCTCTAATAGGCATTACATGGCCAGGCGTTATTTCCAGAGTCCACGCCTGGCACAACCCCCCCCACACACCCCACCAAAGCCAAGGAAATGAAATAAAAAAAAAAACAAATCAGCATTCCAGGTGTTGGTGTAGGGGGAAAAGCATCCTCCTCGGGGCCGGGGAGGCAGCGGGACACTTACGGCCAGGGGCAGGGGGGTGGCCACACGCTCGGATCCGCTCCCCAGCAGAGGGAAGGACTTGCTCTCCTTGTAGGGGACGTCCCTGTTGACCTTCTCCAGGAGCTGCTCCAGGATCTGCGAGGTGAGGGTGGGCTCAGTGGCCAGGGACCTCCACATGGCGCAGGTGTGGCTGGAGGGGAGGAAGGAGGGGAGCCCATCGTTAACTCACCCCCTCGTTTGCGGGGCGGCAAGCGGCACCGGAGAGCGGGAGCCCAGGAGGGCAAGCCCCGGTGGGAGAGCGGGATCACCCCTGCCATAGCAGAGGCTGAGCCCTGCAGTCCTCACCCTCTGGACGGCCCCCAAAACCCCACGACTCCCCCAGTAGCAGCTTCTGCACTTCCCAAACCTGCCGGGGCGGGAACGGAGCAGCAGTGGTGGTACAAGGAGGAGGAGAACATCTCAGCAGCTTTGGGGTAGGTGACCTGCCCCGTAAAGCCGTGCCGAGGCATCTCGACCACCCTCGGCTCCCCGGGGCCGGCTTGGCTAGTTGCCCCTAAGCCCAGCAAGCCCCTGGCTAGTTGCCCCTAAGCCCAGCAAGCCCCTGGCAAGGCAGCTCCGGCAGCAAAGCAGCCGTGCTGATCCTTGAGCGCGCAAAGGAAATTCCAGCAGGGTCCGATTACTGGCGTAGGGAGCCAGAGGATTATCCGTGGCTCAGGCGCGAGCTGCTCCCGAGCCCCCGGGGCCACCGCGGCAGGGCAGGGCAGGGCAGGACCTGTCGAAGGGCAGGGGGCTGCCCAGCAGGCTGGAGACCACCACGCTCTTGTGCTGGGCGGCCAGGATGTACACCGTCTGCTGGGCCGCCTTCCGGATGTGCTCCTCGTCCACCTCCTCCAGCTTGCTGTGGATGATGCTCATGATGTCGGGCACCTGAGGGAAGAGGAGGATGGTGGCATCCAGCTCAGCACTCGGCGGGGAGGGGGGTCACCCCGCAGCCAGGACACGCGTGTCCCGTCCCCTCCGTGGCAGCCCGGGTGGGTGACGGGAGGGCAGAAGACAACACGGGTGGGCAGACCCTCACGGCGAGCAGTTTATCTTCCCCATTTGAGGGAAGTCTCCCCGCAGAAACCTCTCGGGAAGTCACGGATCCTTCCTGACCCCCCCCCCAAAGGAGGGGGATGAGGCTGCAGGGTATCCCCGGGGCAAAGGGGACCCAGCGAGGACACCCCCCCCCCCGCCCCCCCTCACCTCCCACCCTTCTGGCACGGAGCTAGCGCTAAGCCGGGTCCTCCAAAGAGGAACTGGAGCTGAAGGCAAGGGAGGGGGAGACACCTCGGGCCGGGAGCCGTAAAAAAAGGCAGGTTAAGGCCAATAGGAAGTTCAGGCGCAGACGGGGCCTGGCAGCAAATTCCCCCGGATTAGGGGCAGAGCAGGCGAGAGCTCCCTCCCCTCCCCAGCCGCGCCGGGGGCTGCCCCACCGGCCCCGGGGCTTAGCATCCGTTCAGGTTTCAGGATCCGGGATGGTCTGGCTCCGACCGAAAGGTGAGTCATGTAAAACCGGAGCAATCCCATGCGGAATGAGGGCTAATAGGTAGCGAGCGGGGCAGCAGCAGAAGCTCCGGCGCTAACGAGAGCCCGAGGAGCAGCCAGAGACCCGCTGTTTCCAATTACTGCGAGAGAAAGGGGGGGCTCAGCCCTAAAAGTAGGGGATTAGACCAAAAAAAAAAAAAAATAAAATAAAATAAAAACCAGACCCAAAAAGCCTTCTGTGTCCAGCACCTCTAAGCCCCGCAAGCATTCAGACCGGTTTCCCAGCCAGGATCCCCCGGGCTCCCCCAGAGCCTGCAGAGGTTTCCCAGGGAGCCCGAGCCCTTCTGGGGAAGTGAGTTCCTCTGAACTTCTCAACCCCAGCCAGAGCCAGAGCGGAGCCAGTGGCCACATCCCACCACGCTCAGCCTTCCCCGGCCGCGGGGACGGAGCAGAGAGGGCGAACGCAGGTGTCCAGGGGAAACGAGGAAGGTCAGGGGCCACAGCCTACCCCCCCTCCCCCCCAAAAGATTTGGGGCAAGCGTTCCCCTGGCCAGAAATCCAACACTTAATCCAGAGCCCCCCTTCAAACTGGGGTTAGACGCCTCCCTTCTTCCATCAGGGCTGCAGAAGCCCATCGCCCCCACTTGCAAGTGGGAAATCATAGAGTCATGGAATGGTTTGGGTGGGAAGGGACCTTAAAGGCCATCGAGTCCCACCCCCTGCCCTGGGCAGGGACACCTCCCACCAGCCCAGGTTGCTCCAAGCCCCCTCCAACCTGCCCTTGAACCCCTCCAGGGATGGGGAAGCCACAGCTTCTCTGGCCAACCTGGGCCAGGCTCTCACCACCCTCAGGGGGAAGAATTTCCTCCCCAGATCTCACCTAAATCTCCCCTCTTTCACCTTAAAACCCTTCCCCCTCATCCTATGGCTCCCCTCCCTCATCAAGAGTCCCCCCCCGGCTTTCCTGGAGCCCCTTGAGGGACTGGAAGGGGCTCTGAGGTCTCCCCGGAGCCTTCTCTTCTCCAGACTGAACCCCCCCAACTCTCTCAGCCCCCCCTCCCAGCAGAGGGGCTCCAGCCCTCCCAGCATCTCCGGGGCCTCCTCTGGCTCCTCTCCAACAGGTCCACGTCCTTCCTGTCCATCAGGTGATGCCCGTGGGAAGGAAGGGAGGCAGCAAGACCCACCTGGAGCCACGTTTGGACCACAGAGGTGGTGCGGAGGCCAAGCAGCAGCTCACCTTCTCCTGCAAGACGGCTCCGCGCTCCTTGAGGAGGGAGTTGATCATGACGGTGGCTGCTCGGGAGCAGTTCTTATCGGGGTCCGCCAGCCCCTCGAACATGGCGAGCAGGAGGCTCATCAGCTGGTCCGGAGGGACACGCTTCCCGATCACCTAGGGGAGAAGGCGAGCGGAGTGAAACAAGGGGATTTTGTCCCTCTCAGCAGTCCCTTGGGTCCATCATGGTCTCCAGACCTCAGGGTGGAATAAGCAGCTCTGGAGAAGTTAGCAGGGGGAACGTCCATTACAGCGACAGCATTTGGGGAACAGCAGCTTGTCCAGCACCAAAAGGTACCACCAGCTTCTCTACAGCCACGAGTCCTTCTGGAGCAACGCCCGCAGAGCTCTCAGCGTGGAAACTGGCCATCAAGGAGGAGTTCACCCCTGCAGCTCTCTCAGGAGCAGAGTGGTCTCCCCTCCTCCTCATTCAAACCCCTGTGGTTTCAGGGAGTCACATTTGGACCCTTTTGGGTATCAAATACTGGCACTGGGCAGCTTTACCAACACCAGTGCCATACTGGGAGGCAGCTGCGGTGGCTCCTGAGCCACCCACCCTGTGCTCCACGTGAAAGCATGGCCAGTGACAGGGCCTTGAGGGCTTCCTTCAGCCAGCACCTTCCACTGAGGACCAGGAGGTACCAAAGCCTCCCCCCTGGAGCACTCAGGGACCCGAGGCAGGTCCATTAGACCACCTCCACCTCAGCTTGTAGATGACATGGAGAGGAACTAGTGGCATTATCTCCAGCAGAGTGAGTTGGTAAGGCCAGTGGTGGGAGCACTGATGGGTGAAGAGTTGAGGTTGCCCCAAACGAGGCACCGAGCCACGCATGAGTCCCAGTCAGCAGCCACTGCACCCCCAGATGTCCATACAGATGTCCTCCTTGGGGCCCTCATGCCCAAAGAGGGGACCAGCAGCTTCCCAATGGGGGTGAGCTGCTCTGAGCACCCCCTGCCCAGGCCAGGAGGACTCTCCAGCTTTCAGAAGGAGAGGAGAAGACCACAGTGGTTCGTTTGCTGGTGCAAGACTGGGGCTCCCCAGCAGCTTCCAGACCAGGCGGCTGGTCAGAACAGATGAGGCATCGCATCCTCCACAGCTCCTACCCCACAGCTCCACCACCCTGCAGGGACCAGGGCCCTGCTCCACCTTACCATGGC
Source organism: Calidris pygmaea (assembly GCA_003697955.1). Taxonomy (NCBI): domain Eukaryota; kingdom Metazoa; phylum Chordata; class Aves; order Charadriiformes; family Scolopacidae; genus Calidris; species Calidris pygmaea. Next base: position 10,409 of record QJSC01000948.1, on the reverse strand, counting down.
GATGTTGTTGCAGGTATGGAAGAGAACGGTGAAATCGGGCTCCTCCAGGCCTTTCTTCAGAGCTTTCAGCCCCTCCACCATCTCATCTCGGTGATCCCGGGCGAAACCTGGGTTCAGAGGGAGCATTCAGTGAACAGCATTCCTCATGTTTTAGACCCAAAAGAGACCTCCATGTACTGCAGAGAGCTGGGATTTACTCGAGAGCTGGGTCAGCTTTCAGGAATCATAGAGTCACTGAATGGTTTGCATTGGAAGGGACCTTTAAATGCCATCTATTCCAACCCCCTGCCCTGGGCAGGGACACCTCCCACCAGCCCAGGTTGCTCCAAGCCCCTTCCAACCTGCCCTTGAACCCCTCCAGGGATGGAGCAGCCACAGCTTCTCCGGGCAACCTGGGCCAGGCTCTCACCACCCTCAGAATTGAAGAATTTCCTCCCCAGATCTCATCTCAATCTCCACTTTTTCACCTTAAAAACCTTCCCCCTCCCTCCTGTGGCTCCCCTCCCTGATCACAAGTCCCTCCTCAGCTTTCCTGGAGCCCCTTGAGGGACTGGAAGGGGCCACCATAAGGACACGAGGGGCTTTCTAAGCTGCCAGCACACGTTGCCAGCCCATGGCCAGCTTTCCCCCCCCCCAAGCCCTTCTCGGCAGGGCTGCTCTCCATCCCTCCATGGATTTGTTCTTGGGGTTGCCCCTACCCACATAAGGAGGAGCCAAGAAACCAAAGGTGCTGCCAAGGGCCAGAAGAGCTTGCCCTGCAGGAGCCACACTGCCCCAGGGAGCAGGACCCAGACAAAGTCCCTTCAGAAGAGCAGGACCCAGGCAAAGTCCCCTCCCGGTGCTCTAAGGGCTGCGCTTTCCTCAGTGCCTGAGCTCAGCTCATCCAAAGTGGAGGAGTGACCTCTCCTGGAGAGAGGGAGAAGGCCAGGCTGAGCCGTAGCTCAGGAACCTGCTCGTCTGCACCCAAGCGTTGGAGCAAGCCTCTGAAACCCACACGCTGGTGGAGAACATAGAATCATGGAATGCTTTGGGTGGGAAGGGGCCTTAAAGACCATGGAGTCCAACCTTCTGCCCTGGGCAGGGACACCTCCCACCAGCCCAGGTTGCTCCAAGCCCCCTCCAACCTGCCCTTGAACCCCTCCAGGGATGGGGCAGCCACAGCTTCTCTGGCCAACCTGGGCCAGGCTCTCACCACCTTCACACCAAACAAGTTCTTCCCCAGATCTCACCTAAATCTCCCCTTTTTCACCTTAAAACCCTTTCCCCTCGTCCTAGGGCTCCCCTCCCTCATCCAGAGTCCCTCCCCAGCTTTCCTGGAGCCCCTTGAGGGACTGGAAGGGGCTCTGAGGTCTCCCCGGAGCCTTCTCTTCTCCAGACTGAACCCCCCCAACTCTCTCAGCCCCCCCTCCCAGCAGAGGGGCTCCAGCCCCTCCGTGGCCCTGAAGGACGTTCCCCACCAGCCCAGCTCCTGCAGCAAGCCGTGTCTGTAGGCGACTCCTTCGGGATCACGTCTGTGGAGGGGTGGGATGGAGGAGGAGGGGGCTCCTGTGCTGTCACGCCCCCCCCCTTCCCGAGCAGCCACAGCCCCCACCTTCGTAGCAGAGCTGGATGTAGAGCAGGCAGTAGACGCAGTCGACGGCGTGTTGGCGGACACTGGCCAGGGAGTCCGAGCAGCGCGGGGAGAAGAGGGCGATGAGGACGCCGAGGTTGTAGAAGGGGATGACGGTCTGCAGGGAGGACAGAGGCAGGTGACACTAGCCAGGAGAGGACGGGGACACCCGCGGGAGCCCCAGCGAGGTGGGCAGCAGCAGGAGGAACCAGCATGGGGTTCACTTACGCTGACGTTCAGCTTGCTGAGGTAGAAGTCCAGCAAGGCGGCGCTGACCTCCACCGCCCGCTGCCGCTCGTGCTCCTTGCTCGACTTGATCCAGGGGCCTAAATGCTGCGGGAGGGAGGGAGGGGAAACATCAGGGAGGAGAGCAGAAGCTGGGGGGCTCTGCTCTGCCCAGCCAAGGCAGCCTTCAGCCCTGCGACTCACGGTGCACGCCTGTGGCAACCATGGCTCCCACCCCACCAGCTCATCTCCAGGAAGACACAGGGTCTCTGTTGCTGGTGAGACTGTGTGTGCGTCCCCACTGGGCTACCAGAGACCTCCTCGCCAGCCACACACTGGCCACCCTTCTCGGGCACCAGCAGGGATGGCCAGATGGACCATCGCATCCTTCCTCTCCTACAGACCTTGCCCCAGGCAGGCAGGGTGAGCACCAGAGCAGCCGTGCTGCATGCCCAGCCTCTGCAGGAGCTGGACTAGGGTCACACCAGACCTCACATCACATGGAGAACCTCACTAATTCCTGCTCTGACCTCTGGTTGGCAGGTTGGCACCTCGGCTTCCCTGCTTCTCCCTGAAGAACCCACCAAACCCAGGCTGCACCCACCGCAAACATGTCCTGCAGCCCGTGGGGGGTCAAGTTCCTCTGCAGGAGGCTCTTCAGCAGGTCTTTAAGGGCACCCATGGTGTCACCGTACAGCATCTAAGGAGGAGAGATGGATCACAAGCTACCCGAGCCCTGCACCTCATCCTGGAGAGCCAGCCCAGGAGGGAAAGGATCTCCCTCTGTGCCTGTTCTCAGTTCAGAGGACTCTCCCAGGCGTTGGGTGCCAAGGAAAATGCAAGGACTGAAACCCAGTTTGCAAAATCCACCTTCCCTGGAAGTGCTGGGCACGTGGTGGGAGTCAGCTGGTGGCCGTGACCCATGCCCAGTGCCCGCTGCCAGCCAGAGCCCAGCCGGCCAGCAGAGAAGCTTCAGCCCAGCCTTTCCAGAAGGGAATTTGGTCCTTCTCCCGCTTGGGGATAAATTCCAGTGAGCCCAGTCTGAACGAGCCCTCTGATAGATGCTTACGCTTTCCTTCCAGGACTTATTTTGGGAATAAACTCCAAAAAAAAAAACTAAAATAAAAAGCTACAAAGCTTCACAGGATGGAAGGGAAGGAGAAAACTGAATATTAACTTAAAACTTTTGGGGCAGATGCCTGCAAAGGCGAGGCGGGGAGGGTCGGAGCCCCGGGCCTGAAGGATCCGGTGGAGCAGGGGGGGCTGCTCCGCCGCCACCCAGCAGCTGCAACAACTTCATTAGCAGTGTGTTATTTTCATTCATTAAGCACTCGACCACAACGGAGGAGCAGCTGCAGCCTTTCAAAAGCCAGTTATGTAAAGACCCCCCCCCGCCCCCCCGCCTCTTTCTACCCTGCAGGGTTTCCAGGATCATTTGATTTTTCCCCCTCCAGGGAGTTCACGCTCTTATTAGCAGCATTTGGACTTGCTGATAAGCTCATATTTTCTCACTTGCTATCAGCGCACAGAAGGGCCAGGCTTTTTTCAAGAGATAAGTGAGCAGGGGAAACGGTGCAGCTTGTTTTACGCCCNCCCAGAGGTGCCCAGCTGAATGGAAAACGGGCCGTTTCCCACGGCTGATCCCTTGCCAGGGAGATGCTGGAGCCACGGGGGCTGGCAGGACCATAAAAAGGCAGGGGAACCAGTGTCCTGCGCCGCAGAACAAAGCCGTGGTGGTGGGCGACCCAATGTTAGCTCCGCGTGGGCTTCGTGCTGCCGGGGTTAGCTGGAGGCCAGCACCCCAACGGCGCGGGGACCCCACCTCCTTGTGTAGGCCATCGCCTCCGTTCTCCTCCCTCTCCTTGGCCGGCTCCGGGAGGGCCAGCACGCTGGCGAGGCAGGTATCCATCAGCTCTGTCCTGTCGGGGTCGCTGAGGTGGGGCTCCAGGATGCTGACCCCAAGGTTAAGGAAGCAACACCGGAGCTCTCCGGGAGCTCCCTTCACCTGGCTAAGCTGGGAAAGAAGGATTTTGCCAAGCATTCCTGCTGACTTGGCTCTATGCTGAGTGGCACGGGCTTTAACGGGAAGCGGGCAGAGCGTTCCCAGTATCTGTGTCAGGAGCACCGCGATGTGCCGAGTATTTTTAGCCGGAGCTCAGAAGTCCTCTCTGCGTCACCGAGAGCGCCGTGCCCTTGGCCCCGGGCTGTCTCAAGAACAGTGACTGCCGAGTCACAGAATCACAGAATCACAGTGGTTGGAAGGGACCTCTGAGATCATCGAGTCCAACCACATTAAAAAAAACAAAAAAAAAAAAAACAAAAAAAAACCCACACACAAAACAAAACACAAACCTCACCAACAAACACCACCAAAAAACACCACCCACCAACTAAACCCCACACCCACAACCCGACCCACAACCCCCCACCACAAACCAATAATCTCAGGCACTAGAGCATGCCCTGAAGAGCCATGTCTACACGTTTCTTAAATCCCTCCAGGGATGGTGACTCCACCACCTCCCTGGACAGGCTGTTCCAGTGCCTGACCACTCTCTCAGGAAAGTAATTCTTCCTAATATCTAATCTAAATCTCCCTTGCCGCAGCTTCAGACCATTTCCCCTGGTCCTGTCATTCTTCCTTTGGGAGAAGAGACCAACCCCCACCTCTCTACACCCTCCTTTCAGGGAGTTGTAGAGGGCAATGAGGTCTCCCCTCAGCCTCCTCTTCTCCAAACTAAACATGCCCAGTTCCCTCAGCCTCTCCTCATAGGACCTGTTCTCCAGACCCCTCACCAGCCTGGTGGCTCTCCTCTGGACACGCTCCAGCACCAGTCCCACGAGATCCGAGGCCGGGAGCGGGCTCTGCGGGCGCATTCCCGCGGGGAACGGGCGCGGAGGAAGGATACACCAGGTAAGTGCAGGCGATCATGGCTCGCTGCCGCACCGGCGTCCGCATGGCCTCCAGCGGCTCGGCTTTGATGAACTCCTGGAAGGCAGAAGGAGATGATGGTTACGGTCACATCCAGCCCCATCCCGCTCTTGGCCCCATAAGCTTTGGGAGCGACTGCTGCCCCGAAGCTCTGCCTCCCCCAGAGAGCCACGCCAGGAGATACAGCACAATACCCCGACACCCCAAATCCTGCCCAACCACCCCACGGCCACGGAGACGCAGCACCATCGCCCACCGCCAGAAATTCTTCAACTCTGAGGGTGGCGAGAGCCTGGCCCAGGTTGCCCTGAGAAGCTGTGGCTGCCCCATCCCTGGAGGGGTTCAAGGGCAGGTTGGAGGGGGCTTGGAGCCCATAGACACCCAGAGCACATCTCTAGAGATGGAGCAGCTTCCCCCTGTGCTTAACCCTCAGCAAGGTGGGTTGGGAACCTCCCCCGGTGTCCTCCAGAGCAGCCCCAAGCCAGGCCCACCCTCCGGGGGTCGCTCTTACCACCATCTGGGCCACGAGCTCGGCTTTGCGGGAGAAGATGAAGTCTCCGCACTTGACGCCGTTGCAGATGGCTTGGCTGATCATGCAGATGCTCCGGATGAGGCACAGCTTCAGGGTCAGGTCCTGAGAGCACAGCTCGGGGTGAGAAGCGAAGAACCAGGCTCTACCCACACAACCGTAACTCGTCACCCCACCCAGCACTGGTGTCCCACCACCAAAACCAGTGCCCAGGCTGAGCACATCAGCGTGGCCTGTGCTGTTAGTAGCGTGAGGGCTCCTCTCTCTGCTCTTTTTCCATGTTACAGGCTCCCTGGTGGCCAGGGGACCGTGAAGGTCACCCTGTCCCAGCTGGAGCTCCCCAGCAGAACACGGGATGAGGACAATCCTCCAGGTCCCCATCCTCCCCGCCGAGGCAGCGCCCTAACGCTCAAGGACAACTCCAGGAGCTATTCCTCCTGCCCTGCTCGGGCTCTAGGGCAGTGGACACGGGGTGGGGAGGAGGCACCCCCATTAAAAGCGCTCCCCTCACCCTCGGGGGAGCCTCTTGGGGGGGATGAGGGACCAGGGGAGGGTCTGAGGGAGAAGGTCCCCAGCCCTGGGGGGGCAGAGATGCTCTGCAGAAGCTGTTAGTGCCAGCGGGAGCCCAGAAGGAAAAGGCATTAGTGGAGCCCGGAGAAGGAGCCCTGGGCCTGACAGTTCCACTTGACAAATGCCATTTTTCTTGTGCAAAGAGTAATAAAAAAATTGCAGCCCCACGTTGCCCCCCCCCGCCCCAGGACAGCAATCTGGGGTTTGACATGTACCCGTTGAATGATTGTTCCAGGCGGTGAGAAGCAGGACAATTAGTCGAGTGGATTTTAGCTGAGTGCTGCGGCTCGGGCTCTGGAGTCCCCACGCGTCCCCAGCCACGCACGTGTAGGGGGTGGGGGGCAGAACAGCACCCTACCCCAGCCCCGAGCCCCCCGGGGGTGGGCACAGCATGTATTGCCACGAGTGCAATCCCAAAGGGGCTCGCTGCCTCCCGGGGTGGGCTCTGGGGGCTCCACCAGGCTGGGCTGGCCCAGAAGCCTCAGCAGAAGGGGTGGGGGGTGACGGGATCCCGTCTCCCCACAGCCGGGGCGGGGGGGGGGACAGCTCAGCATCCCACCACCCTGCTGCCCACCCGAGCCACGCTGGCACCTACGGCTCCTCTCCTGCCAAAAAAAGGCCAAAAAAAAGCTTTTTTCTCATCCCTCTGCTGTGAGTTTTGGCACTTTGGGGCAGCGTGGAGCGGGGAGGAGCGGGCTGGGGGGGTCGGGGTGAGGAGCAGCAGCTCCCCTGGCCCTCCCGGCCCCCGGTGCTGCGGTGGGCACCGCACCGAGCCGCTCTCCAGGGGAACCCAGAGCCAGAGGCAGAGAGAGAGCGAGCAGGAAAAGAGCAGAGAGCAGGTCAGATTTAACGCCTCACACTGTACCTTGGTTTCTACCTTTATTCCCAGAACCTGAACAAGTGAAAAAATAAGACACGTTAGCAAGGCAGGAGTGAGCGGACCCCACAAGGAGGGATCTTCTGCCAGGAGCTGCTGGTGGGTCCCAGAGGGACCCCATCCAGGACAGCCTGGGCTGCTCCAGCTCAGCCGGGTGCGCTCTCCCCTCCCCGAGCCATCCCAGAGGCTTTACCTTGGTGTTGAAGTACTGGAAGATGTTCTTCAGGATGTCTGCTTCGATCCTGGCCAGCACCAGCTCCTTGGGTGCGTAGACAGCTACGTAGCCGTAGCAGAGGATGAGGCTGCTCTTGATTTTCTCCACTTCATTGTCGCTACGGTCCTGTTAGGGCAGAAGAGAAGGTCAACGTTGTGGGGGGAACGGTGGGCTGTCATGAGGGGGTGGTTTCTGCCCCACCAGCTGAAGGTGCCCCCTCGAAGACAGAGTCCCTCCGAGCGGGTCGTGGACCTTTGCTTCCCATCCTTTTGGTGGTGAACGGCACCCCCAGAGCCCTGATGGAGCATCGTCCCTGTGTGAGCCTGATTGCCAGGAGTGTTCCCTGTTAGAACCCCACAGGGCAGCACCTGAGCCTGGCCGAGTTAACCAGGTTAACTGCTGGTTAACTGCTGGTTCACTGCTGGTTCACTGCCGTGCTAGGAACCAGCACCCACTGCCCATTCACCTGCCCCGTCTCATGGCTGAGTCTCCCATCCCACAGCCCAAGGGGCAGGGACAAGGGCTGCACAAGGGGTCCCTCCCCCAGCTCCCGAGCTCAGGGGGCCAAGCTCTCTCCTGCACGGTGCTAATTCTGTCCCCCCAAAACCCCATCTGAAGAGACTGGGAATTAAAACAGCCGCCTGGGTCAGAAAATAGGAGGAAAGGCTTTTGCTGCCGGTGCTGGGGGCACGAAACACCCCCCCCGGGGGTCTCCTGAGGCGTGTGTGTGGCTGTAGGAGCCGCTCAGGGATGGCACCCAGGTGGGTGACAGCCAAACCAGGCTCTGCATCAGGCAGGGGGTCTCCTGGCGGGCGCAGAAGCCAAGTTTCAGCTCGCTGGAGCCCACCCAGCAGCTTCCCCAGGCAGCCAAAGCAAAGCCAAACGCACCCAGGCAGGGAATTAACTCCTTTCCCGAGGACGGTCCCAGCAGACGTTGGGTCTGAAGAAGCCCCGAGGAGCCTTTTGCCGCCGGCTGGGTGGCAGCAGGGGGGCCCTTCGGCTCCTACCTTGAAGAGACTGAACAGCCCCACGGATTTCTTGAAGACGTCAGACCTAACGAAATCTTCCAGCTTGGCCAGGGTTTCCTCCAGGTGATTTATTGCACATATCCCAAAGCAGGAAGCAAGCCCCTGGAGGAAGCAGAGAAAACACATTAGCAGAAAGCTATTAATTCAACCAGCCCCAGCTGACGCTTAAAGACAGCCTGTTTATTGGTTTAATTCCCAGCACCTGAGCCATGCCCAGCTGGGAGCAGCCCTGGCAGCCAGCGCTCCCCTCTCCCAGGGCAGGGGATGCACCTCCAGGGGATACGAGGCACAATAACCCCGTCCTTCTCCGGGTGACAAGGATGTGACACCGGGGGGGGGGGAGAACAGATGTCAGGGGGAGGCAGGAGCCCCGGCCGAGCGTGGAGGAGAGAGCGAAGCAGGTCCTGCCTTTCTGCTAAAGCTCCGGGAGGGTGAGAGATCCCGGGCTGGAACTCCATAAACAAGTTTATTCAAGAGCAGCCCTTGCCAGAGCGGGGTGAAGCTGGAGCGAAGCCAGGCCACCGCTGGCCGCCGGTGTTTGCGCTGCACTTGAGCTGCTGGGCCAAGTTCAAAGGGAAGAGGGGAAGAGGGAGAGAAGCCGGAGCAGGAGTCTGGCCAGGATGGGCAGGAAGAGCTCGACCCCGACCTCAGCCCCGGGGGAACCGAGGAGGGTGTGAGCTGGAGGGAAAGAAAACGCTGCAAAGCATCCAGGAGCAGCAGAAGGGCTTTGTAGAAGGGTCTGTAGCCACAGGATGAGGGGGAACAGTTTTAAGCTAAAAGCTTAAGCTAAGCTAAAAGCTTAGACTAGATCTAAGGAAGAAATTTGTCGCTCTGAGGGTGGTGAGACACAGGAACAGGCTGCCCAGAGAAGCTGTGGCTGCCCCATCCCTGGAGGGGTTCAAGGGCAGGTTGGAGGGGCTTGGAGCAACCTGGGCTGGTGGGAGGTGTCCCTGCCCAGGGCAGGGGGTGGCACTGGGGGGGCATTAATGTCCCTTCCCACCCAAACCATTCCGTGATTTGATGATTTCCCCAAGGAAGCAGCTCCGCCAGCAGGTTCAGGGCTGGCAAATAGCATCCTGTCCCAGTCTGGGTCCACACATCACTTGAGAGAGTGTCCCAAGGCACCCCCTGCATCTCACCCAGCCCCGGAGCCCTCCTGCAGGCAGGGTCGCTTCAATTTTCTGTGCCCGTTCACCCAGATGCTGCCACCAACCCTACAAGCCGTTCTTTGGGAGGTACAAGCCCAGGCCAGGCATGGTGGGACCAGAAAGGAGAGGTGGGCACGGTAGGACTGGTCTCTTGGTCCATCAGGACGAGCCTTGAGATGTTTGGCATAACTCCTCCTCACCTCCCTTTCCGCCTCCTCGTGGTATCTGGCTGTTTCCAGGAGCTCCTGGAGCTGCTTCTGCACGAGGTCTTTGCTGGTGCAGGCCCCGAGCGTCGTCCCGATGCATTTATACAGGAAATTCTGGGGGAGCAAGAGGAACGTTATGGCCCCGTGGAACCCTGCTGAGCCCTCAGAGGCACCGAGCTCCTCACAGCATCCTGGAGGCACGTTCCTTGAGGCAAAGGAGCAGGACAGAGCCTGGCCATAAGCTGCTTGGACACTCAGAGCACCAGAACGCTACTCTTAGGGCTTATTTGGTCCTTTCCTTTCTACAGCAGAGAGCTCTTTGCCTGGCACAGCTCGTTTCTCGCTGAGCCGAGCTACCGACCCGCTCAGAGGTGTCCTGTGAGCCGCAGAGACCCCCAGAGCTGGGTCTCGCCGGCAGCAGGCAGAGCAGCACAGCCTGGCCCGCACCTCTCCAGCTGCCCATCTGGCTGTGGAGTGGCCACCATCTCATTTCCAAGCCAGCCCAGCCACCTCCCGCTCTTCCTCCTGCCACCCCTTGCCCAGCGCCGAGCTGCTGGCAGAACTTTGGGAAATAGTGAGGGCTGGATCAGCCCCACGATATCCCCCCGCCCCAGGACCATCACCTTCTCCAGCGGGAGGCCGTTGTAGCTGCTCAGCTGCCGGCACATCTCGGTGACGAAGTGACAAATCCAGGCGTTGTCAGCGACGGCCGCCAGCGTCTCCTGGAGGAACTGCAGGAGGATAAGAACCCTCAGAACAAACCCATTCCGGGCAAAACGAGGAACCTCAGCTGGGGGGAGCTTGTGTCAGACCTACCGGGACCCTTTTCTGCCCCAAACCAGCAGGCACCCCCCCCCCACAGGAATTGCTGAGAAATTCAGAAGGCACCTGCCCACCCCAGAGAGGATCCTGCCAGCAAAAAGTCAACCCTCCCCTCCAGAAATGTCCCTTTTTCCTCAGCGTCAGGTATTTTCCAAGATAAACTGCACCCAAGTACCAGCACCACCAGAGGAGCAGGATGAGCCCTGCCCAGTTTTAATTGCTTCTCCGTGCCCTAATTTTCAGGCTCTC